>CM076575.1:1669641424-1669991458 GCA_034641835.2 Pinus albicaulis | reverse complement strand
AGAATATATTTGAAACAATTAACTATATAAGGTTAGAACCTATGTTTTGTATCAAATTACTTTTGGTTTCAATGGGAAACTTTTATGGCTAATGTGTTTTTCAATGTGATAGGCCCCATTAAAATGGGAAATGTGATAGACCCCATTAAAATGGGAGATATATCGAAATGATTCCTATGGTGTAATAAAATAGTTGAGTAGTTTAAAGATATAGATGCATAAATTCAATGAGCATAGTTTTGAGATATATAAGTCCAAAATAGAATAGTTGTTGGTGAACAAATATCAATGGATCACTATGGATATATCTGCTTCATTAAAAGGTATTTTTCTAGAAGGATGTCCACTAAGTTGGAAAGAAGGGAAAATATCACATGTATATGTTAATGCATGTGTTCTACATTGAATATTTTTCATTTTATTAAGAAACTATTTGAAACAATTAACTATATAAGGTTAAAACCTATGTTTTGTATCAAACAACTTTTCGTTTCAATGGGAAACTTTTATGGCTAATTTTTTTTCTCGAAATGTGATAGACCCCATTAAAATGGGAGATATATCGAAATGATTCCTATGGTGTAATACAATAGTTGAGTAGCTTAAAGATATAGATGCATAAATTCAATGAGCATAGTTTTGAGATATATAAGTCCAAAATGGAATAGTCGTTGGTGAACAAATATCAGTGGATCACTATGGATATATCTACTTCATTAAAAGGGATTTTTCTAGAAGGATGGACTAGGTTGGAAAGAAGGAAAATATCACAATTATATGTTAATGTGCATGTGTTTTACATTGAATATTTTTCATTTTATTAAGAATCTATTTGAAACAATTAACTATATAAGGTTAAAACCTATGTTTTGTATCAAAATACTTTTGGTTTCAATGGGAAACTTATATGGCTAATGTGTTTTTCTCGAGATGTGATAGACCCCAGAAAAATGGGAGATATATCGAAATGATTCCTATGGTGTAATAAAATAGTTGAGTAGTTTAAAGATATAGATGCATAAATTCAATACGCATATTTTTGAGATATATAAGTCCAAAATGGCATAGTTGTTGGTGAACAAATATCATTGGATCACTATGGATATATCTAATTCATTAAAAGGGAATTTTCTAGAAGGATGGACTAAGTTGGAAAGAAAGGAAAATATCACAATTATATGTTAATGCATGTGTTTTACATTGAATATAAAAGGTTTTTTCTCTCTCTCATTGTTTGAGTCCTCATCTTATAAAAGGCTTCCACTAAATCCATTCCCTATTACTTTTTGTGTGAACCCACCCATCTATGTACCTAAGAGCCAAGCCAAGTGTAAAAAGGGCTTATTTCATATTCTACTTTAACACATATGTGATTAATTATCGTCAGAATTTATATGGTAGAAATACGTATAAAGATTAACCCTTAGTATAGATCTATTTTGACTTTAAGGAATATTTCATGTTTCTTAGAAATTTTATCTTAGGAGGTAGAACTAAACCATCTATAACCCATAAAAGAAACCATGTCTCGTGACCATCACATGCAAACACAAGTTACTACCATGTTTGAAACACCACCTCACATCATCATAAGGGTTGGAAACAACTAAGCAACCTTTACTAAGTTCCTAAAAGGGATGAATATCATATTTAATGATTGCGTTTATCTCCAAGGTCAAAAGGAAAACCAAAGTTAGGAAATGGAATTAGAATAGAAATTAAGGTAAGACCATGACCTTTTACCCAATATTGAACGAAGGTGAGCAACCATAGATATCATCAAGGAAGTTCAGGAATCCAAACTATCTGATATGATAGGGAAGAGTGTAACATACCTCAAATACATATAAAGAAAACATTGTTCCCTTTAAAACTACTATAATTTTACATGCATAAGAAATATTATCTTTTTTGCAGAGCGTTAAATTCATGAAAATATCATGAAGAGGTGGAATATTTATTGTGTGCAAAATAGTCGGAGATCATGACGGCCACTCTGTATTTTCTAGGGATGATCAACTCATGAAGATCACATGCTCTTGTTGATGAATCATGAGAGTATCTGGGAGTCAGATGATTTTTATTATTATTATTATAGAGGACGTTGTTGAGATAACCCATGATAATGAGATAGAAGATGTTCTAGAAGAATCAATGGAACATGAGATAAACAAGTGAAATGAAACTAGAAGTGTGGATGATTAGGAAATATTTAGACATCCAGACAAAAGTTTCCTATTTTGAAATATGTCCGTTGGCCAATCGTTTTGAGATTGGAGCAATCTAAATTAGCAGGCAGCGTACTTTGAGAGGTTGTAGAACTAAGAATTAGCATGTTTTAAACTGTAATATCACAAGTACAAATGATGACAACTAATGGAACTGTATGACAGATGATAGAATAGTTAAGGAATGTTAGTTTTTTATCAAATAGACTTACCAATGAATATTTAACTATGACAGTTTGAAGTTAGTAATATGAACTGGCACATTATATAAGCTAGATTTTTTTTTCTCTGAAAAAATAAATAAAAAATAAAAAATAAAAAAAATACTAGCTACTGATTTTACATTATATAAGCCAGAGTTTTTTCTGTCTCAAAAAAAAAAAATGCAGAAATACTAGCTACTGTTTTTCCACATCTGATTGCAGAACAATCACCTGAATAGCAATCTACAGAAGAATTACTACATATTCATGTTGAGATAACAAGGGAGCTAGACGATGCTTCTGAAGCCAATGGGCAAATCACTAATCATCACGTTTAATAGTTTTTTTTTAATGTAGGATTAAACCTTACTTTCAATTTCAGTAAAATAATTTCTTACATTAAAAGTCCTAGTGTATGGCGTATAGGAATATGGTTTCAACAAATTCCTGTTAATCTATTCCATGTAGATCTACTGTAAATTTCTTAAAGATTTTTTTCCAGTTGATTGAAAACAAAAAAACAAAGTTTTAATTGGTTTTTTTCTTTCTTTTATTAACATAAACTAAAAACATCAAATAAATTTTAAAATAAAAAGTATCGGTGATATAAATTGCAGAGTCTTAAATTCGAGTTTCCTAAGAGATTTAACCATTTAATGTTTATCAGGACAGAGGATTTCAATAATAGGATTTCATACCTAGATATTTGCAGAAATTCGCAAATGAAGCCACAATGAGGATGAAGTTGAGAGATCCCTGAAGACGTCGTTGAAGACGCAGACCAAATTCCCTGTGAACAAAAAAAATTAAATTAAAATCAAACCAAAAAAAATCAACAAAAAAAAGAGCAACTGCAACTGCAAATCAACAAAAATCACCTCGTCATCGTGACGCAACTGAAAATCAACAAAAATCACCTCGTCATCGTGACGCAATTGCAAATCAACAAAAATCACCTCATCGTCGCAACGCAACTGCAAATAAAAAAAAATCACGTCGTCACACCTCAATAGACAAACGCCTAACACCTCAACAGACAGGCGCACGATAAGAAACATGTAAAGGTTTGTGGGCTGATATATTTATAAATACAAGTTCAGCTGCACTATTTTAAAAGTTTGGCCGAACTTTTTTTGCTGGTTTTCCCATCTCCGGCAAAAAAACTGTTTTCCCACGTCGTCAGTACGTCGTCAATGTAAACGGCAGAATGAGTTCGGCTGAACTAATTTCAAAAGTTCGGTCGAACTCTCGAATAGTTCGGTCGAAATTTTATAAAAGTTCGGTCAAATTATTGAGAAAAAAAATTTTCCACCCCCGATTCTCACAAAAGTGTAACCCAACTTCGCATTTTTACCCATAAAAAATATTTGTATATATTTTTATTTAACTAATTTATTTTATACTATATTTTATATTAAATATATTTATCAAATATTATACAAAATATTATTAATAATTATAAATATTGTTTTACTAAAAATTGATACGATTATATTATTGAAATGTGCTAGGGGTTTGGAGTATGTAGTAGAACCCCCTAAGGGATTACAATTAGGTATCATGATTTTCTTTAAATAATAGTGATGAGTTAGTCTACATTTAATGATAGTAACCAGCCATAACTATCTCCATTATTAATTTGAAAACTAAATTATAATAGATATTCTTATTATCTAAACAATTTATTGAAATATGATCATATATATTCTCCACTCAAAATTTCTAACAAAATTTTATACAAAATTCAAGTTAATTTGTATTTTTAAAATGTGGAGAGTAAGTCTTCCATTTCTTCCTCCCACACGTTCCTGAGGCTTCTGCACACAGCAGACCAGCGCACGCCCCTTCAGCATCTCTACTTCTCCGCCATGGCCTCTGCTAGAGGGGGTCCCGAACCCCTCCCTCTCCCCCCATAGGTGAGCGCATTCAAGTCATTGGTGGCCTCATGCAGTAAGCATCCTTCATCAGTTTTGTAGCAGAAATTCGTCAAGAAAATGGACAACATCCCCACTGTGGCCCTCCCAGAGGAAGAAACTTGCGGATCGGCATTGAATCTCATAGAGAGAGGCCTCATAGGACTATTCACGGGCCTCTGTCCATCTCCCAAAGTAGTAGAAGATTGGATTCAGAGGAACTGGATCCCTTTATCCAAAGAAGGTATAAAAGGCTATTTTTTTGGCAAAGGTTTCTTTTTGTTTGTCTTTAGAAGTGCTGAAGACAGAAGTCTCATCTTCAGTAATGGACCATACTTCATGGGGCTGCAAGGTATTTACCTAAACAAGTGGTCACCTAATTTTGATCCCTCCCAAGATGTGCCCTCAGCAGTTCCAGTTTGGGTACGTCTCCCGCACCTCCCACTGCACTGCTAGAACCAGAAGTCCCTTTAGATTATTGGCAACGCCGTAGGAAAATACATTGACCAAGATATAAGAAAATATCAGTACTCTTGTGCTTGCATCTGTGTAGAAGTAGATCTGGAAGAAGGGTTGTCGAAAGCAATCAAACTTACAGTCGTCAGGTGGTACCATGTTCAAGAGCTGGATTATGAATAGCTCCCCTTCAAATGCAGACATCGCCATGTATATGGACACTTCGCAAGATACTGTAAGAAGAAGGCCGAGGAGCAGACTGATAAATCCAAGGGGGACCAATGGACACTAGTCCAGAAAACAACCCAACAAAAAGGAAGCGGGAAAAGAACCACAAAGGGGATCTCCTCCACAAAAGAGAGGAACTCCACCCCCAACCAAGCTGGGACCTCAACTCCTATTGAAAAGGAAATTATCCTTGCAACCTCTCCAGAAATAGTCCCGGATAGTGTGGAACAGATTGTGTCTCCCACCTCCAATAATGAAGGTGAAGAAACAGTCCCTCTGGGAGCCTCTCAAGCCATCCCTTCTATCCCCTCATATGCAGAAACAAGAAGAAGCAGGCAAACAACTCAAGCTCCTTAGAGGATGAATCCTTTGAGAGACTGTCAAAAAGAATTGGAAGGAAATCCCACAAAGAAGCCAGGGAAGAGGAGGCAGAAAGGCTAAAAACGCAAGGAAGCCAACCCACAATAGTGTTGAGAATTGGGAGGGTTGGTGATTAATACAAAAATTCTCTTCTTGATAATTACTTGTGAGCTTACTTATGTATTCTCTTCTTTAGCTTAGTTAATCTTTCATCAAGTCAATTATCAAAGTACTCAACCAAATGTAGGGACAAAATTATTTTCTCTTTCCAAGTACTTGTAGTTGGGAAGGTAAATCTCAGATTTACCTTCCTCACTTTCTCCCACTTTTAAGACTGCTTTTTCTTCCTGGTCACTATCTCAAATTATTCCTTCAATACAACTACCCTTAACTTTGTATTTCAAGACCTTTGCTCAGTTCTGGTATTACAAAACAATATGTGGTACAGTAGTGATATATCTACATGCTAACTGAGATAAATCCCAATTTGATACTCTTTATAATACTCCTAGAATCTTCACTTTATACACAGGGAAGTTTGCACTGTTTTCCACACTGATTGACCCTTGAGACCCGAACTTAACCCTGCCTTAGATTTGCATTGCTCCTTGTCTGGAATCTGCACTTTTGTTCCTCTTCAATCCACATAGAATATTCCACATTCTAATTTAGAGATCAGCGAATTTTCTGTTCCTTTATACATCTGCATTTGATTGAACCAATCTGCAATTCCTGTCTCAATTCCGTATTAAATCTCCTTCTCAAAATCTTCAAACTGTCTCTTAAATTACCAAGAAAAACATGTCCTCAAATGGGCCACAGAGAAGGTATTTATAGAGACAGTCTAATTGTCTTTAGGCCAACCAGCCAGCAAGATAGAGGGCCGACTTCATAGTTTATTATAGGCTGACATGAAGGATAGTTAATCCAACATTTATAAGGTTATCTTCTTGCATCTTTTGGGAGTCATCTATTCACAGTATTTTGCCAAGATCTTGGAGTATATTTGTTGACTAGATCCTTCATGAACATGACTCTCAAATACATTTATACCTAGAAGAAAAAATCCTAATAGACATCAAGAAGAAGTCTATAGACCTATAATAAAATCTTGCTCATGAAACCCATGAAGCAAGTAAAACAAAAATACATCTTATTATTTTTTACTTCTTCTTTACATAAGTACATAATTACATAGTCAACATAAAGACTGACCTAGTTACACTTTTCAACACTCCCTCTTAACTAGGGAGGCATTCATATAGGTACATGGTCACTTTCAAACTGAATAATATCATAAGAAGAATCGGATTGGTAATCACATCTGTATAGCATCATATCAACCAACATTTTCCTAGTGCAAGGCCTTGACTAACAGCCCCATCTCTGAACAAGACAATGGGCTACAATTCTCGTGAGACACATGACTTATAGACACCTTCTTCATTGTCTCTCCAAGGTACATACTCCACCCGAGTGTTCCCAAATTATGACCTTCTTGGACTATTCTTCTCTTGGGTAGCTTGCCCTCAAATAATATCATTCCCAAACTACTCTTATCTTGAATTCCCTAACACATTATCAAAGAGTATCGAATTCTAGATGATTACCCAATCCTCCATTCTGTCTTCCCAAGCCCAGAATGATGTGTCTATATCTCCCTCTCAACCAGGGAGGACCTTATTCCATAAGGGAATGTACTCATTCCTATACAAGGAATGTACCTAAGCTCATTCTTAGGAATTACCAAGTTTCTTCCAAGTAAGAAACTTACCATCAGGCTCCCTCTTAACTAGGGACCTCCAGCAGTAATGGTGAGACACCTAGCTGCTCATGAAGAATTCCTGTCCTTGATGTCATGGATTTCGATTTTGAGGAATCTCCAACTTTTAGCTTAATAGGGCACAGATCATCCATCCCTTTCATCCTGAGTCATGTCAACTGTCAGAAAATTATTCATCAGACTTCCTTATCTAGTCCACTATTGTGCCATGTTGCTTTCCTTCGAATCATCTCCCAGGACCATACATCCTTTCTCATGATTAGCATTCCTACACAAATTCATCTAGATAAACATATACATATGAAATTTTAAAACAAAAGTTACCTCAATGATGATCTTTCACCATGACATCTTCCTGTAGGCATCGACATCCTTCATACAGATTGAGACATCTCCTAATGATATGATTTTCCAAGGGTCTTATTCTTTACCATATTTTTGTCAGAGTCTACATATATTTCCAGGAGATTTCCTAGTCACATCTTCTTGGCCTCTAGATGATAACTGCCTCTTGACATGGTTTCATTTCATGATCTCTTCCTCTCTGCACGTTCTTGATTCCCAGGAACATACAACTTTTCTAGTTTCTCGTTCATATACATCTACCTCATATTCCACGAGGACATATTATGTTGATTTCATATGTCTGTGCATTGAGAGATACTTCTCCCTAGATCATACTTCTAACTACATAAGTCCATTACCTGCAACCATATGACATGACATCACAACATCCAATGTCAGCATATATAAATATATGCATACCTCATACCTTTTTCCCTTGAGTCATCCTGTAGAAATTTCTCAAGAATGAAGAGCTTCATTCCCTTGGCTTGTTTCATCAATATGTCATCACATCAGAGAAGTATGTTTCCATGATGACCCTTGCTCTTGATGACTACTTTCTATTAGTGATGTTTTTAAAAGAGGTTTTTCCCGGAGCTGATTCACCAGGAGCTCCTATCATGATTCGATCAGGATGCTACATTTATTCCTATCATATAACCAATAGAAATCACTTAAAGGATATGATGATCTCAATCATAGTGGAGATCCCCTACTTCTTCATTCTTATCAAACTCTTTCCTCATTTCAGAGATATGGGCTTCTTCCCTATTTCTCTTGTCCTTTTTTAGATTAAGGACAATTTCTATTTTAATGCCCAAGTTCATCATATCCAAGGCATCATGCTTTGTGCACATTCATTCTTTCAAAACTTATCAAATCTTTCTTCCTTCTTGGATATGTCTACAAAGGCTTGATTCCTTCACTTGATCCCATAATAGTTTGGCTTTCAATCTTGTTTCCTCTATTTCCAGAGAGACCCTAAATCATGGAATGGTGTGACTTCTATCTTCCCATATAATTGTGAAGTCAGATTTCCCCACTCCTTTCATAGAGCTTTTAGCACCACAGTATTCTTCTCCTAGTTCCTGCATTTGATCAGAGAGATTTCTTCTCCTGTAGTACTCACAGAGAATATCTCCACTAATTTCTTATATACTCCTTTTGATGATTTTAGATTTGGTACATCAGAGATGATAGAGTATTTTATGGATTCTATAAGAATCCTTTGGGCTCTTATATCTTCCTTCATGAATTCAGCATGACTTCATTGTCCTTTCCTTCTATGGAAAGTTTTAAACCCCAAACAGTTTCTTTCTTTCTTTTCAAAGGAGAAATTTTAATGGATTCATATAAAGTCATAGATATACTTCCATAAGTGGATTTTTTTTATTTTTTTTTATTTTTTAGCTTGATTACTTTGAAGATGGTTGAAGCTTCCTTTGAATGGCTTTTCTTCCAAATTAAAATTCCTTCAATGAAGAACTTTGCTCCTTTTATGATGTCAAAGCTTTTAGATCTTGCTTCCCTTTTGATGGTGATTGAAGAGGATGTTCTGTTGCTTCCTTGAAATATCAAGGATTATTGGTAACTTGCCTTGAAGCTTTCGATGGAAATACTTTGAGATGGAAATGAACTACTAGCACATTTAAGACAGTACTATAATACTGCCTATTGGCTCGAGGGGTCCTAACCCAGGTTCAGAAGCTAAGGTTTGCCAACAAACCCCTATACTACTAGCCGTTTCGGTAGTAACCTACTTGCGCAGGTCGAAGTCTCACCCGAAGTAGTATGGGTGGGTGCTAGAACCAGGTTTCCACACCCTGAGAAAGAATAGGTAAGGCAAGCAGAGCTGTGTCCAGCTTAATAATGACCAGATCACCTATTCCAGAGTCAAATCTATAGGCCTTCTTCACATCCACGTGCACAAGGTCAGCTATGTTACAGTGCTCAATACATTATATACTTATAAGACAGTAGCGCAGTATTGCATAAAACATAACAGGCAGATCCAAATGCATTAAAACATTTACACAATATTATCGTAGCTTGATACGCATAACACAGCAGTCACCACAACTTCGCATAAACAATGCACATAGATTCAGTACTCAAAAGAATATTTCTTTTTCATAAATCTGTCAATTCCCTCTTACAATACCCCATCCCTACCTGCGCACACAGCATCAGGGTTTGCACATAGTAGGACTTAGGATTTCCGTGCACACAGCTAGCCGGAGTCCCTTCCCAAACAAACAGATCTATTAAGCTGCAATTCGCATCAAGAGCTCATCATCTTGCTCCCTTATAATTCAAAATGTTCCTCTATTTATAACAATCTAGCCTAATCTTTCCTATGGTCCACAAATCATGATTTGTGAATTCCAGATCTACCCTTTAACCCATTACAATGCTTTCAGGGCTTTTTCCCACCCCAAACCCCTGCGTTAGACTAAATATAATCAAAATTATACAAAATCGGACCAGTTTCGTAGCTTGTAGGAGACCCTGTTCCAAAAGTCCCCCAACACAATCTTGTGACTCATCTCGAGTCACTGTGGTGGTGCGGTCTCTATCTGTGCACATAAGGTATTGATGGCGACGATCAGCGAAGGTAACACTTCTTAACTCTGGGCAGCAGCACTCTGCGCAATGTTTACCAGCTTCTAGGAGGTCAGTCCTTCAGTAGCCATGGTAACCCACTCTAACATCTTGGTGAGTCGTGCGATTGCATCATGAGCACCTTGTGATATCTGGAAGGCGGCATCGCCCCATGGCTTCAAGCGTTTTGCGATGGTATGCTTTGCTTGTCAGAGATCCATAATCATGTCTCTGAGTGCATTGTTAGTCTTCAAGAGTGCTAGACGCTGCGCAGGGACTAGGGAGGGAAATGTAGCTTCGACCTGATCGAAAGCAGCTTCCTTCTGTCGTAAGTCCTTCTTGACGTTCTGAAGAGACTGGTTGAACTGGATTGTTGTCCAGAGCTGCATGGCCACCTCAAGAAACTGAGTACCCAGAGTAATTTGTCTTGTAATGGTGTTCATAGCCTCTGTTATCAGCGCAGCACGTTGTGCCCATACCTCCGAAGGTGTGCCAGGCTACACTTGGGCCTGTAATGCGGTGAACTAATGGGCCAGGTGGGTCCTAAGGGTCTGGATTTCGGTGCGGGACACCTTTAGTTTGGCAGCCAAGCCTTCTATGATGAGCTCATTTGGGACCCCTGTTCCAAGCTATTGAACCACTGGTTCGAGCTGCGTCGTCCACGAGATAGCAAGTGAGCCATCTTCTGTCTGTCGTGTGACGAGCGGCTTGGCCACATCGATCTGTTGCGATGAAGCCCGGGCGCAATGATGGATCTCTTGAAGCACGATGATGTGTAAACCCTGTAATGCCTCGTGGGGCAGCTGCACCAAGTCCAATTGGAGTCCTGTAGTCATTGGAAGGTGGGCACCAACCAGGACAATGCTAGGTAGTGAATAAATATGGCTTTCATTGGCAGTTAGCTCGGTACTGTTGGTAGGGTGCAGCGCATCCCTACGCCGCTTCGTACCCCGGGGGGATGAGATATCCCTATTAGTCTGACCTGTTGTTCGCGGGACTAGCTGCGCCTTGACTGTGTCAGCTGTCATAGTTATCTGTGGCAGTTGCGCATCCTCTTGCATGGCTGCTTACGAACCCATCCGACTGGGGCCTGCGATCATCCTAGGGTTGGGCAAGGTGTTAAATTCTGTCATATAGCTTTGACTCCTATATGCACAAGGTTCGAAGTCAATTTTCCCTTCAAGGAGCTAGAGGGTAATGAGCTTATCAATCTCAGTGTCCCCAGACCCTCGTAACATAATGTCTGCAGGCTCTAGACTGGTAGGCATCGGTGCATCCACGGGGTTAGGGGCTGCCATAACAATGTAAGGAGGGGATCCTGAATTCAAAGGCTCACAGACAGCAGAAGTAGGCTAATTGGGGATGAACAAAACACTAAAGTTCCAGACAATCAAGCAGCAGAATAAGATATTCAGATTACAAAGATAATATGGAGCCCTGATCGGAGTTATCCTCTCTACCTTATAGTGCTCAAGGCTATCCAACGGTAGAGTGAATATAACTTCGAACTTACCATCAAGCAAACGATAAAAACTCACCATAAATTGTTGCATTAATTGATAGCTTCCTATTTTCCATAATGGTAATATTCCCTTTTTATCAGGGTTCAGTGTTCTGACTGTCATCGTTCGTACCTGATGGCCTTCCCATGGATTTGGATGAAGCATCCGTGCTGCTTTTGCAACCCGAATTATAGCTAACGTCGGGTGTGTTGTAATGCGATTCAAGTGCAACCTAAACAACTTGGCAAACGTGCGCATCTCATCCAGTGCCACAGTCGTGATATTTCGGGGTCCATCCTTTCCTTCCGTTGGGCTGAGGTTGCAGTATTCAACCTTGTGTGGTACCGGCGCTCCCCAAGATTCGGATGTGATGCCCACGCTAGGGCTACCCTGAGTCAAGGCATTAGTGTTTCGCAGAGCTGCGTCGAGCACACCCGGCCCATCTACCACCCTAAATGTTCAGAGAAATTCATCCCGCAAATTCTCCCAATGACGAGTGCACTGATGTACCTCCGCATCTAAATACCATGGAGATGGATGCAATCCTAGAGCATGGATAAATATGTGGACCCATTCTTTTGGAGTTCTGTGGCACCATTGCGTTTCCCAGGTGAGAAAATATTTGCGTGGGTCTTCTGACCCAAGGAACTTTTGGATCCGTCTCCCAGCTGGAGCTTTAAATTATAGGATCATCTTATCCCGACATTCCTCCCAATCGTGGAATACCTTCCCATGTGTATCCCACCAACGCACAGGTATTCCACGCAGGGCAAGCTTAAGGGCCCCTAGTCGGCGTCCCTTGGGAACTTCTGCTTCGAATGTGCATATAAATTCCTAAATCTTACCAAAACCCTTAAAGTAGGGCAGGTCTCTTACCTCGGAGGAGATGCAGCGGAATTTCCTCGTGACCCTCATGCAACTGGCCTTGCCAATTCTCTAGTTCCCCGTCGGAGTCGGAGAAGCATTTATTATCATTTTCCCAGTAGAATACTCCTTCTGCTGTGGGGTTAATCCAATCTTTGTCCTGCATGGTGAATTTTTAAATGTCATCCACTTCCTCCTCATCTCGTGCTAGCTCTCTATACTGTGTGCCTTCCGTGGGATCCAACGGTACTATTACTCGTGTGTCGTTATTTTCAAACACCATGCTACGCTTTTTGAGATTGATAACACCCCCCATATCTATAGCCCAATCCAACCCTAGGAGTGCAGGGTAGGGGTCCGCATCTTAAATGATTTCCATTACCTCAAAGTCAACTCAGACTTTTACTCCTGCAATATCTACCATGATTTCTAGCAGCCTCCCCAGAGGGATGATCTTCTGTTGATTTTCCATGCACAGCTAGATGGTGGACCATTCCAACTTAGGTTCTCCCATTTGTTTCCATGCTTTTTTAGGTAACACGTTCGCATCTGATCCACGTTCCAAAATAACCTGATCCATCTTGTAGTCACCAATCTGCGCAGTCAGCTGCATTTCTCTTCCAGTGTTTTTTTATACCTGTATAGTTTGTGTACATCCTTGGTCCCTAGGGTCGGATCAGGCCATGCTACGCAGCTATTCAGTAATGCTTGAAGGTTTTGTACAGCCTTTGGGTTACATATCAACTTCATACATGCCTACATAAAGTGCTCAACCCCCTCATCTGTCTTGGGTTGTGTTGGTGCCTGCGCAGTAGCTGCTTCTTTCTGAGTGAAGCCCTAGTCAGCTATGGCCATTTTCTCTTGTCCCTTCTTCATACCTGGCAGCCTCTTCCTTTGGTCCCCAGGTGACCATCCCACTGTGTGTTATAACTTTCACACTTGGGTCTATGCTCCTTAGCTCGGCTTTAACTCTTTGCACATTCTGCGTGGGTTTGGGTTGCTTCTCCTGCATTTTTGCTATTAAGATTGGGCAATCTTCGATCACATGTTCCAACTGTCTACAATATTTGCAAGATTTCCTTGTAGGGTTTGGGCAGTCCCTTGGAAAGTGTCCTACTTCCCTGCAGTTATAACATATTAGCTGCCCACATCCTTGACCTACGCTTCCTCCCTGACCTCCCATGCCCCTTGTTGGAGAGCCACCAAATCCTGCGTGAGATCTAGGTGATGCAGGGTCAGACTGTACCCTGTACAATTTTCCTCGATCTATCATCATATTGTAAGTTCGACAGTCCTGCTCGTCGTGTCCTACCGACCGAAAGAACCTGCACCACTGCTGCTTCAGTTCTGGGGCATACGCACCTAGCCGGGGATAATGGTTCGTAATTATGCAGCCCTGCTACAGGGTAGTAATCGCACCATAACACAGATCCGCTTGAGCCTGGTTGTAATAGGATGGGCTCCCCACTTGCTCCTGGGCAAACCAGACTAGGTTCCCCTGCCTGCATGTAATTTTCCAGTAGAGGGCATTGATCCTTCGTATGGCTAGATACCCAACATCGTATGCAACATAGATCTGTGCTGGCCCCCTTTCCTCATTCCTTTCGCAGGTTCTGAATTTCCATGTGCATAGCTCTGAGCTGCTCCTGAATTTGTTGTACTCCTAACGAAGTATCTTCTCTGGGCGCAGCTTCTAGTTTCATAGCGACTTCCACGGCTTTTTCCTACAACTCGAAGGTTTGGTGACTCATTGGTGTATGCAGGTGGGGCAACAGCATAGCGATGAACCATTATGTATGCTATCTATCGTCATTCTCAAATCCTCCTTCCCTGATTTCTCTTTTTAGTCGCTGATCAACCTCCCATATAGATTCAGACGCACCTTGCTTGAAGTCCTTCACTTCTACTACCAACTGAGAGTAAGATTTTGGCTTTCGTAATTGTTTCTTCAGAGTGTCCTTAACATCTTCAATAGATGCATTCCTGTTCTGAGATATGTATCGCATATACCAGTCCAACGCTCTTTCTTCGAATGCCAGGGACAGTTGTGCCCTCTTCATCGTATCATTTGTCACATTTTGCGCAGTCCATACGAAATCTGCAACAAACCAAAATCAGTCCATATCCTAATCCCCTACCCCCTTGAAGGTAGGTAGTTTCAGATGCGCAACCATATGACTATCCAGCGGAGGCAGCGGTATGGGCGAGTTCTTACCTTTGCGCAACATGGACGGCGGTGTAGCTGGGGGACTTTGCGTAGCCGTTTCTCAGAGAGGGTTATAGACAAATATTCCCCCTTCAAGGTTGGTTCAATAGTATGTACCACTGCGTATCGCTCTCTCATCTGCATCTGAATTCATTCACTCGGTATGAATACAAAGAATACTCTTCTCACACAGTAGTATCTTGATTAGCAAAGGTAATGTCTTCAGAAACCTGCCCCGGAACCCTTTAAAGAATCTCCGCTCAGCCTCAGAGTAGGAGACAAACTGATCAATGGAAAATTCTGTTACAAACCCTCCTAGCACATTGTCCACCCAATGGTCCACCGTGTGAGTGATGGTAATATCAGTCCTTTCCAGTTGTTGGATCAGCTTTGGAGTCCACTGAGTGACTCATTCATCCTTCCAACACTTCTGGAATTCTACGAACCTAGCCAGCCACTCCTGAAGCTTGATTGCAAATGTCACAAAGAAAATTTTGTAGCTTTCTGTAAGGACGCACCTATTTTTCCACTTTTTCTTCATTAACCTCGTGCTGCAATTCTCTTTTATCGCAAATTCCTGAATCTTCTTTTCGAGCCACTCTTAAATTTCCTTCCTTTCAGGTTTCCAATACTCTCTTGTCATTACCTGATCCCTTTCTCAAAATGCTCCCAGTCCCGACAACAGAACCATTTTTTGGCTCGAGGGGTCCTGACCCAGGTTCAGAAGCTAAGTTTCTCCAACAAACCCCTATACTACTGGCCCTTTCGGCAGTGACCTACTTGTGCAGGTCATCTTGATCAAGCAAGTTTGACATGAATATGAAAAATATTTTTTTCAGCATGTTTGATCCGATCTAGCACTAGTGTGTGCGGAAAGGAATCAATATTTTTTGGAAGAACAGGGAGAACAAGGAGAACAAGATCGAGTAAAGATTATACAGAGATGCTACGAATCAAATTTTTCTTCTTGAACTAAGGAGAAGACCCTATGAAACCAACCATTAACTAATTTATATAAATAAATTGACATCCTACTGATACATAATTTGTAGCTAGCACTACTATCCTCTCATATAGTGAGCAAATATTTACCCCCGTGGATTGAAATACTTCTTGAAAGTCTCACCCGAAGTAGTATGGGTGGGTGTTGGAACCAAGTTTCTGCACCCTAAGAAAGGATACTTAAGGCAATCAAAGCTGCATCCGGCTTAATAATGACCAGATCACCTATTCCAAAGTCATATCTATAGGCCTTCCTTGCATCCATGTGCGCAAGGTCAGCTATGCTACGGTGCTCAATAAATTAAATACTTAAAAGAAAGTAGCACAGTATTTCATAAAACATAATAGACAAATCCAAATGCAGTAAAACACTTACATAGTATTATCGCAGCTTAATATGCATAACATAGCAGTTACCACAGATTCTCATAAACAATGCACATAGATTCAATACTCAAAACAACCCTTCTTAGTCATAAATCCGTCAATTCCCGCCTACAATACCCTAGCCCTACTTGCGCACACAGCAGCAGGGTTCACACACAGCAGGACTTAGGCTCTCCACACACACAGCCAGCTGGAGTCCCTTCCCAAAAACCCAAACAGATCTATTAAGCCGCAATTCACATCAAGAGCTCATCATCTTCCTCCCTTAAAATTCAAAGTGTTCCTCTATTTATAACAATCTAGCCTAATCTTTCATATGGTCCACAAATTGTGGTTTGTGGATTCCAGATCTACCCTTTAACCCATTACAGTGCTTTTGGGGCTTTTTCCCAACCCAAACCCCTGCGCTAGACTAAATATAATAAAAATTATACAAAATCGGACCAGTTTCACAGCTTTTAGGAGACCCTGTTCCAACACTGCCTTTAATGCCAAACTGTATTATTTCTTTCATTGTGGAAAAATTACCTTTCTTCTAATCAAATCCTTTCTTTGTATACTATGATCCAATTTTTTTTGTTAATAAAAAGATCTTAATTGTTGTGTAGATGTCCTTCTTTGGTTTTTATTCTTCAATATTTCACCTTGCTTTGATGCCTTCCATGAAATATGATCCTTGAGAGTCTTTATCCCCTTTCTAGCACCTTAGCTCTGAAACCATGTTGAGAATTTGTAGGGCTGGTGATTAATACAAAAATTCTCTTCATTATAATTACTTGTGAGCTTACTTATGTATTCTCTTATTTAGCTTAGTTAATCTTTCATCAAGTCAATTATCAAAGTACTTAGTCAAATGTAGGGACAGAATTATTTTCTCTTTGCAAGTACTTGTATTTAGGAAGGTAAATCTCAGATTTACCTTCCTCACTTTCTCCCACTTTTAAGACTACTTTTTCTTCCTGACCATTGTCTCAAATTATTCCTTCAATACAACTACCCTTAAATTTGTATTTCAAGACCTTTGATTAGTTCTAGTATTACAAAACAATATGTGGTACAGTAGTGAAATATCTGCATGCTAACTGAGATAAATCCCAATTTGATACCCTGTATAATACTCCTGGAATCTGCACTTTATACACAGGGAAGTCCACATTTTTTTGCACACTGATTCACCCTTGAGATCCGAACTTAACCCTGCCTTAGATCTGCACTGCTCCTAGTCTGGAATCCGCACTTTTGTTCCTCTTAATCCCCATAGAACAATCTGCATTCTAATTTAGATATCACTGAATTTTCTATTCCTTTAGACATCTGCATTTGATTGAACCAATCTACAATTCCTATCTCAAGTCCACACTAAATATCCTTCTCAAAATCCACAAGCTGTCTCTTAAATTACCGAGAAAAACATGTCCTCAAATGGGTCACAGAGAAGGTATTTATAGAGACAGTCTAATTGTCTTTAGGCTGACCAACCAGCAAGATAGAGGGTCGACTTCATATTTTATTATAGGCCGACATGAAGGATAGTTAATCTAGTGTTTATAAGGTTATCTTCTTGCATCTTTTGGGATTAATATCTTCACGGTATTTTGCCAGGATCCTGGAGTATATATGTTGACTAGATCCTTCATGAACATGACTCTCAAATACATTTATACCTAGAAGACAAGATCCTAATAGACATCAAGGAGAAGTCTATAGACCTATAATAAAATCTTGTTCATGAAACCCATGAAGCAAGTAAAACAAAAATAAATCTTATTATTTTTTACTTCTTCTTTACATAAGTAAATAATTACATAGTCAACATGAATACCGACCTAGTTACACTTTTCAACAAGATGTCCATCGGGGGAAATACCAGAGCAAGGCCACCCAAGGGAGGATTCATCCACCCCTCCCCCGATAAATAATGTGTCTAGTCCCTTGGAATTGCAGAGGCTTGGGGAACCCATGGAAATCTGAAGCCGTCAAAGACCTACTGAAAATAGACCCCCCAGATATCCTCATGCTCCAAGAGATTGAAATCGAAGGGACCACCCTGCTCAACATCAGCAAGACAAAGTGGAAGAAAAATACAGGTAAAGCAGTAATGTGAAGGGGCTCCTCAGGTAGACTAGCAACTCTATGGTCCGATGAACTCTTCCAACTGAAAAATTCTGTCGAGACTCAGCACTAGATCTTCATCGAATTAAAGCATCACTCAAGTAAGTTGACCATTGCATTATTCAATCTTTATGTTCCAGATCTTTGCCACGAAAAAAGAGAGTGTTGGAGCTCTCTTTCCGCCTTCCTAGAGCAACACTCCCCCAATAATATCATTATGGCCAGAGATCTAAATATAGTTTTGAAACCAAGAGAAAAGAGGGGAGGCAATAGAAACAGAGACCAAATGATTCCCTTGGTGGAGGACCTCAATCAGCAATGGGATATTCTGGACTTCAACCCGGTGTGAGGTCTATTCACATGGACAAACAAAAGAAATGGGGAGGACCACATTTCTGCCCGCTTGGGCAGATTCTTAGTTCAAGGCTCACTGCTGATGGAAAAAAAGATAATCTCAACAAAAATCCTCCCTAAACTCACCTCAGATCATGAGCCTATTCAACTACTTGTGGAAGAGGAAGAAGACTTGGGCCCAATTCCTTTTCGATTTATCCCCCTCTGGATTGAAAGATATGGATTCTCCGAAACTGGTCAAGCAGCCTGGGCTAAACCTATCTCCGAGTCCCCAAGCTATGTGTGGGAGAAAAAACTTAAGGCTACCAAACATGCATTGAAAGAATGGATTAGAAAACCAACAAATACCCCAACCAACCAAAGAATAGAAGCAGTTCAGTCACTAGAAACCTTGCAGCAAGAAATGGAAATCAAAAACATCACTCCCGAGTTTCTTGACAAAGAGGTGAAAGCTCAAAGCTCCTCCTACCGTGCCTTCCATATGGAAGAAGAATACTGGAGAATCAAATCTCGTAGTCTATGGTTGAAGGCGGGGGACCAGAACACCTCCTTCTTCCATCGCCAATACATATCATGTCTCTCCCGCAACCACATCTCTAAAATCACAACAGATGAGGAACAGATCTGCAAAGGTTTTAACCAAATCAAAGCAGCAACTGAAATCCATTTCAAGAACCTTTACAGTGATGGGATAGATGGTAGTGAATAGGACACAGTAGAATTTCTTTCAAATACTCCCCACCTTGTCATGCCTAAAGACAACATTGCCCTCACTAAACCCTTCTCTAAAGAAGAGATTGTCAAAGTCATTTGGGCTATGGAACCTGATAAGGCCCCATGCCCTAACAGATTCACGATCCATTTCTATAAGACTTGCCGGGATATTATCAAAAATGACTTGCTGAAAATGATAAAATGGTTCCTGAATAAATCAAAGGTTGGGGGTGGCATCAGCTCAACCTTCCTAAACTTAATCACGAAAGAGGTCAATCTAGAGACCTTCAGTAGATTCAGACCCATCTCCCCTCGCAACACCTCCTATAAAATCCTATCCAAACTCCTTTCAAACATAATCAAACCCCTGCTTGGGAGGCTAATATGTAACTTCCAAGGAGGGTTTGTAGAAGGCAGGCATATCCTGGAAAACATAATTCAAGTGCAAGAATTCATCCATTCCAGCAAGCAGCGAAAAGAAAAAGGGATGTTGATCAAGCTAGATATGGTGAACGTATTTGACATAGTCAATCTCTCCTTCCTGCTCAAAGTTCTCCTCTCCTTTGGTTTCTCCCCACAGATTCTCAACCTCATAAAAGCATGCACTGAAAAGCCTTGGATTGCCCTGTTGGCCAATGGACGCCCGAAATCTTACTTCCAAGCTCAGAGAAGATTGAGGCAAGGTTGTCCTCTTTCCCCATTCCTGTACATTCTGATGGTAGACACCCTTAGCAGAAAGCTCACTACAGAAAGGTTGTATGGGGCCCTGCCTGGTCTAAGAACAACAAGTGGTTTGGATCCCTTGAACCATGCCCTCTTCACTAATGATTCTCTTCTCCTCGGAGGAGCTTCTCCTAGAATTGTAAAGGCATTTGACTTTGTTCTCAAAAGCTATTGTAGGGTCACCAGAGCTCTAGTTAATGATACGAAAAGTGCAGTCTATGGATGGAACACCGAGCAAGATGAGCTTACTCGAATAGCGCAGCTCTTTAGGTTTGAAGGATTTTTTCAATGGGAGAAAATAAAATATTTGGGTCTGCCAATAATATCTGGGGTCAATAAAATATCTCTGTGGGTAGAAACCATCAACAAAATCAAGTCCAAAATAGCCTCCTAGGGCAGTCACTGGCTCACCAAAGGAGGAAAATTGATTCTCATAAAATCTGTTTTGTCTGCTCTTCCTATCTATCAAGCCTCAAGGACTTCCTATTGGCAACAAAAAATATCATGGAGCAGATTTCAAATCTCTTGCGTGATTTCCTTTGGCAGGGAGGAAAAGGAAATCAGCGTAAGTTCCATTTGGCTAACTAGGAGTTCCTCAAACGTCCATTCGAAGAAGGAGGATTGCAAATCAGAGACCCAATCCTCACAAACCTCGCATTGGGATGCAAAATTCTTTGGAAATTGTACATTGATCCTTCTCACCCTATCAATAAAATCCTTAAATTAAAATATATGCAAGGATCCTCCCTCAGGATTCTGCAAGAAAAAAACACAGTCAGCGAAACTCAATTATTGAATCTCTACAAAAAAAGTTTAAATTTTTTCAAGCAAAACATTTACCGCATCCTAGGAAATGGAAGGCAAACACAATTATGGGATGATCGTATAATGGATCATGACCCCTTCAGCAAGAACGAAGACACATCTGATTTGCGTGCTTCGCTTCTCCATGCTAGAATCAAAAGCCTTTACGATCTCTCCAGCTAGGACAGGCGCAAAAATTGGCTCGGCTGGGATATCAACGATGTGCCAGTAAACCTTCGTCCACAAAAACACATCCTCATAGAGCTGCTGTTAGACGTCACTCCAGTGCATAAGGACATGCCAGATAGCTGGGGTTGGAGCCAGTCCGTAGTCTACAACACTGCCCCAGGCTACAGAACGCTACTACCTCCAAAAGACAGAATACAAACTCCCAATTTCTGGAAGCAAGGGATCCCTTCGGTCTCCCCAAAGTTAATTTTTTGTCTGGACTCTGATGCACAATAAAGCACTAACAGGAGAAAATCTTGCCAAAACGAATATTGCTGGCCTTCACTGGTGTGTGCTTTGCAGAAACAACAGCGAAACATTGTCCCATCTCTTTATTGGATGCACATTCACAAAGGATGTGTGGGGTTTCATCCGCACTGATCTTCAGGTTTCTGTCCCTTATCACAACTCTGTCCTCAAGCTATTTTCTTCTTGGTGCCAGTATTACCCTCATAGCATCTCCAGCAAATCCATTTGGAAAAAATTCTGGCTCTCCATTTCCAAATATGTCTGTTGGAAAATTTGGCTGGCCCAAAATGAGAAAATCTTCAATGATACTTCTTGTCCCCCATCAAAATTTGCAACTAAAGCCAAATATTTTCTTCTTGAATCTGTTCAGCAACAATCTTACAAAGAAGATACCTCTCTCCTCCCTAAAGAAAAGAACTAGATGAACGCCCTCACCCCTCAACCTAGGAAACAAGCATTGGTCCCTCCCATCATAAACCCAGAATGGCGAATAAGAGACCCTGATGACATTTTTCAAGAGTGGTGGAGGAAGCAAAACAAAACCACAATCTTTTTTGACGGCGCATCCAAGGGAAACCACAGGGCAGCAAGTGCAGGAGGCGTTATCTACACCCCAGATAGAACAAGAAGGGATGGTTTATGTTGCGGTCTTGGGCAGCGAACCAACAACCAGGAAGAGATTTTAGGCCTCCTAAAGGCATGCCACATAGTATGAGATAGAGGCGTCAAATAATTCCAAGCTTTCGGAGACTCAGCAATCCTCATCAAAAATCTCAATTCGAAGGAATAGTTTAACAATGTCGTCCTCAACAAGAGATTGCGAAGACTAAAAATATTACTGCTCAACTTCACTTCCTACAAATTTTTTCACATCCTCAGAAACTCGAATAATGTAGACTCCATAGAAAACAAAGGATGCCTTCTTCAAAAATGATAACTTAGTATAAATGAAGATAGACCTCTCCAATGTTATATCCCATGACAAAGGGAAAGAGGAAATCAATTTTTTCTGCTTAAAAAATTCCGCTAGCCGCAATATATCATACCTGTCTCAGTTAAAAAAAAAAAATCACTAACAAACTTTTATATTCCTAATGTAACTAAATTAATAAATTTTCACAAACAAATTAAAAAAAAAAATTACTAACAAACTTTTATATTCCTAATGTAACTAAATTAATAAATTTTCACAAACAAATTCCCACTACAATGTAATAGATAAATTTTGAAAAAACAATTTCTTAAATAAATAAATTAAACTAAATAAATAAAAATTATTTAAAAATTATGACAATGAAACGCTAAATAAACATGGATACAAAAATCAAGAAAGTGAAACCTGATAATGAAACATATCACATATATGTATCATATTGGATTGAAAGCTTTGATTCATCTTTGCTTCCACTTTTGTAAGTGTCTTTAGTGACTCTCTCTTTAATTCATTTTTGCTTCCACTTTTGTTTTAGTTTTTATTTTAAGGTGTATAATTTTAAATTTTAAAATGGGTTTAGATACTCAATAAAAAAAAGTAAAGATATTTCTAGAACTACTATTAACTTATTCTAATTTAAGATTTGTGTAAAATTTCAATTTTTAAAAATAAATTTAAAAATAATAATATTATTATTTATTTATTTATATATATATATAAGAAATTAATGTGTATATGTTATTGAAATGTGGTAAGGTTTTGAAGTATTTGTTAAAATTGCTTCTATTTTGTTAAGGGTTTATTTTCTTTTGATTTAAGAAAAAACAAGCTAACTATCTAGGATTTAGTTATATCTGGCCAAAGTGAAATATTGCCACCTTATAGATCACAAATAGATAATCCCACGTGGTCTAATATCCTTGAATAACAATGTAGCATGCATTAAAATTTCTTCTACTTTGTTAAGGGTTTCTGAGCCTAAACGAGTTAAAAAATGCATTAAAACTGGTTATAATTTGTTAAGAGTTTGTCTTCTTCTAACTTAAGGAAAACAAATTAACGACCCAAGACTAAGAGAAGAATTCCAACTCAGGCGATTGAAAGCTTGCAAGCTTACAGATCAAAACAGGTAATTCCAGGTGGCCTCATTTTCTTTGAATAACAATCATCTGCTTGCATTTGCAGCGAATGATGACTATCGATGACTATCTGCCTGCATTTGACAATTGAGTTATAATAAGTTTTAAGAGTTTCTAAAAACTATTATTGAAATGTACTAATATGTGTTATCCACGTCCTATTCTAAATAAATTGTATATTCCCAATATAACTAAATCAATGAAACTCAAAAAAACCACCAATTCTCCATAATATATTTGGCAATGTAATTAAACAATAATAATTTTCCTACTTTCTAAATAATTTATTGAAATGTGGTAATATTTTTTCTCCACACCTTATTCTAAACTCCCAATATAACTAAACCAATAAAATTTCACTAAAAACACAAATTCCCCATAATATATTTTGCAATGTAATCAATTAAATTTCATTAAAAACACGAATTCCCCATAATATATATTGCAATGTAATTAAATAAACACACTAATTTCCCATAATATATATTGCAATGTAATTAAATAAACACACCAATTTCCCAGAACACATTAATCACTAAAAACAACAATTCCCCGAAATACATTAAATAAACAACAAAATTTCACTAAAAACACCAATTCCCCACAATATATTTTGCAATGTAATCAAATAAATTTCATTAAAAACACGAATTCCCCTTACTATATATTGCAATGTAAGTAGATAAACACACCCATTCCTGAATACATTAAATAAAAAATGGAATTTCACTAAAAACACCAACCCCGAATACATTAAATAAAAAACAAAATTTCACTATATTCCCCAAAATATATTTTTCATCAATCAGTTAACACGTATTGGAAATTAAAATGTGTCTTAGCAAAAGCAATGTCGAACATGCAAGAAAGGGAAGGCAACCTTTGAATTACAGTAGATAAAACAGGGATTCGGGAGATGGCCAAGGCACAATTTCAAGAAATTGCTCGAATTGGGAGGATTGAGCACCAACTCCAAAGCATGCAGCAAGTGGAGATGTCGGGGTCCACTGCAAAGGATCCAGCTCCTGTGGATTCTTCTGATGGATAATATTAGCTTGTTATAATTTTTTATGTTTTTGGCGGATAAGGTTAATATTTTCTGTTTCAATTGCAACTTTTATGGACACAGTAAAGTATTTAAAGTAGTAAGTCGAAAGAAAAAACAATATCAGTTTTGGCTATCACATGCAACAAAATCAGTTTTGGCTATCACATGCAACAAAATATGTATGGCTACTTTCTTTTTGAAAAATAGAAAATAAAAAAGCTCCACAAAATTTACTATATATATATATATATATATATATATATATATATATATATATATATATTTGGGAATGTATTACTATATATATATATAATTAAATAAACACACAAATTTTCCCAAAAAAATACATTAAATAATTTCCCATAATATATTTGAGAATATATTCCCATAGTGTATATATTACAATATAATTAAATAAATACACCAATTCCCAAAAAAAATCATTAAATAAACAACAAAATTTCACTATATTTTCCGAGAATATATTTCACTATATTCCCCATAATATATTTGGGAATGTAACAGCAGAATTTCACTATATTCCCCGTAATACATTTGGAAATGTAACAGCGAAATTTCACTATATTCCCCATAATACATTTGGAAATGTAACAGCAGAATTTCACTATATTTCCCAAAATACATTTGGAAATGTAACAACAGAATTTCCTTATATTTCCCAGAATGTGTTTTGGAAATGTATTTCACTATCTTGAAATGTATTTTGGAATGTAACAACATAATTTCACTATATTTCGAGAATTACACACCCATAATATATTTGGGAATTGAGAATTACAATGTGTAATTAAATGAACAACCATTTAATTATATGACAACGCTAGAATTTCACTATATTTCCAAGAATATATTTGGAAATGTATTTCACTATATTGAAACATTTGGAAATGTAACAACAGAATTTCACTATATTTCCCAAAATATATTTGGAAATGTAACAACAGAATTTCACTATATTTTCCAGAATATATTTGGAAATGTATTTCACTATATTGAAACATTTGGAAATGTAACCACAGAATTTCACTATATTTCCCAAAATATATTTGGATTTCGCTATATTTCCAAGAATATATTTGGAAATGTATTTCACTATATTGAAACATTTGAAAATGTAACTAACAGAATTTCACTATATTTCCCATAATATATTTGGAAATGTGTTTCACTATATTGAAACATTTGGAAATGTAACAAGAGAATTTCACTATATTTCCCAAAATATATTTCGATTTCACTATATTTCCTAGAATATATTTGGAAATGTAATAACAGAATTTTACTATATTTCCCAAAATATATTTGGAAATGTAACAACATAATTTCACTATATTTCTCAATATATATTTGGAAATGTATTTCACTATATTGAAATGTATTATGAACAACCATTTAATTCTATGACAATGCTAAAAGGAGGGCTTGAACCTCCAACCTTGTGGTTAACAACCACACGCTCTAACCAACTAAACTATTCCAGCCATTTTGTTGATAGTTACACCAAAGATATTCCAATAAATTTGGGCATCATTGTTGACAGAATAGAAGTATAAGAACTTCCACATTTGAACCTATTAGGATTTGTTAGGATTATTCTTACTTTAGTATATCTTGGATTGGGTTTGTTGAGGTTGTTGAGAGATTCTCTCAACCTCTCTCTCCAAGATTAGAATCAGTTGGATCTCACTCCAACTATATGTATCTCTTGTGTATGTGAGCAGTAATACAATTAATTATTGTGTGTTATTCATGTGTAATCTCTGCTCTCTTCCAATTTGTAATATGGTATCAGAGCCAAGCTGCGCTTAATCCCTCACGGGAGTGCTCGGGAAAATGAAGAGAAAATTGTGATAATTGATTCTATAGAAATAGGATTCGTGTGTAGATTACTGTGTGAATTTATGTGTGTACATTTGAGTGTTAATTTCACTGTGTATAGGAGAGAATCGCTGCTGTGTTGATTTTCATTTGAAAATCACCGATTAGTCATTGATTCGTGCCACCATAATGATCAGGAGGATGGTGACAAACATTGGATCCGCTTCTAGTTCCTAGTACGGAAAATCCTTTAATTGCAAGGAGAAGAGAAGAAGTTTCGTTGAGGCCCACGTCAAGTATAACACAAGAATCAATTTATAACCCTGGGGTTCAGCATCTGCCATGGTGATGTAGCGGCTTGATGAGTTGACAAAGTAGAATGACGTTGCAAGCATTAGAGTCGTGCATCCTTCGCCAGGGGCCTCAGTTGATACGATTAGTAGTGCCTACTATCTGCGGCACTCAAGATAAGATCTTTATGACAGAGACGTTGGTCAACCATTCCCTCACTACTGGGCACAATTACCCTGTTGAGAGCACTCTGCGGTCAAAACTAGATCTGTCGTTTTTCAGCAGAATAGCACCTAATCTGGTGGTGCATTTACCGGGATATCTGCAGAAAAATTAGCGGACGACTCACATTACACCACGAGAATGGGTGTAGATAATCTGAATATAAATGGTTTGAAATCTGTTCAATATTTTCATGATTTGCAAAAAAAAAAAAAAAGTCTTTATGGTGGTTGATTATTATTTGCGTCATAATAATGTATATTGTTAATGATTTCAGTATGAAGATCGTTAACGTTATGCCTGTAAATATGCATAACGTATATGACTAGAGGAAGTCCACTGGAATAAAAGCACTTGGTGTTTTGAATTTGCTGCATATGGGGGCTTAAACCAACAATTTAAACAATACATATAAATACGCTTCACTTTAGTCATAATGATCTGAAATGTATGCAGTATTTGCATGTCGCCCTGTGTGAATCTTTGAGGCTATATCCTCCTGTTACCATGAGCTACAGGCAAGCAGTACGCGGCGTGTATTTACCAGATGGGACTCATGTGACCAAGGGCTCAAAGCTTCTATATTTTATTTATGCCACCAATCGAATGGAGAGTGTGTGGGGTAAGGATTGCAGGGAATTCATGCCGGAGAAGTTTATGGTGATGATGACTGATGTGAAGAACAACCAGTCAGATCAACCTTTATTGTGTTGAATGCTAATGATGATATTACTGTTTTTCAAAAATGCACCGGCAACGCCATTAATTGCTTGAATGACAGTGGATAATTTCATGAATTTGTTGTTGTGATCTTTGTGTAGTGCAGAACCAATTATTGAACAATTTAGCATTATTTAAATTAGTCGTTCTCGACGTTCTTCGGTGCCGAGAGAACAACTGGCTAATTTGATTGTGTGAATTTGTTATACGTTGATGGCTCTTGTTGTGCTTCGGGCCTCAAGAGCGTCAACTACAGGTTACAGTGTGAGATCCATTTGTGTAAAGGTCACTTTGTAGGATTGATCGCTGATCATATTCTTTACCTAGAATATTTTCCTATAGACTGTTGAAATTTATTCTTCAAGGTTATTTCACAGATGGAAATATTTCCATAGGGTAGTTCAGTGTCGAGACTCTTCTTCAGGGGTGTCAAGAATCTTTAATCTTACAAATTCAGCATTCATGGTCAGAAGCAGGTGTACTTTAAATGGGTTGAAAGGTAAGCTCGAAGATGTGGAGAAAGAAAGAGCGAAGTCTAGAAGACTACAAAGTGGATAGAGTTGTTGATGAAGACCAGATCAGACAAAGCAACAAAAGTTCAAAGTGTTGTCATTCTTTTGTAATTGTGATTAAGTGTTATATGTTTTGTAAAGTAAGCATTAAGGGAGGGTATTAGGATTTTTTAGGATTATGCTTACTTTAGCATATCTTGTATTGGGTTTGTTGAGGTTGTTGAGAGATTCTCTCAACCTCTCTCTCCAAGATTAGAATCAGTTGGATCTCACTCCAACTATATGTATCTCTTGTGTATGTGAGAAGTAATACAATTAATTATTGCGTGTTATTCATGTGCAATCTCTGCTCTCTTCCAATTTGTAATATAACCACTGCGACATTCTTTAATCACTTACACATCAAACAATACTGTAACGGCATCCAATTTAGGGTTTATGAGAGAGGTTAGAATGTAAATAAGAAAGAGAGGCATTGCAATTACGAGAAGTGGACGGTATTAATCTACCGCAAATTTCATTGAGAGAACATATTCTGAGCTGATTATTGGCTGCGTCTCGGGTCGTCTCCAAATGCACATCTCGGACCTTCAGGGCTGGCTCAGCAGAACATAAAGACTATGGTGCAGACTGGGAAATCCACCAATCTCTCATATATATAGAGAAAAAAATATGAGAGCTGATGTAATGTCCAAAAAGGGGATAAATTCAGTTTCTGGGACTATACAGGTGGTTCATTTCAAGGATGGGACATAAATCTGAGAATCTGCAATTCCAATTCCTTAATACTCTGACTTCGCATATGGAGCTTTCCTCCGGTAATTTTGTTGCTAACTCTGTATGTTGTTTTTGATTTTTCCTTTCCATGTTCAAATATACTCTGCTCTTCATACAAG
The DNA here is from genome assembly GCA_034641835.2 of Pinus albicaulis. Lineage (NCBI taxonomy): Eukaryota > Viridiplantae > Streptophyta > Pinopsida > Pinales > Pinaceae > Pinus > Pinus albicaulis. Next base: position 1,669,962,595 of record CM076575.1, on the reverse strand, counting down.
CGAGCCTGTTCATATTGCTGTTCTCAAGCGAGCCTGATCAAAATTTTTTGACAATTGTGTCGGGTTTTATGTATTCTCATCCCACATGAATCGGCTTTTATATATCTCTATTACTAAATGAGCCGGTTCTTTATGTGTTCACATGCATATTGCTCCTCTCATTCACATATATTCATAGCGGCAGCATCAGGCGAACCGGAATATGAAGATTATCAAGCGAGCCTGCTAAATATATTTTTATCATCTAACTGACATCAATTCTCCTTTCAACTGCAAATCTGATACATCTATTCACACATCAAGCGGGCCAGACACTAGATTCATTCAAGAGAGCCGACGCTATTTTATATCAAATCTACAGTCATCTACCACTCTTTACTGCTATCTTGATACATTGTTCATAAGTACATGACTGTAGACATGGTCTGGAATTTTGAATGTGATTCTATTCAAAGTTCAAGCGAGCCAGTTATCATGATTTTCAAGCAAGTCGAGTTACAAATATATCATCTCAAGCGAGCCTGCATATATATGCCAATTCACTCATCGTATTGGAGCCTATTTACATTATGTTCACACTATCTCTTGCTATAATCCCCAGATGCTTCGTAGCTGACACATCAAGCGAGAATGAATATGCAACTATCAAGCGAGCCTGCTCACATTTTTCATATACATCAGCCACCATTTCTCCTTCTATAGCATAGATGAATCATGTATCTAAATTTGTTCAACCCTCTCGTCTGATGGTTTGGATTGGATGATTTCTATATGTGGACTTGAAATTTTGAATGGGGTGGCTTTTTTCTCCCAGAAATTTGTGATCCTGTCATGGTTATAGTTGTGACTTCTTTCTTCCTTAGAAGCTGTCTTTTTATTATCATGGCGAATTGGATTAGATTTTCTTATCTATTCAGATGAGGATGTAATGTTTGACATATGAACTGTTAATGAATACAATGTTTTTTTCTTTCTGAAAAAAAAATGAGCGACCTGAACATAAATTATAGATTGCAAAAACTCGAACTAACTAACTAACTTTGTATCTACTAAGGAGTGAGAGATGTTAAGTATTTTTTCACTGTAAAAAAATTTGCACTTCAAGAAAAATATTTGATCTTTCTTAAAATTTGGTAAATCATAAATTAAATCATAAATTATGATAGATTTAAAATAATAAAATAAATGTCCTATTCACTTGAAAAATAGATAAAATTTTATAATAGTTAATATTTAATAATTTAATTTATATTAAAAAAATCTATTTTTTATAATTGAAATTAATAATTAATTATATAGAATGAAATATTTTTTTATATATTTAAAAGAAACCAATGTGTTTTAAAAAATAAAAAATGTAATTTATGGATCTTTAAAATTAAAATAAATTTTAATTTTTAATTAAATTAATTTACATTTTTATAATATTTTTTTAGTTTTATATTATTATGAAAAAATAATTAACTATGGGAATGTTGAAATACTCTAGGTTAAAGTAATAGGCTTTATGGATTTATTACTTACTTCGTTCTGTATCTGGTCGAGGACTTAAAAAGCCTTAAACTTGAGTGAACTTACCACTAACGTTTAGGAGGTGTATAATTCTCTAGAGCATTTAATTCTATAGAGCTTTGTAGGTTTCTTGTTTTCTTTGGTTGTAATATTAGTGTTAAAAACTTACTTTTTGAAGTTATATTATTCCTACAACATTACAAATTTTTAATAAATATTTTTTATAGTGTTATGGATACAAATTTTTAATAAATATTCTTCATAGTGCTATGGATAAGATGAGCTTATTAAAATAAAAATTTAATTTATCTATATAGTCATTTTAGATGGTTATCTTTGAGTTTGTCAATTTATTCCCCACTTATTCTCCAAGAAACCATAGGTCTTCATGGATACACTTAAAAGTACATCAATGGTGGTGGGTTGAATGACGTCTAGCTCTATCTCTTAAAAAAAGACAATATAAAATATAGATAGGAGGAATTTCACTAGATAAGAAAGGAAGGCAATGTAAACACGTTGTTCTTCTAAAGTATGAAATGTATACATAAATTGATAAGACTTTTGTAGATATTACTAAAACTCTTGATGGGTAGAATTAAGGTGAGATTAAAATGATTTCATAAAATAAAACATAAAATACATTTATCTATAGTTGTAGTTTTTATATAAGAGTATATATCAACTATATATAATAATGGAAGATTTTTTTATTAATTAAAGATAGTTATCATAGCTAGGTACATAAAAATTCCTACATTAATTTATAAGTAACACTAGTTGGTTGTATTGGAAAATATTTACCATAGCTAGGTAGATAAAAATTCTTACATTAACTTATAACTAACAATAGTTGGTTGCTTTGGAAAAGAATGTATTGGAAAAATAACACTTACAAAATGTGTCAAGTTCCAAAAAAAACAAAGTAGGGAGTGTAATATTATCATTTAAGAGCATGAGTTAAGACACTTCAACAATGGAGCAACCTTCTGGAGAGGTAATTTTCCAAATTCACTAGGGCATCAATATCACCACCACACTAAACATTTATGTGGATATTAAAAGGCCAAAGGAATAAGATATGGCTTCTTTATCAGAATGTTTATCTCTTTATGGAGAACATGGTGGTGGAAGGATGGATAAATAATTTATTTTATTAAATTAAATATTTTTTAAAGAAATATGTTTATTATGATTTTTTATTAATTTAATTATCTAAATTTATGTAATGGGATGCATTATTATATGAAAATAAATGTAAACTATGTTAAATGGATGATTTTTAAAATTAAAACTCTTTTTTATTGAGAAATCTATATACCTCTTCCTAAAATTAAAACAGAAGGACCTATCCACATAAACAAATATTTATTTAAATAATGCCATATGAATCACCAAATAAAAAGGGAGTTAAATAATAACATCTTAATCACCAAAGAAAAAGGTATTTAGAGATTTTTTATTTTGAATATTTTTTTATCAATTTGGATTCAGAGCTTCTCATTGAATTATCTCATTTATATTTCAATTTCAACTTCCATTTATAATTGATAATTTTCCAACTAAAAATAAAATTTCAACTCAAAAAAAATTAAACCAATTTTTAAATATTAGTTTAACTAAATAAGTCATACTCCTCTTCTAATCATTTCTCATGACCTTCAATTTCACTAGATACTCAAGAATAAAGGAGTAATGTAAATAAGAAGGTTCTCTCATCAAACTTCAAAATACTCACTTCTTTACCTATAGAGCCTCTTCATTGTGTCGATGTTAGTGCCTGATAACTTAACATTATATTTTTCAAGGTATTTCTTAGTTAATAAGGATAATTATACAATATAAAAGCTAGAAATGTGTATCTAGATCATCTTTTCATCATTTTCACTAGCTAACTTTCTCCATCGATGTATCCTCATTAATACTTCCATAAAACACATTTATGTCTCCAAAAAGATATCATAACTTTGGATCTTACAACTTATTATATCTTTGCACATTTAGAATATCTAGTTAAAAAAGGAAAATATTTATACATTCATTGATAATAAATGTTTTCATCTTTGGTCATCCAACCTTGGCCATGTTTGATCCTTAGATATCAATTCCTTAGTATTCATGAAAAAACAACCTAATATATTCCAGAAACAACATATTGTTAGTATATACCTTCATTTAGGTAAATTTATTCAATAGTTTTGCCTTAATATTTTCCTAATATAAATAACTATAATCACAAAATATCATTAGTATGTTTTTGGTAAGACCCACATAATTTAATATGTTTCCTCACATACTCAACCAATATCTTATTCTTCTTTCTCTACCACCCCATTTTACATAGGAGTATATGGAAACACATTTTGTATAAAACAATCATGGGTAACTAATGAGTTCATTGTAATATTATTCAACAAATTACTGCACTACTTAATTGTATTTGCATCTAACATGATTTTAAATATAACCATGGTGATTACGTTGTAAGGCGTATTTATTTGAAAACAACTCTCCTACCTTCCCATGTGTACTATTATTGACCGTTAGATGCAGTATTAGACGATTGAAGAATGCTCAGCCATAGATAAAAAAAAATAGTTAAAATAATAAAACATTAAAATGTAACATTATTATTATTATTATTATTATGCAAGAGTCCTTCTCCTCCCCAAGTTAATAGTCGCCTTTGCTACAGAGGAGGGGCAACTAGAACAATGGGAAATCCTTTGCTGCAAGAGGAGCGTCAGCTGGAACAACTACCAGGCTCTGGTAGTTATTAGTTAGCTCTTGGTAGTTTTTAGATGTTCTTTTAAATATGTTTCTTTCTTTCATTCATCTATCTATTCTATTGTTTCTATCTTTTATGTTGTTTCTGTTTTTGTTTCTGTGTTACTCAAGGCAGATTTTTTTGTTTCTTTCTGGGTTTGAGGGTTATTGTGTCTATTCTATTGGCTGCCAGTGAAGTCACAAAAGAAGGTTTCAAGCTGCGTCTGGCTGCTACGTCCATTCTGTTGGCTGCCAATGAAGTCACAGAAAAGGTTTCAAGCTGCGTCAACTGCGTCTGTCATAAAGGAAGGTTGCATCTGTGTTTGGTAAGCATAGGATGGGATATATTCTGATTTAAGTATTCGCATTACACTGGTTTTCTCGCACTCTATTTCTCTTTTTGAAATATATCCCTCTATTTTGATCATTTCTCTTTGGACAGTCCTCAACAGTGATTTCTTTCTATTCTATATGATCGGATCTTATGTAGTTTCTTAGAGATTAGCTGAAATGTCCATAGAAATATATCTTGGTAGTAGTTTTTGTTTTCACACAGGAGACTGTGAGATTTCCTCACTGGAAAATGTATTTTTCACTTATTATCAATGGAAATTCCATAGAAATAGATCTTGGTAGTAGTTTTCGCTTTCACACAGGAGACTGTGAGATTTCCTCATTAGTAAGGTGGAAATTTCAAAGGTCCTCTTTCAAGACATTGCTTATTTTATCAGATAATTTGGTCTAGTGTTTTAAAAAAAATCTCCAAACTAAGCAGCATTCTGTTGCAGAAACTTGATGATCACTGGATACCCAATCTAGCCATAGACTACAATAATGTACAATTTTGGGATAAATAGGCACACCAAGAGAACAAGAAAAGAGAGGAAGTAATTCCTCTTCATAGAATTTTTCCATGATTTCTAACCTACGGTGAAAAAGGTCATTTTCATCATGAACTAGACATTGCTTTGAATCCTTCCATTCACCCCTAAGTCTGTCATATTCCTAAAGTCTAGTTATGAATGGCAATTCTGTGTGCATTTGGATATGTTTGGCAATAACATCACATCCTTTCCCAAACTCAACCATCACTCCCATATGTTGGAGGGCCTGCTTGAAATCATCAATGGGTTTTTTATGGAATAAAATATCAATGAAGGGAAGGTCGTTTAACTAAAAACCAGTAGATTTCCATTCATAATTGAATAAAAAATACAGGCTAGGAGATTGGTACCCCCAATGTGTTTTTAGCCATTTTCCTTAAGTTATGCTCCTTTTGAACTCTTCAAGGAACATCTCAAGGTAGTTTACTGTCAAATACTCTATCCAATGTAAGATAAAAATGAATCTCTCTCTATCAAGAGGAGAGGAAATTCTAGGTAAGGCAACATCTCGTGGTCCTAGAAATGGAATATCCAATGCTCCAAGCCCATTTCTGATATATGGCTCGAGATTATATGCCTCTTCCATCCCATAATCACTATGAGGTGGTTTCAGATAAGCCATTGATAGGGAAACTATCTCATGCTCATCCCATGGAATTCTTCCAAATAGCTTTGCCCACTCACTTATGGATGTTGGCACAATAACTACTGGCATATCTGCAAATAAAATCTAAAAATCTCTCCAGTCAATATAGTTTTTGGTGTAGGAAAAATACAAAAATTGAGTGAGAATGACAACAAATTTCCTAATTTTTGAAAGCTTAGCTTACTTTATGAGTTTCTTACTGAATCTCAGATTGAATTTTTATACTTATAAATATTACTTTAAAAATGACCTCTCGGTCTTTAAAGATTATCTTTCCATATTTATTAAGCTAAATTCCAACAAAAATCATAGAAATTATGATAGTTATCTATCAAAGAAATTCTGATAGCTATATATGTTTGATAAATATATCACTATAATCATACCCTTACTCCACACACACTGAGTACGAAGCACATATTCAATAGAACGAGCCAATAAACTCTTCTAATTCTGAGTATAGACACTTGGAGGCCATCAGTATTCTTCTTAATTTTATGTTGAGTATATCCTTGTAATTCTCAGACTCTGTCAGCTAACTTTTTAAATTGGATTCCTTGTTTTTCATATGAAAAAATTCTCTTTGCAAAGAACAGAGCATTCTCCCATATAAGGTAAGGTCTGGTGGTCTTAGAAATGGAATATCCACTACTCCAAGCCCATTTCTGATAATTGGATCCATATTATCTGCCTCTTCCAGCCCATAAGCACAAAAAGGTGGTCTTAGATAAGCCATTGACAAGGAAACTATCTCATGCTTAGCCCATGGATTGCTTCCAAATATATTTTCCCACTCACTTATGGATTTCCCAGTCACGAAATATGCCCCATATCACAGGGAAAATATTGTGTATGGTTATTTGATATATCTGATAAACTAGCCCAATCCATGTTGTCATCATTAACAAACATAAAGAGAGGAAAATTTTGGAGAAAATTTTCTTCCAAATAGATTTTCCCACTCAATTATGGATGTTGGCAAAATTTTGGCTTTGAAAATCTTCACTACATATCCAAAGTCATTAATTACTGTAAAATCTGTAGATAAAATCTAAAAATATCTCCACTCAATATGTTGTTGGTGTAGGAAAAATACAAAAACTTAATCACAATGACAACAAATTTCCTTCTTTTTTAAAGCGTAGCTTGCTTTATGGGTTTCTTACTGAATCTCAGATTGACTTTTTATACTTATAAATATTTCTTTCAAAATTACCTCTCAGTCTTATAAATATTATCTTTCCATATTTATTAAGCAAAAATTCCAACAAAAATCATAGAAATTCTGATGGTTATATATATTTGATAAATATATTACTGTAAGAATACCCTTACTCCACACGCACTGAGTATGAAGCACGTATTCAATAGAACAAGCCAATCAAATCTTCTGCTTCTGAGTATAGAACCTAAGATATCACTGTAAGCATACCCTTACTCCACACACATTGAGTATGAAGCACATCTTCAATAGAATAAGCCAATCAACTCTTCTTCTTCTAAGTATAGACCCTTGTAGGCCGTCAATATTCTTCTTAATTCATGTTGAGTATATCCTTTTAATGCTCGGACTCTGTCAACTAAATTTTTAAATTGTATTCCTTTTTTTCATATGTAAAACTTCTCTTTGCAAAGAACAGATCATTCTCTCAGGCAAGGCAAGATCTGGTGGTCTTAGAAATGGAATATCCACTACTCCAAGTCCATTTTCGATAAATGGCTTGAGATTATCAACCTCTTCCAGCCCATAAGCACAACAAGGTGGTTTTGGATAAGCAATTAACAATGAAACTATATCATGCTCATCCCATGGATTGCTTTCAAATAGCTTTGCCCACTCACTTATGGACTTCCCAGCCATGAAATATTCTCCATCTCAAAGGAAAAATATTGTGTATGGTTATTTCATATATCTGATAAACTAGCCCAATCCATGTTATCATCATTAACAAACTTAAAGAGAGGAAAATTTTCTGGATAAGTTGCTTCCAAATAGCTTTTCCCACTCACTTATGGATGTTGGCACAAGATTTTCTTTGAAACTCTTCACTACATATCCAAAGTCATTAACTACTAGAAAATCTGCAGAGAAACTCTGAAAATCTCTCCACTCAATATGGTTGTTGGTGTAGGAAAAATACAAAAATTGAGTGACAGTGACAACAAATTTCTTACTTTTTAAAAGCTTAGCTTGCTTTATGGGTTTCTTACTGAATCTCAGATTGAGTTTTTATACTTATAAATATTACTTTCAAAATGACCTCTCAATATTATAAAGATTATCTTTCCATATTTATTGAGCTAAAATTCCAACAAAAATCATAGAAATTCTGATGGTTATCTATAATTGATAAATATATGACTGTAAGAATACCCTTACTCCACACACACTGAGTATGAAACACGTCTTCAATTGAACGAGTCAATCAAATCTTCTGCTTCTGAGTATAGACCCTAAGATATCCCTGTAAGCATACCCTTACTCCACACACATTGAGTATGAAGCACATTTCAATAGAACGATCCAATAAACTCTTCTGCTTCCGAGTATAGACCCTTGGAGGCCATCAATATTATTCTTAATTTTATGTTTAGTATATCCATGTAATGCTCAGACTTGGGCAGCTGAATTTTCTAGCCCATAAGCACAGCGAGGTGGTTTTAGATAATACATTGACAAGGAAACTATCTCATGCTCAGCCCATGGATTGCTTCCAAATAGCTTTGCCCACTCACTTATGGACTTCTTAGCCATGAAATATGCCCCATATTAGAGGAAAAATATTGTGTATCACTATTTTATATATCTAATAAATTAGCCCAATCAATGTTGTCATCATTAACAAACCCAAAGATAGGAAAATTTTGGAGAGAAGTTTCTTCCAAATAGATTTTCCCACTGACTTATGGATTTTGGCACAAGTTTTTCTTTGAAACTCGTCACTACATATCAAGAGTCATTAACTACTGGAAAATCTGCAGATAAAATCTGAAAATCTCTCCACTCAATATGGTTGTTAGTGTAGGAAAAACACAAAAACTTAGTGACAGTGATAAAAAAATTCCTAATTTTTGAAATATTAGCTTTCTTTATGGGTTTCTTAGTGAATCTAAGATTGAAATTTTATACTTATAAATATTACTTTCAAAATGGCCTCTCATTCTTATAAATATTGTCTTTTCATATTATTAAGCTAAAATTCCAACAAAAATCATAGAAATTATGATAGTTATCTATATTTGATAAAGATATGACTGTACGAATAACCTTACTCCACACACACTAATTATGAAGAACACATTCAATAGAACGAGCCAATCAACTCTTTTTCTTCTGAGTATAGACCCTAATATATCAATGTAAGCATACCCTTACTCCACACACACTGAGTATGAAGCACATCTTCAATAGAATGAGCCAATCAACTCTTCTTCTTCTAAGTATAGACCCTTGGAGGCCATCAGTATTATTCTTAATTTTATGTTGATTATATCCCTGCAATGCTCAGACTCTATCAGTTGACTTTTTAAATTGACTTCATTTTTTTGCATATGTAAAACTTCTCTTTTCAAAGAATAGAGCATTCTCCCATGCAAGGCAAGATCTCGTGGTCTTAGAAATGGAATATCCACTACTCCAAGCCCATTTCTAATAAATGGCTCAAGATTATTTTCCTCTTCCAGCCCATAAGCACAGTGAGGTGGTTTTAGATAAGACATTGACAGGGAAACTATCTCATGCTCAACCCATGGATTGCTTCCAAATAGATTTTCCTACTCACTTATGGATTTTGGCATAAGTTTTGCATTGAAACTCTTCCCTACATGTCCAGAGTCATTAACTACAGGAAAATCTTCATATAAACTCTGAAAATATCTCCACTCAATATGGTTATTGGTGTAGGAAAAATACAAAAACTAAATGACAGTGACAACAAATTTCCTACTTTTTGAAAGCTTAGCTTGCTTTACGAGTTTCTTATTGAATCTAGGATTGGCTTTTTATACTTATAAATATTACTTTCAAAATGACCTCTCTGCTTTATAAATATTATCTTTCCATATTTATTAAGCTAAAATTCAAACAAAAATCATAGAAATTCTAATAGTTATCTATATTTGATAAAGATATGACTATAAGATTACCCTTACTCCACACACATTGAGTATGAAGCACATTTTCAATAGAACGAGCCAATCAAACCTTTTGCTTCTGAGTATAGACCCTAACATATCACTGTAAGCTTACCCTTACTCCACACACACTGAGATTGAAGCACATAATTAATAGAACAAACCAATCAACTCTTCTACTTCTGAGTATAGACCCTTGGAGGCCATCAATATTCTTCTTAATTTTATGTTGAGTATATCCATGTAATGCTCAGACTCTGTCAGCTAAATTTTCCAGCCCATAAGCACAGCGAGGTGGTTTTAGATAAGGCATTGATAGGGAAACTATCTCATGCTCATCCCATGGATTGCTTCCAAATAGCTTTTCCCACTCACTTATGGAATTCTCAGCCATGAAATATGCCCCAACTCAGAGGAAAAATATTGTGTATGGCTATTTGATATATCTAATAAACTAGCCCAATCAATGTTGTCATCATTAACAAACTCAAAGAGAGGAAAATTTTGGAGAGAAGTTGCTTCCAAATAGATTTTCCCACTCACTCATGGATTTTGGCACAACTTTTTCTTTGAAACTCTTCACTACATATCCAGAGTCATTAACGACTAGAAAATATGTAGATAAACTATGAAAATATCTCCACACAATATGGTTGTTGGTGTAGGAAAAATACAAAAACTTAGTGATAGTGATAACAAATTTCCTACTTTTTGAAATCATATCTTGCTTTATGGTTTTCTTACTGAATCTCAGATTGAATTTTTATACTTATAAATACTACTTTCAAAATGACCTCTTAGTCTTATAAATATTATCTTTCCATATTTATTAAGCTAAAATTCCAACAAAAATTATAGAAATTCTAATAGTTATCTATATCTGATAAAGATATGACTGTAAGCATACCCTTACTCCACACACACTAAGTATGAAGCACATATTCAATAGAATGAGCCAATCAACTCATCTTCTCCTGAGTATAAACCCTAATATATGAATGTAAGCATACCCTTACTCCACGCACACTGAGTATGAAGCACATCTTCAATAGAACGAGCCAATAAACTCTTATGCTCTTGAGTATAGACCCTTGGAGGCCATAAATATTCTTCTTAATTTTATGTTGAGTATATCCTTGTAATGCTTAGACCCTATCAACTGAATTTTTAAATTGGCTTCTTTATTTTTCATATGTAAAACTTCTCTTTTCAAATAACAGAGAATTCTCCCATGCAAGGCAAGATTTGGTGGTCTTAGAAATGGAATATCCACTACTCCAAACCCATTTCTAATAAATGGCTCGAGATTATCTGCCTCTTCCAGCCCATAAGCACAGCGAGGTGGTTTTAGATAATTCATTGACAGGGAAACTATCTCATGCTCAGCCCATGGATTGCTTCCAAATAGCTTTTCCCACTCACCTATGGATGTAGGCACAAGTTTTGCATTGAAACTCTTCCCTGCATATCCAGAGTCATTAACTATTGGAAAATCTTGTTGGAGCAGGGTATCCTAAAGGCTGTGAATTTTGTCAATTTTTGTATAATTTTGTATTTTTTAGTCTAACACGGGGGTTTTGGGGTGGCTCAAAGCCTCAAACGCATTGTAAATGGGTCAAGGGTAGACCAAGAGTCCACAAACCATGGTTTATGGATCATTGGATGCATAGGCTAAATCGGTATAAATAGATGAACCTTTTTTAGTCTCAGAGAGGAAAAGACAGAGATTGATGAGAAGCACGAATTTTTAGATCTGTAGTGGAGTTGTCGGATAAGGACTCCTATTGGCTATGTGCACAGAGATCCTTAGTCCTACTATGTGTGGACCCTGTTGGCTGTGTGCGCAGGTGGTATTTTTGGCATGTAAGAGGATTTTGGTATTAATATATATGCGAAGTACTGTTGGACATATGATATTATCTAGATATGTGATGTTATGATTAATGTGAATGATTGGGTTATGAAATTATCTGTTTAATAACTGTGAAATTATCTATACTTATGAATATGAAATCTGTAATTTTTGTGATTATAGTTACTGTGATGATATATTGGTATTATGCCCGTGGATGAAAATATAATTACTAGATCTGTGTCTAATAATAGCTCTATTATATAAGCCTACAAATAGATCTATTAAATAAGAACTCGATAGGCTGCGAACACAGACCTGTTTGACTTACCTGATGTCTCTCAGGGTGCGGAAACCTAGTTCCACCACCCTCCCATACCGCTTCGGGTCAGAATTTGGCCTATGCAAGTACATAACTGTCGAAAGGGCTAGTAATATAGGGGTTTGTTGGCAAAGCTTAACCTCTGAACCTGGGTCAGGACCTCTCAAGCCAACAAATGGTTCCATTGATGGGACCAAGAGCATTTTTAGAGAGATCGAGTAATTCCAAGACTGTATTGGAAACCTAAGAAGAAAGAAATCGACGAGTGGTTTGAAAAGCAAGTTCAAGAATTCACAGTAAAAGAAAATCAGAGTGCGAAGTTGACCGCAAATGAGTGGAAGAATTAGTACAATTTCGTGGAGATCTATGAGATTTTATTTGTGACAACTGTGATCGAGTTGCAGGAGTGGCTCGCAAGGCTTGTCGATTTTCAGAAGTGTTGGAAAGATGAGCGGGTCATGCAGTGGACCCCAGACTGATCTAGCAATTAGAAAACACTAATAACACCATCACTGACATGGTAGATCACTGGGTGGACAGTGTGATAGGAGGATTTGTGACAGAATTTGCAATCGACCAATTTATTTCCTACTCAGAAGTAGAGTGGAGGTTCTTCAAGGGTTTTTGGGGTAAGTTTCTGAAAAATTTTCCATTACTAATTAAGATCTTGTTGTGCGAAAAAGCAGTTTGTGTAGCCATATAGAGTGAATGAGCTCCGATCAAATTAAGGGTACAACGCGCAGTGGTAAGTACTATAGAACTAATCAAGAAGGGGATTGATCTGTCTACAGTCCAGTAAGAAATTTTGCTACGCATAGCACTCCATCTATGCCACCTTCGAACCCTCATAGGGTTAAGAAATCACCTCCACCACCACCAGAAGATGATATCGCCACGCACATGAAGCTACCTACCTTAAAGGGTGTGGGGGATGAAGACATGGATCGGTTCTGGTTTGTCGCAGGATCGGTATGGACTGCGCAGAATGTGGCTAGCGATGCAGTGAAAAGGGCGCATCTATCCCTTGCCTTTGAAGGAAGAGCCTTGGACTGGTACATGGGATATATTGACCAACATGCGAATGCAACTATTGAGGAAATCAATAATGCCTTGAAACAACAGTTCAAGAAGCCTAAGTCCTACTCTCACATAGTGAACAACCTAAAATATTTCAAGCAAGGACCATATAAGTCTATATGGGAAGCTGATCAATGATTAAATAAAGTAATTAGAGAAGGAGGATTCCAGTATGACGACAAGTAGCACACGGAATGGTTCATTGCTATGTTGTTGCCCCACCTGCGCGTGTCGATAGGTCATCAAGCCAGAGAATTGTAGGATAAGGCCTTGGAGGTTTCCATGAAGCTGGAGGCTGCGCCAAAATATGATACCCAGTTAGGAGTACAACATATACAGGGCCAGCTAGAAGTAATGCACATAGAGATTCAGAATCTATGAAAGGAACGAGGAACAGAGGCTAGCCCTAAAAGATGGTGCATACAATGCAGGGTGAATGACCACACCAAGGATAATTGTCTGCTGCTCGCAGACTACATGCAGGTCGGGAGACCCAGCCCGCTGCACCCTAGGGAAGCTGTGGAACCAAGTGGGCTGGCGCTATGGTGCGATGATTGTGACATTGCTGGGCTGCATGATACCAACCACTACTCCCACCTTGCCGCATATATCCTAGAAGTAAAGCAACAATGGTGTAGGTTTTGCAGGTATGTAGGACATGATGAACAGAACTACCAAACTTATGATTCAATGATAGACCAGGTAAACCTATATAGGGTACATTCGGACCCCTCATCACCGAGATCCCCTGTGGGTATAGGAGGCTCCCGAGCTAGGGGCAAGGTAGGGGGGCGAGTGGAAGTGTAGGTAGGGGTAGAGGCCAACTGATCTGCTATAACTGCGGGGTGGTAGGTCACTTTAAGAGGGACTGCATGAACCCAACATGGCAATCCTACATATATTGCAGACAGCTGGACCATGTGATCGAGGAATGCCCTATTCTGATAGCCAAGGTGCAGGAAAAGCAGCAGACACCTACACAAAATATACAAATGGTTAAGGTGAAACCTTGAGAGGAGGGGCCAAGCGTTAATGTGATAACGCGCAGTGGCATGGCCACTAGAGGGTCTACGGAAAAAGCTGAGGTGGAGCCTCTTCTCCGTAAAGCAGCCACTAAACAGGAAGTTGTGGACTTACAAAGGGAGAAGGAGACCTTTGTCGCACCTCGGCAAGACTTTGATCAGGCCGATGCATCTGCTCCTCAAAACCCCACCGATAGTAGAGCTGAAGATGAGGTCAAACCATTCTTGTAGGCATGCATGAAGCTGTTGCATAATCAATGGGCTATAGAAAACCTCCAAGCCCTAATCGAGAGTTGCGCAGGAAAAAAAACCCCAATCATGGAATTTAAGGATGTGCACAAACTATATAAGTAGAAGAGAAGCACTAGTCGAGAGATGCGGTAACCACGCAGATTGGTGATTACGAAATGGACCAGGTTATTCTAGACCTAAGATCAGATGCGAATGTACTACCTAAATGGACTTTATAGCGAATGGGAGAACCTAAGTTGGAATGGTCCACTATCTAGCTGCGCATGGCTAATCAAAAGAAGATCATACCGCTGGGAATATTATCAGAGATTGTATTAGATATTTTCAGAGTTAAGGTATGGATTGACTTTGAATTCATTCAGATTGTAGAAGATGTGGACCCATATCCAGCACTCCTAGGATAGGATTGGGCCATTTATATGGGCAATATTATCAGTTTGAATAAAAGAAGCATGGTGTTTGAAAGTGAAGGAACACGGGTGATCGTACCACTAGACCCCACAAAAGGAGAAAGGTATGACAAACCAGTGCGTGAGGAAGAAGAGGTGGATCGCATCTATAATTTAACTGCGAGGGATGAATACTGGATCAATCCTACAGCCGATGGTGTGCTTTGCTGGGAAAGGGATAGCGGATGCTTTTCTAACTCCAACGAAGAAATGGAAAATTGTAAAAACCGACTGCATGATGTCTCTACGTTGCGCTGCCTGCGAATCACCAGGGACTTCCATTGCATATCCTCCAAGGTAAGAGAACTACCTTACTTTTATGGTTCCGGTAGTGTAAAATAATTTTTGCGAACATTCGAATCTTAGGTTCCCAGAGAACGGAGGCTATGGGCCCTTAATCTAGTTATGCACACAACACCTGCAAGATGGTGGAACACACATAAGGAGGTGTTCCAAGACTAGGAGGAATGTTGGGACATGATGATCTTGCGATTTGAACCTCCGGCTGAGGTACGCGTCAAGACGTTCCTTGGCCCAGGGGACCCGCGTGAACATTTTTTCGCTTGGATGGAGAAGTGGTATGACCGAACTACGAAGGAATGGGTTTAATTTTTTATTCATGCATTGGGACCAATCCCTACTACGTGGTACTTGGATGCGGAGCTACGTCAACGCACCCGCCACTAGGAAACTTTGAAGGATGAATTCACTAGTACCTTTGGACTAACAGGGGGCTCAGAGGTGCTTGACGAAGCTCTGCAACATATAGATACCTTCGTGTTTGGTGAATCTAGCTCCTCTGTAGCATTTGGGGTGCCAACGTCGGAAACGCAGATGAAGGATATTGTTAATTGTTGCAATATAAATATAGAAGAATGCGATGAGAATCTGGGCAATGTCTTTATCCCAGAATTGGAGGGGGAGCGCGCAGTTGTGCGACCTCCACGATAGTCTGTGGATGTGACAAAGCCTCTAAAACTATGGGAAGTCAACATTCGCACAGCAGAGCAGCCTAAGTTGGCTAAAATTGGTGACTACTAGGACGATGACACTATAAGCAAGGTGGATTAATTGCTCACAGAATATCAATACTTATTCCCGACTAAGTTTTTGGAGCTCAAAGGGATCACAGGGGACCTAGGGGTTATGTGCATCATGCTAAAACTAGATGCATGACCAATAAAGCAACGACCTTATCAGCTAAATCCTCAATATAAACATAAGGTTAAGGAGGAAATCAATAAAATGCTCGCCGCAGGTATTATTGAGATAGTCGAGCAGTCAGATTTGGTAAGTCCGATGGTGGTTCGGGAAAAGAAAACGAAGGCTAAAATTCGAATCTGTGTGGACTTATGCAAGTTGAATGATGCCTGTGTACACGACCCCTTTCTGACACCTTTCTCCGATGAGATCTTGGATAGCGTAGGAGGCCATGAAGCATACTCATTCACCGACGAGTTCTTAGGGTACCATCAAATTAGAATCGCACCAGAAGATCACAGCAAAAATACATTTTTCACTGAATGGGGATCTTTCCAGTATACCGTCATGTCGTTTGGACTCAAGAATTCCCCTGCTATCTTCTCATGGGTAGTTTTTGTAGGGTTCAAGGAATTCATCCACAAATTCCTAGAAGTGTACTTCGATGATTGGACTATCTTTGGCTTAGTAAAGATGCACGTTTCGAACCTACACATGATGTTGGATGCCTACCGGAAATGCCAGATTTCCATAAATATCAAGAAATTTATCTTCTGCATACCCTTCAGAATCCTGCTCAGCCATATAGTTTGCCGACAAGGGTTGATGGTGGACCCTACAAAAGTTGTAGTTATCATCAATCTAGTAGTGCCGACGAATGATAAACAGTTGCATTCGATCCTTGGACGTATGGGCTACTACAAAAAAATCATTCAGGGATATGCACTAATCACAACACCTCTGGAAAAGCTGCTCAAGAAGGATGTTTCATTCTTTTGGGATGATGAGTGCGAGAAGAGCTTTGAGCTACTCAAGGAACAGATCGTATCCACACCTATTCTTTATTTTCCCAATTGGGCACAGGTATATCATGATCATGTTGATGCTTCAGGAATTTCCCTGGGAGCAGTCCTTACGCAGCCTAGAGCTAAAGACATTGATCACCCAATTGCATTTGCTAATTGGAAAATCTCGGGTGTGGAGCACAATTATGCCACCACGGAGAGGGAAGGGTTTTCCATGGTCTATGCACTACATAAGTATCGACACTATCTGTTATGAGGGCACTTCCAAATGTTCACAGATCATTTGGCTTTGAAGTACCTAGTGAATAAGCTTGTGTTGAGGGGGGGGGGGGGAATCTACAGATGGCTTTTTCTTTTTCAGGAATACGACTTTGAGATCATTGTCGAGCTAGGGAAATTGAATGTTGGGCCGAATCACTTGTCTTGAATTAAGAGTGGTGAGGAATCGACCAACCTGGAGGAGGGGTTGCCTAATGCGTAGCTATTTTCTATTAATGTGGTTTATGTGCACTTCGCTAACATCGTTCAGTTCCTGACTACGGGCATGGTACCAGTGGAGTATTCGGTGCACCAAAAGAAGGAGCTAGTAGCCTACGCGGCGGATTTTACCATCATCGCAGGAAATTTTTATAAGATGGGCATAGATGAAGTGTTTCATAGGTACGTCCTGGAGCATGAACAACATGATATCCTGGCAGAAGCCCATGACGGGGTAGCGGGAGGTCACTACACAGAGGAAGAAACAATGCAAAATATCCTAAGAGCTGGCCTATGGTGGACCACCCTGCATACTGACTCTTACGACCATTTTCAAGCCTGCGATACAATCCAAAAGTCAGTAAGACCATCATGTAGAGATGAAATGCCCCTTCAACCACAAATGGCCCTGCAATCTTTTGAAAAACGTGTTATCCAATTTGTGGGCCTTGTGTGTGAAAGGCACCAGAATAAACTCAGAACGCAGAAGGAACGCTGGGAGCGCAGGAGGCATGCCAAAAGCGCAAGGATGCGCTGGGAGCGTAGGGGTGCGCAAAACACACCAGGGGTGCGAATACTAGCTGTTGGAACAGTCAACTCGGGTAAAACAAAAAATTATCGTTGGAAGGAACGGCTGGCCAGCATTTAATGAGGCAATTTCTGGAGATTTTTTACCGTTTGCTTGATGGTAAGTTCCAAGTGAATTTTACCCTACCATTGGACAATCATGGAAGCTATAAAAGGGGCCAGATAGATCAAACAAGGGTTCTGTATATCTTGCATAGCTTTTACTTAGCATATTTGTACTTGATGAATCTATGCTGTAAGAATTTCCGCACCTATAGTGTCCCTTTCATGTCTAAGCAGCCTACGCCTTTAGAAAGTAACCACCTAGGGTTGGGATTCATTTTTCATGCCAGAATGACGACTGCTAGTGCTGCTAAATCCTCAGCACCTATGACCTCAGTCGAGCAAGGAACTGAGGAAGTGGTGGAGATTGAGTCCAAAGCTGAAGAATTTTTCTCCACGCTAGTGATGAAGAAGGGAAAGGAAAATATCGAAGGCTCATGGAAACCCCTAAACCCGCTAAATGGGATGGCGAGAAGCCTCGAACTTCCCTGAGAAACGTAAGATCGAAGCCCAGCCCACCGACCTGATCAATTGGTTACCTCCCTTTGTGCAACCACACAGGCCCTCGACGTGCACGCCAAAGAACCTTGACAGGCTGATCACCTATCTGGAGATGTCACTGACCCCAAGAGAAGTCCCTGTCATTGGTGAGCCTTCCGGGATTCTCCATGAAATCATATTTGATGATCATGACTTGGCTAAGTTGGAGGCCTTCCCTGAATTGGCACCTGAATTATACCTTGAAATAATTAAGGAAGATGAGTAGATAAAAATTTTCCCCATCAGCTAGGTACATGGAGTGGCGGGGTCTAGGGTCTGGGCTCCTAAACTTGCTCAGGATGCCACACTTTGGTCACTACAATATCACGGACCGTCTGGCGCATCAGTTGCTTGCACTAGTTCATGATGGGTGTTTATGGATCCAGGACCAAATCCCTATCAACAAAGTGCTTATCCATCGAATCATGAGTGTCCCTATGGAAGGTTCAGATCTTCTGTTATGTTTTGGGAAGTGGTATGAAGCTGGGGCTGCTGAATATGTGTGGAAAAAGTACCATGTGGAGCGGAATACTCAGGTTTTTATGATAAGCTCCATCAGCGACCTTGCCACACAGCTCGGTACCATCATGTTGGCATGCAAGATCATGATAAAATGGCAAGTCAACACTGTCCTTGCTTATGTCATTCGGTTATCAGGTCAATGCAAGAAAGGAGCCTACTTCAATTGGTCCCAATACTTGTGTAATGAGTTTTTAGCCAATGTCCGCAAATCCTAGGAGCAAGGATGGGAATTTTTCTATTCTTGGCTGCTCTTTCTTATAGCATTGATAGCATGGGAAGTACCTATGGAATCAGTCTTCCCAGAGCTCAACCCGGACATGTACGAGGGGGCCCGCTATACGAACCTGTGGGATTCTGAGGATGCACAGCGTATCGAAGACAACCAAGTCTTCTGGGTCCTTTTTTAACGTAGCTTGGCAGCAACCGTTAATTCCCGACCACGGTTGTCTGCAGCAGTCTATGACTGGTACAAGGGAATTGTGGCATTCCAGATCACCATACACAATGTCCAAATCAAGGCTCATAAGGATAAAACCTGGGTCTCAGTCTCATATATGGCTACGGACGAAGAAATTGATCAAGTAATCGCCATGTGGCCTCTGCAATGGAAGATTGGATTCAATTCTGGTGCGCCGGGCACTACGGGCACAACTGTTACAAGGGTTAACCCCACCACAACCATGGAGATGGGTGGCTCAAGTAAAGGAAGTGACAAGGCAAGAAGCATTGGTTCACCAAAGGGTGTGCAGCCGAAGCCAACCACTATGAAGGATGAACCGCAACATCATATCGCTGAGAAGGATGCAGGGCCAGAGCCCCAGCCGGATTCGCAACCAGACTGGGGTACCGAGGGATTAGCTGTAGGTTGATCTGCCTCCCCCTGCAGCACGAAACAAACCACCGAGCCTGTGAAAGGCCCCTGAAAGAATCAACACTCTCAACGGATGGAACAAGATGAGACAGTCACGCTGACCGAAGGATACTTTGAATAAATTTTTCATGCTGTCACATTGGCCACAGAGGACAGATGGTTAGCCTTAGAAGAACAACACAATTGACACCATTCAGGCTGAGCTCCGTGCTCTACAGCTAGATACTGCTAAGCTGCAACCGAGTGTGACTCGAGTACAAACAACCTAAGCCACCATCAATGCAACACTAGTCACAGAAGAAAGTTGCCTTTGTTCGTTACCTGGCATAGCCCTTGTGATCATCCCACATGACCTGGGAAGGCAAGTCCAGGACGGCGCAGACGTACAACTCAATTTAGCCAGACTGCCACAAGAAGCACTGCAAGGTCTCCACACCTCATTATTTCATGAGATTTAGCATCGAGATGTGAGAGTTCACCAACAACTCAGTCTAGCTGAACATATGATCACAGAAAATGATGTTGCAGTGTCCCTCGCCACCGTGCAGCAAACGGAGCTAGAAAACATGATTCACCAGCTCTGCGCCGATTTTCCAGAAGAAATCCTTGCCACAGCCACCCCCCAAGCTAAGGTTGAAAGGCTGGTCAGAGCACTGAAGGCCTTCAAGATAGAAGTTCGGATGGTCAAGACACAGATGGAGTAGCAGATCGTAGATTTGCAGGCTAAGTGGCAGCTCGAAACACCCCCAGAGGTACGGGCCCACTGAGCTTCATTGGTAATCGTGGCTACCAATGTTATCATAGGGCAGATCGCGCAGGGTGCCCAATTACTGGAGACAGCTATGCAGCTATGGACCAAGTTCCAGCACAACCCAATCCTACGAAGAATAAGCTAGGACTTGCAGCAGAAAGAGGAAGAGTTCGAGCAGTTAGAGGCCACCCTGCTCACTTTAGTCACTGCTCAGTGCTTGACATAGCTGTGAGCCAGCCACGCCCTCTAGGCTGATATTTATGAAATCCGACATAAGAAGAAGGCCCTTGGTGACCGCCTAAAGCCTTGGGTTGCCGAAGCCCTCAAACTTTTGTAGGATGTTGATGTTTTTGTTAAGCAGCTAAACCAAACTCTAGAGAGTGTCACCATTGCAATGGAAGGCCCGATTTTGGAAAAGTTGGTCGACATTGCACAAAATGCTGCTGCCCAAAGTGAAGGTGTGCTACCCCCACTAGCCGAGGTGATTAGATTGTTGCAGGCGCAAGTTGAGACCCTACCACCATAGTGACTTGGGACGAGTCACAAGATTGTGTTGGGGGACTGTTGGAGCAAGGTCTTCTAAAGTCTACGAATTTTTCCCATTTTTGTATAATTTTGTACTGTTTAGTCTAACACAGGGGTTTTGGGGTGGGTCAAAGCCCCTAACGCATTGTAAATGGGTGAAGGGTAGACCAAGAGTCCACAAACCACGGCTTACAGACCATTGGATGCATAGGCTAAATCAGTATAAATAGATGAAAATTTTTGAGTCTTAGAGAGAAAAAGATAGAGATTGATCCGAAGCACAAATTGTTAGATCTGTAGTCGGGTTATCGGGTAAGGACTCTTGTTTGTTGTGTGCGCAGAGATCCTCAGTCCTGTTATGTGCGAACACTGCTGGCTTTGTGCGCAGACGGTATTTTGGGCATGTAAGAGGATTTTGGTATTAATATATATGCGAAGTATTATTGGACATCTGACGTTATCTGTATCTGTGACGTTATGATGAATGTGAACGATTGGGTTATGAAAGTATCTGTTTAATAGCTGCGAAATTATCTGTACTTCTAAATATGTAATCTGTAATTATTGCAATTATAGTTACTGTGCTAATATATTGGTATCACACATGTGGATGCAAAGATAATTACTAGATATGTGTCTAATCATAGCTCTGTTATATAAGCCTGTGAATAGATCTGTTAAATACGAAATCGATAGGTTGGGAACGCAGACCTTCTTGACTTACCTGCTCTCTCTCAGGGGCGGAAACCTGGTTCCAACACCCTCCTGTACTACTTTGGGTGAGATTTTGGCCTGCGCAAGCAGGTCACTTCCCAAAGGGCCGGTACTATAGGGGTTTGTTGGAAAACCTTAACCTCCAAACTTGGGCCAGGACCCCTCGAGCCAACAAATCTGCAGATAAACTCTGAAAATATCTCCACTCAATATGGTTGTTGGTGTAGGAAAAATACAAAAATTGAGTGACAGTGACAACAAATTTCCTACTTTTTGAAAGCTTAGCTTGCTTTATGAGTTTCTTACTGAATCTCAGATTGAATTTTTATACTTATAAATATTACTTTCAAAATTAACTCTCAGTCTTATGAATATTATCTTTCCATATTTATTAAGCTAAAATTCAAACAAAAATCATAGAAATTCTGATATTTATCTATATTTGATAAAGATATCACTGTAAGCATACCCTTACTCCACATACACTGAGTATGAAGCACATCTTCAATAGAACAAGCCAATCAACTCTTTTTCTTCTGAGTATATACCCTTGGAGGCCATCAATAGTTTTTTTTTTCTGTGTTGAGTATATCCTTGTAATGTTCAGACTCTGTCAACTGAATTTTAAAATTGGATTCCTTGTTTTTCATATGTAAAGCTTCTGTTTGCAAAGAACAGAGCATTCTCTGAGGCAAGGCAAGATCTGGTGGTCTTGGAAATGGAATATCCACTGCTCCAAGCCCATTTCTGATAAATGGCTCGAGATTATCTACCTCTTCCAGCCCATAAGAACAATGAGGTGGTTTTATATAAGCCATTGACATGCAAACTATCTCGTGCTCAACCCATGGATTGCTTTCATATAGCTTTGCCCATTCACTTATGGATGTTGGCACAAGTTTTTCTTTGAAACTCTTGACTACGTATTTAGAGTCATTAACTACTATCAAATCTGTAGATAAACTCTGAAAATATCTCCACTTAATATGGTTCTTGGTGTAGGAAAAATACAAAAACTGAGTGGCAGTGCTTGCTTTATGAGTTTCTTACTGAAGCTTGCCACAGAAAGCTCAATGACCTGAGTGTAGTCATTCAACCATCCTAGTAACATTGAAAGTATTTCAAAATCCAATTTTCTCATAGCCATCTCCATGCCACCAGGCATGAATTTGAAATTTACCACACGTCCAAATTCCCCAGTCCATCTTCCCAGCCATGAAATATGCCCCATCTCAGAGGAAACATATTGTGTATGGCTATTTGATATATCTGATAAACTAACCCAATCCATGTTGTCATCATTAACAAGCTTAAAGAGAGGAAAATTTTGGAGAGAAGTTGAAATTCCTTTCTCATAATAGCTAATTTTCTAAGCCTATATCAGACCAAACATTTTTAATTCATTATAGTATAAATTTGGAATTTTTCTTCCATACTTATAGTATTCGAGAGAATATCAAGGGATTTAGTCCTTTAAATCAAAAGAGAACCAAACAACCCAAAATATTTAGTTGTTAAGAAATAATGAAGAATGGGTAATCTCCATCCTGGAGTGCTCATTATCTCTGACTTGATGATCACTGGATACTCAATCTAGCTACAGACTGCAATAATGTCCAATTTTGGGATAAAAAGGCACACAAAGAGAACACGAAAAGAAAGGAAGTAATTCTTCTTCATAGAAGTTTTCTAGGATTTCTAATCTACAGTGAAAAAGGTCATTTTCATCATGAAATAAACACTACTTTTAATCCTCCCATTCACCCCTAAGTCCACCACCAAGCAGAATCCTTATTTTAACAAAGCTACTATCGACAGGCTTCCATTCAAAGTTTTGAAGATATTCGTAAAGTCTGGTTATGTATTCTTCTTAATTTTATGTTGAGTATATCCTTGTAATGCTTAGACTTTGTTAGCTGACTTTTAAAATTGGCTTCCTTATTTTTCATATGCAAAACTTCTCTTTGCAAAGAACAGACCATTCTCCCAAACTCAACCACCACTCCCATCTATTGGAGTGCCCGCTTAAAATCATCAATGGGTTTGTTGTGGAATAAAATATCAATGAAGGGAAGGTCGTTTAACTGAAAACAAGAAAATTTCCATTCATAATTGAATAAAAAATACAAGCTAGGAGATTGGTACCCCCAATGTGTTTTTAGCCATTTTCCTTCAGTTATGCTCCTTTTGAACTCTTCAGGGAACATATCAAGGTAATTTACTATCAAATAATCTATCCACTGTAAGAGAAAAGTGACTTTCTCATTCACCCCTAAGTCCACTATCAAGAAGAATCCTTATTTTAACAGAGCTATTATCGACAGGCTTCCATTCAAAGTTCTGAAGATATTCGTAAAGTATGATTATGACTGGCGATTCCGTGTGCATTTGGATATATTTGGTGATAACATGACATCCTTTCCCAAGCTCAACCACCACTCCCATCTGTTGGAGGGCCCGCTTGAAATCATCAAGGGGTTTGTCGTGGAATAAAATATCAATGAAGGGAAGCTCACTTAATTGAAAACTAATAGATTTCTATTTAGAATTGAATAAAAAAGACAGGCTAGGAGATTGGTACCCCCAATGTGTTTCTAGCCATTTCCCTTAAGTGATGCTCCTTTTGAACTCTTTAGGGAACATCTCAAGGAATTTTACTGTCAAATACTATATCCATTGTAACAATAAAATGACTTTCTCACTCACCCCTAAGTCCAGCATCAAGTAGAATCCTTATTTTAACAGAGCTACTATCGACAGACTTCCATTCAAAGTCCTAAAGATATTTGTAAAGTCTGGTTATGACTGGAAATTCTGTGCGTATTTGGATATGTTTGGCGATAACATTACATCCTTTCCCAAACTCAACCACCACTCCCATCTGTTGGAGGGCCTATTTGAAATCATCAATGGGTTTGTCATGGAATAAAATATCAATGAAGGGAAGGTTGTTTAACTGAAAAATAACATATTTCCATTCAGAATTGAATAAAAAAGACAGGCTAGGAGATTGGTACCCCCAATGTGTTTTTACCCATTTTCCTTCATTTATGCTCCTTTTGAACTCTTCAAGGAACGTCTCAAGGTAGTTTACTGTCAAATACTCTATCCACTATAATAGCAAAATGACTTTCTCTGTATCATATATTCGTAAAGTCTAGTTATGAGTGGAAATTTTGTGTGCATTTGGATATGTTTGGTGATAACATCACATCCTTTCCCAAAATCAACCACCACTCCCATCTGTTGGAGGGCCCACTTGAAATCATCAATGGGTTTGTCGTGGAATAAAATATCAATGAAGGGAAGGCAAAACCAGCAGATTGTCATTCAAAATTGAATAAAAAAGACAAGTTAGGAGATTGGTACCCTCAATGTGTATTTAGCCATTTTCCTTTAGTTATGCTCTGTTTGAACTCTTCAGGGAATGTGTCAAGGCAATTTACTATCAAATATTCTATCCACTGTAAGAGAAAAATGAATTTCTCTGTATCAAGAGGAGAGGAAATTCTAGGCAAGGTAAGATCTAGTGATCCTAGAAATGGTATATCCACTGCTCCCAGCCCATAAGCACAACCATGTGGTTTTATATAAGCCATTTATAGGGAAAATCTCATGCGCAGCCCATGGATTTCTTCCAAATATCTTTTCCCACTCACTTATGAATGTTGGCACAATGTTTTCTTTGAAACTCTTCACTACATATCCAGAGTCGTTAACTACTGGCATATCACTGTAAAGCATACCCTTACTCCTCACACACTGAGTATGAAGCACATCTTCATAGAATGAGCCAATCAACTCTTTTTCTTCTGAGTATACACCCTTGGAGGCCATTAGTATTCTTCTTAATTTTATGTTGAGTATATCCATGTAATTCTCAAACTCTGTCACCTAACGTTTTAAATTGGCTTCGTTGATTTTCATATGTAAAAATTCTCTTTGCGAAGAACAGAGAATTCTCACATTATACAACTCTTTGCAAAGAAAAGAGCATTCTCACATTATATAACAAAAGAGCTAATTTTCTAAGGCTATATCGGACCAAATTTTTTTAATTCATCGTAGTATAAATTTGGAATTTCTCTTCCATTAATTATAGTATTCCATAGCATCTCAAGGCATTTAGTCCTTGAAATCAATAGAGAACCAAACAAACCAAAATATTCAGTTGTCAAGAAATAATGAAGACTGGGTAATATCCATCCTGGAGTGCTCATTATCTATGTATTGTAATCTCAGATTGAGATTTTATACTTATAAAGGTTACTTTCAAAATTACCTCTGAGTCTTATAAATATTATCTTTCCATATTTATTAAGCTAAAATTCCAAAAAAAATCATATAAATTCTAATATTTATCTATATTTGATAAAGATATCACCGTAAGCATACCCTTCCTCCACACACTCTGAGTATGAAGCACATCTTCAACAGAACGATCCAATCAACTCTTCTGCTTCTGAGTATATACCCTTGGAGGCCATCAGTATTCTTCTTAATTTATGTTTAGTGTATCCCTGTAATTCTCAGACTCTATCAGCTGACTTTTCAAATTGACTTCCTTGTTTTTCATATGTAAAATTTCTCTTTGCAAAGAACAAAGCATTCTCGCATTATACAACACAAGAGCTAATTTCCTAAGACTATGTTGGACCAAACAATTTTAATTCATCGTACAATAAATTTGGAATTTCTCTTGCATTACTTATAGTATTCCAGAGCATCTCAAGGCATTTAGTCCTTTAAATCAATAGAGAACCAAACAACCCAAAATATTTAGTTGTTAAGAAATAATGAAGATTGGGTAATCTCCATCCTGGAGTGCTCATTATCTTTGTATCGTAATCTCAGATTGAATTTTTATAATTATAAATATTACTTTGAAAATGACCTCTCAGTATTATAAATATTATCTTTCTAAAATTCCAACAAAAATCATAGAAATTCTGATAGTTATCTATATTTGATAAAGATATCACTGCAAGCATACCCTTACTCCACACACACTGAGTATGAAGCACATCTTCAATAGAACGAGCCAATCAACGTTTTCTGAATTGATTTGAAAATTATGATGTTTACTGACCTTTTTTTATGAAATACTTTACAAGTATATATTACCACTATTATGAAATTTTTTGACATGCTTTTGACAAACCAGAACTTGCAAATAATGGAAGTGGTTGTTTATCTATTTAGAATGTGTTCTTATTTAGGATTTAGATCCTAATTTTTAGGAGTTTATTATGATCTCCCTAACTAAATGTAACCATTTAAATACTTTTACTTTTGATTCATTTGATTAATGATCAGTCTATGACCAACATTTCACAGTAACATGCACTCTAATGGATGGATTATTTTGTAGGAATTTACAGGGTAAGTTCCGTAGATCAAGAACCAAAGGTCACCGCTCACAAACAGATCACAAATCAGTACACCAGTATAATCACGTCGTTAAAACCCTCAAAGAGGGAAACAGTCCACGCCCTGAGCCAACGTGACCACTTCAAGGAATTTATTAATATAAAAAGAAAAGTTACATATGTTTCTCTCATAAATAGTTACCGAAAAAATGACCCTCCATTCTCTTTAAATAGAGATCATGGACCAATCGGGTGTTAAGCCACGAATCAAGTGTCGTTAATACCGAGGTGAGAGATAAATGTCGGATTATAAGTTACAGATGTACATGGTAAATAAACACACTTTACCTAACTCTACACTAGACTAAGTTATTATTAACTATTTCCTATGTGTCGGAATATCCTAACATCCCCCCTTAAGAAAAACTTGGGATAGGATTAAAGGATTTACAAATGTGACAAAAAAGGAGCCTTTTTCCTATGTGTCGAAATATCCTAACATCCCCCCTTAAGAGCAAATTGGGACAGGATTGAAGGATTTACAAAAGTGACATAATAGGAGAAATAAGGAGGCATTATAGCCTATCCCCCCTTAATGACAAATTTCCTGAACTCCAACCATGGATCGAAGTTTGGTGAACTTCACTTCTATGAGAGCCTTCGTAAAGATATCGACTACTTGATCATTAGTCGGACATTACTGCACTTCAAGAACACGATCATGAATGAGCTTTATGATAAAGTGTATGTGGATTTCAATTTGTTTCATACGCTGATGCTAAATTGGATCTTTACATAGCTAAATGGCAATCTAATTACCACACCAAAGTGTAGTTGGATGTTGTTGATGAAGACCAAATTCAGACAGAATGAAGCCACATGGCTTCCTTGCTAGCTTCAATTGCACCACGATACTCTACTTCTGCTGAAGAAAGGGAGATGGCACTTTGTTTCTTACAAGACCAAGTAATAGGTCTTGAACCAAGAGTGAATACATATCCTGTAGTGGACTTCTAATCATCACGATCACCAGCCCAATCAAAATCAGTGAAACCAATCAACAAGGGAGATTCTCCTACACTGTAATGAATCATGAACTGAATTGTACCTTGAATATATCGAAGTATTCTTTTAGCTGCTTTCCAGTGACTTTCATGAGGTTGGTGCATAAACCGAGTGACAAGACCAATGGCAAAGGAAAGGTCAGGACAGGTATGGGTTAGATACAAAATTTTACCAACAAGTTGACAGTATAAGGTAGCATCAACTTCAGGGGTAGTACAGTTGACTGAAAGCTTGACTCCAGACTAAAAGGGAGAAGGGGTAGGCTTACAGTCTTCCATGTGAAAGTGGTGTAGAAGATCACTGGAATACTTGGAATAAGAGAGGGTATGCCTTCCTTGGATTGCAAGACTTGAAGACCAAGGAAATAATGCAAGTGTCCTAATTCTGTCATTTCAAACTTCTTTTTGAGGCTATAATTCACATCGTTTATATGATTTGGATCACTACTAGTAAGGATAATATCATCAACATAAATAACAAGGATGGTGAAGGAATTACCCACCTTCTTGGTGTAGACAGTGTTGTCAGAATGACACCTAGAAAAGCCATTATCTAAGAGAAATCTAAGAATTTTGGCAACCAAGCCTGAGGAGCTTGTTTGAGACCATAGAGATACTTCCTAAGGCGACAAAAAATGCTAGAGTCTTTTTGGATAAAGTGAGGGGGTTGTTCCATGTATATTTATTCATGAAAATCTCCATGTAAGAAGGCGGATTTAACATCCATCTGATGGACTTCCCATTTAAAGGAGGCAGCAAAGGAAAGAACAAGGCAGATAGAATTAATTTTGGCAATAGGGGAGAAGGTTTCAGTATAGTCAATGCCTTCAACTTGTGAAAAACCTTTAGCGACAAGACGAGCTTTATGTCTATCCACTTTTCCATCTGGTCCAAACTTTGTTTTGTAAACCCATCTGCATCTGATAAGTTTTATTCCTTTTGGAAGAGGAACACGATCCCAAGTATTGTTTGTCAATAAGGAATGATACTCTTCATTCATAGCTTCATCCCAACTGGATGACCGGAGGCTTCTTCAAAGGTTTTTGGATCAAGTTTTTCTGGAACTTGAGCCAACAAGGAAGAGGCTCTTTCAAACTGAGAACGTGTACGTTGTCGATCGGTAGGATCACCTGCAAGAGAACCTGCTACATCTTGAGTAGAGCGGACCCATATTGGAAGTGGTGGAGTATAAGGAACAATTTCATGAGCTGAAGGAGGATTTTCATCCTCGTTTTCATCATCTGAACTAGAAGGAATGCTATTAAAAATAGAAGAGAGAGAGAGAGGTGGCACATATGCCGAATCAGGCTCGTAGGTCAAAGGTGGCACCCACTGAACTAGACTCGCAGGCTGATATATTTTCATCAAACTTTACGTCTCTTCTAATGATTATATTTTTGGATTTGGGTTGAAGAAGTCTATATCCTTTCACATCTTCATAATATCCAACAAAAATACATTTTTCACTCTTAGGTTCTAAGGCTTTATGTTTCGCATCTGGAATATGGGCCCAAGCATCACTTCCAAAAACACAAAAGTGACTTACATCTGGTTTGATTGAGCTCCAAGCTTCTTCTGGAGTTATATTCTTTAAAAAATTAGTAGTAATGCGATTTACTATGTAATTTGCACAGTTAATGGCTTCTGCCCAAAAATTGAGACCAAGTCCTTTAGATTGAAGCATACAACTAGCCATTTCTTTTAAGGTGTGATTCTTCCTTTCAGCTACACCATTTTGTTGTGGATTATATGGAACAGTATGTTTCAATTGAATGCCATGCTCAACGCAGAAGTTCATAAAATTTTTGTTAACATATTCTTCGCCATTTTCTGATCTTAACTTAAGAATTTGATGTCCAGATTGTAAGGCCAAGAACATGTTAAAAACTTCACTCTTGAGTTTTAAGAAATATACCCAAGTGCGTCTGGAAAAATCATCAATGAAAGTTAAGAAGTACTTGCAACCAGAGAAAGAAACAACAGGAAGTGGACCACATAAATCACTGTGCACAAGATGCAAAGGTGCTGAAGCATGCCAAGAGGCACGTTTGTCAAAACTATCATGATGATGTTTTCCGAGTACACATCTGGAGAAAACACCATCCCAACAAGATACCATAGGAAGGCCCGTCACCATATTTTCCTTACATAGAGTTTGAAGAGAGTGATATTTTAAGTGACCAAATTGCTCATGCCAAAGTTTTCTCACATCATCATTATGAGCAACAAAAGCAGAGGGAAGAGATGATGACCCAAGGTTGTCAAACTTATACAACCATGTGGAATCATCAGTAATGCCAGTAGTTAAAATATGTTTAGGATCTTTGAGGTCCTTGATTACAACATCATGAGGTGAGAATTCTACTACTTTCCCTTCACCTGAATGAGTTATCTGATAAATAGATCGAAGGTTGCATGACAAGGTAGGAACACATAGTACATCATTAAACTGACCATTATCTAGATGAATGGTTCCAGATCCTACAACACTAAGAGATCTATCATCACCAACATAAATATGTTTGGTGTTACAATCATTTAAAGAAGAAAACATGGATTTATTTTTATCCATGTGGTAAGAAGCTCCAGAATCAATGAGCCACTCATGAGAAGGAGAAGAAGAAGAAGATACATTTAATGCATAACCAGATCTTGATGCTTGACAACCACAAGCAGAAAGTGCCATGCCTAAATATGAAGGTGAAGAGTGCACCAAATTTATGTTGTGCTTATTTATTGTTGCTTCTAAGGCTTCCATCTTCTTAAAACATTTGGACTCTACATGGCCATCCCAGTTGCAAAAGTTGCAATTCATCTCTGCCTTCTTCCCTTTGTGTTTATTTGCCTTATTATTTTGGTGATTTGATTTTTCAGTTTGCGGCTGAAATTGCTTAGGGCCCTTGTTTTGTTTAGGACCATATTTTTTAGGATACTGCTTCTTGGGATTCTTTTGATATGGTTATTGTTGGGTTGTTAAGGCTTTCTTAGAAGCGTTTCCAACAGTGATAAGAGCAAGGTGTAAAAAAAATTATTGTTCTCTTATCAAAGAATTACAAAAGGAATCAAAAGAGGAATTATTGGAGGTGGTTCCTAAAGAAATGATGGCTTCTCTGGTGGAATGGAAGGCAGAAACAAAGACAGAGTGTGTAGGACAAAGCTTAGCAAGAATGCAATATATGAGGCTACCATTGCCCTTTTTGATCTTATGACCTTCTAAAAGAATTCAGAGGGTCTTAAATTTGGACAAAAAATCTTCAATGGAGGAGAAATTATTGGGGTCCAAAGTAAGCAACTCATTTTCAAGATGATGGGCCCAGATTTGATTTTGAACGCAAATTTTTTTTTATAGATTTTCCAGGGCCTCATCAGGGGTATCAATGTCAAGGATATGAAATCGAAGATCTTGAGCAATGGACATTCCTATCAACCCTCGTGCTTGATATTGTTTATTTTCCCATTTCGTAGCTTTATCATCGTTGGAAGGTTTATTTTCTTGTCCTGTGGTTATTCTACAAAGACCTTTACTTCTAAGTATATCTACCATGTGAGGTAGCCATTGGAAATAAATGGTGTTGTTAAGAATAACCGGGCATGCACTTCCCATTTTAAAAAGAAAATGAAGCTGGGAAAAGCTGAAACTAACTGCGCCAATGGAAAGATCTCGAAAAATTAGGCCGTTTCAAAAAACACGGCTTGAAAACGGCTTTAGAATGAAAAATTTATGCCTTTTGAAAAAAATGAGTTGTAGATGCCGAATAGTTATGGGAATGGGATGAAGTGTGGATTTAAAAAAAAAATCCGCCCCTTTGAACAAAAACTTTTTATAAAAGAAGCTTGAGAAGGAGACTTGAACCCAAGACCTCTATTCTCATAAACTAACCCCTCACCAAGTGAGATAGTAAAAGGATCATTTTATTTTAGAGAGGAAGGGGGGATTATTATTATTATTATTATTATTATTATTATTATTATTATTATTATTATTATTATTATTATTATTATTATTATTATTATTATTATTATTATTATTATTCGGTGTCCGTGCCTTTTCCTGCACTAAAAACAAAAAAAATGAGAAAAAAAAATGAAATGCAAGCCCTTACAGAAGAATGTTAGATTCTCGGTTAGCCTTACTGGCAACTATCACTTTTTTCACTATTTCTGATTTCCCGAGATCGCACAAAGACGCAAGGAAAGAGCATGCATAGCGAAAAAATCCCTTTTTCCTGTTTCTGATTTCCCGAGATCGCACGAAGCGCACAACAAAGAGCATACACAGAGAAGAGGAAAATAAATAAAACCTTAATACAGAAAAAAAAGCCAAAATAAGCAGAACTATTAACAAATATAACTGCAAAATAGATGCTTTATACCTCTAGATCTAAACTGACATAACTTGGGCAGCTGAAAACTTTTTCGCATGAAACAAAAGGCATTCCTTACTGTAGCAGACGCTCCAGAGACAACCAAGCAGTTCTCCAAGCCCAAAAATGTTTAAAAATAGTAAATATACAAAATGGAATTCACATGCAGTCAAACCGGCTTCGGATTTTGATCAACAACGGACGTGGCCCTCAAAATAGCTCTGATACCATGTAGGAATTTACAGAATAAGTTCCTAGATCAAGAACCAAAGTTCACCGCTCACAAACAGATCAAGAACCAAAGGTCACCGCTCACAAAAAGATCAAAAATTAGTACACCAGTATAATCATGTGGTTAAAACCCTCAAAGAGGGAAATAGTCGACGCGCTGAGCCAACGTGACCACTTCAGGGAATTTATTAATATAAAAATAAAATTTACATATGTTTCTCTCATAAACGGTACCAGAAAAATGACCCTAAATGCTCTTTAAATAGAGATCATGGACGAATCGGGTGTTAAGCCACGGATCAAGTGCCGTTAATAACGAGGTGAAAGATAACCGTCAGATCACACAAATCGTGTCCGTCGGATTATAAGTCACAAATGTACATGGTAAATAAACACACTTTACCTATCTCTACACTAGAATAAGTTATTCTTAACTGTTTCCTATGTGTCGGAATATCCTAAAATATTTTTCATGTGGAGATGTTCTAGTGCACTGAATTATATGATGCCTCCTTATAACTCCAAGTCATAACTCTTTTGTAGAAATTTATTGAAATTATATATCAATGGATTCAAGTATCTAACTTTTGTGTTGTATTTAGGTATATAAGTGTGTATATTGAAATTGAATATATATATATATATATATATATATATAGGTAGGTAGATTAATAGATAAATTGAATAGTAGTTTCATTTTTTCTATTCAATTCTCTTTTTATTAAATTATATAAATTTCTATAAATATTAACTTTCATAAATTTTTATATTTCGAAGCCTATCAACATTTATATCGTTTCTTTTTTTAATTCAACATAATCATTAGTTTTAACTTAACTTAGATTTACCTACGAATGATCCATAATTTTTATATATTATCATTTTCATTCATTTACAAAAACTAACTTTTCAAACAATAACTATAGCTTCATCCACGATTTTTGAAAAAAACTTTAGTTTTACATATAGCCATTTTTTTTCACTCACACAATCATTATTTTTTAACTTACATTTACCTATTAATGATCCATTTCGGCTCCCTTTAAATTTTCATGTAGTTCTATAGGAATCATAGCTATACATCTAACTCAAAACCACATATAAATAATTTTAAACCTATAACCACATTTATGAATTTCCTTCTCTATGCTACTTATTATTTTATCTTTGTTTTCAGAAAATGACAACAAAACTTACTGAGAATGTTATTTCCTCAATTCTCTCGGGGAAAACTCACATTCAACCATTGCTAAAAATCGTTGAACTTGAGCCTATTACATCAATGCAAATTTCAACCGTACTATATCGCACCGCCATCTCCGATGGCACACATATGAAGCGCCTTATGCTTCCAATAACTTTCGATGACCTCATTCAAGAAAGCTTGCTTCAAAAAGGTTCAATTATACATGTTAAAAGTTGGACTACTTCAACTATTGGTCCACAAATGTAAGTTTGTTAAAAAATTCGTATTTAAACTTTACATATTTCCTTCATATGACTTTCAAGTCTAACAATTGCTCTTATTATTATCATTTACCATGCAGGTCTATAACGCTACAGGACTTTGAAATTTGTACTACATCTCCACCTTTAATTGGTATTCCAAAAAATTTGAGTATCCCGATCACTTCTTAAGAAGAAACTTCGTCCTCATCGAACCAACAACCTTCGTATAAAAGGAAATGCACACTTTCTAATATTCCTACTGCATCCATCACACTAGTCCAAATTTCGATCAAAGGAATAAACCCTTACCATTCAAACTGGGGCATAAAAGGACATGTTCAGAGAAAGACACCTCTTAGACAACTTCAAAATCAATACAGACCTGGTAAAGTGTTTGGCTTTGACCTCTATGATATAGAAGGTGGAGAAATACACATTACATGTTTCAAAAAAAATTTCGATTATTTCTTTGATAAAATCCAAGTTGGAAATATGTACATTGTCTCAAAAGGAAATGTGAAAATGGCTAATAAACAATACAACCACTTAAAATATAAGTGGGAAATTTTGTTAAATGCTACATCTACCATATATCATGTTTCCAATGAAAGAAGATCGAACCCAACAAGAATTTCAATATAAAATCAATCAATGATGTCAAAACAACAAATGTCAACTCGATTGTTGATGTTCTTGGTATTGTTACTAGCATTTCCAATCCATGCACGATACATAGAAAAGACGGCTCAGAAGTTACCAAACAAATAGTAAATATTCAAGACATGTCTGGATATAACATGGATGCAACCTTTTGGGGAGGTAATTTTTATGGAGTATCAAAAGAAATTTCCATCTTATGTGCTACAGGAAATAATCCCATTATAGAAATCAAGTCCACTCGTGTTGCTGAATTTAATGGAAAAAATGTTGGTACTACAACAAGATCGATTATTCTTGTAGATCCTGACATCGAAGAGGCCCATATGCTAAAGTAATGGTTTAAAAAAGAATTTTCTACTACAAATTCTACACCACTTATCAGAAGATATTCACAATTGTTGATATTTATGATATCGAGTCCTCAGAGATACCTGCATTCTGCCAAGTCAAGGGCACAATAACAAAAATATGGATGGACAATTTTTACTACCTATCATGCCCATCTATTGTTGATAAGAAAAAATTCATCAAGAAACTTATTCCAAAAAATACAAGCACATGGTATTGCCCTAAATGCAACACTAACGTAATTGAATGTGACTATAGATACTTACTAAAGATCAATGTACAAGATCACACTGGTCAGTTGGTTTCAACATTTTCTTTCGAAGACGCGACATCTACAATTCTTGGAGTTAATGCAAAGGACTAATATTTGTTATCTGAGGATCCTGATCTAATAAAGGAAATTTTCTCCAAAGCATTATGGATAGATCACATCTTCACACTATCAGTGAAGGCACAAACATTTAGAGACATACCATGCTTGAAATGTGTTGTCATTAAAGAAGAGAGCTTGCAATTCTCAATATAATTCAACAACATCCTTCAAGCAATCAATAAAACCTCAATATGATAGATAAATATGGTTACAAGTACTCCTGCCTTATTCCTAATTTCTATTCTTTTAATTTAAAAATACATTTATAGACCATATTATTTTGTATGCCTTTCCAAAAATATCTCTTATTCTTTATTCTAATATGTTTTCCAACACAACATCTAATTGTATGTAATTTCATTTAAGGTAATTCACATTGCTTTAACTTTTTTTCTGTTAACAAATCAAGCAACTTTACGCATTACACATCCAATTATCTTCATGTACATCTCCAAAATACTTAAATATTCTCTCAAACACATTGTTATCAACACGTTACACATCTTATTATCTTTCTTTATAGCTACAAATTACTAAAATATACTTTCAAACACATTGTTCAAATAATATATTAACATAAATAAATTGAAAACTTCAATTTTTTATTTCCCCTTTCATACAATAACATGGTTGTTTTCTCTCCAAATAACATTTTCATTCCCCCTCTCTTTCTTGTAGGTGAATTAACTTGTCGAAATTTCTACTACTTGTAATGATGAATGTGCACAAAGATACTATGCAGCAAATAAAGAACGAATAAATGCACATCAGTGTGAGTTTTATCATGCTAAAAAATACCTCAAAGATTCCCAAACAAACAAAAAACAACAAAAAAACCCAACATTCATCGTCAAGAACATATGATGGAAATTCACAATTTCCATCAAACACTTCCCACTCTGAAAGAAATTCTCTTTTTCAATTTTCAAACCCTCTATCTCTTCAGCAAACCACTTTAAAAAATTCATCTAGAGCTCATTCGCCCCCACCCTCCATTCCACATGCTTTCAACAATGTTCACAATAATGATGCTCAAACAAATTCATCCATAAATCATTCACCCCCTCCCTCCATTACACATGCTTTCAACCACGTTCATACTAATCATGCACATCGTGAATTCCATGAAAAAATTGATAAACATGCACCTAAATCACCATGCTCTATTTATCCTGAATCATATCCTAGAATCCATAACCGCATGTCGAACCAAACGTATTGTTGCTACAGATGCATGTCTGAAAGAAAAGGACATTGTTTCTCATTATCAAATAACGTGGACCCTGGTCCTCACCCACCTATCCTGGCTGCTCTTTCACAAATAAAAGAAATGTTTATTTCTAGGGTTAACCCTATCCTCCAAGTAACACTTGCACGTGGTGGCCAATATAAATACATTGGCCACACAATTTTCTTGCCGCAAGACATTACAAAAATAACATGCATGTTTCCACGACGTGTTGAAGACTTGGATATTTTAATCGTTACCCATCAAAGTAATGACCATCAAACTTATGATTGCATTGTAATTAGACATTGTGTTCTCGATGCATTAGAATAATAATTGGAAAATGACCCTTACTATAAGAATGCTTGCATTGATAACAATACATTAGCATCCTTACCAAAATTCCCCACCGATATCTCCTCCTCCCTTTACCATTCTAATACCACAGATCCAACTACCCAAATATCACTCGAAACACCACTTTTCCCCACTGAATATTTTATAAATGAATACACACACCATACATCTTCATTCATTCCCACTATTCCTAATACAAATACAAAAATCCAGGAAATATGGCAATATTTACATGCATACAACCACCATTATGATACTACAATTGAATGGCCACCAATAGGCCTATCCCCAATCAATGAATACAACACAAAAGGTCTCCTCTCTATGTATTTCCAAACCTTATTCCCCACAGAAGTTGCACTACCAAATCGACCAAGAATAAAGACAGTGCAGTTACGTGAATATGCAATTCATCTTCTACATTACCATAATAACATATTCGACAAGCACCCTCGATTTTGGTACTACATATAAAATCTCATGATGTGCCATTGCAGTCAACCAACAACCTCCTCTTTTGTAAAAAAAACATCGGAGATGGCTTTCCAACATCAATCCATGAATTGAACATCCAATTAGAACAATTTTCAGATGAAACATTGGAAGAAAAAATGATGTGGTTCACTAGCTCTCTACGTGGCATAAGATATTTTTGGCACAAAGCTAAAAGTGAACTGACAGACATGATATCTCAACTCATCTTCACAACGTTGTTCTTCACATTAAGTGGAGTTGATACAAAATTCCCTGATCTGCATGCAATCATGCTAGGAATTCCACCTCCTGATGTTGTAAAACAACACAAATGGAGGAATGATAACATTATCTCTAACCCTCAATTGACATCACTATATATGCACAACATATTCACAATATTTCGTGAAGTTATATTGGAAAAACACTTGCAAACAAAAGACTATTGGTATAGGTATGCACTCTACCACATTAATTTCATAAATCTCTATACATCAAACTCCATCTATTTCAAAATTTCCTAACAAAAATACATCCTTCGCAGGTATGAATGGAAAAATAGAGGATCAGTGCACATCCATGGCTTCCTTTGGATACAAAATTCACCTGATTTGGAAACTCTTATATGGGATAACAGAGAAGCATTTGATAGTACTAAACAATTCTTTGAAAAATGCATATCAGCTTGGAACCCTTGAATTTCTATAGTTTCGAACCAATCCATTTCTCAAAAAAATTTAAAAGACCTTTGCTTATTGTCCACATCAGATATTCTCATAAGAAATCCTTTTAATTATTATGTCCAACTCATCAATTGCATTGAGAGACACACAAAATTCACTAGAAACACATGCCTTAGAAAAAAAGGTTCCTCATTCGAATGTTGAAATAAAGCACCTTGGGAATTACATCCACATTCTTCCTTGTTCATTGACTCCAATGACCAAAAGACATACACCCCCGCGCGCAATGATGATCGACTGAATACCCATAACCATACCATCCTATCTATTTGGCGTGCAAATGTTGATTGCCAACCAGTTCTCTCAATCCACGTCGTTCAGAAATATATTGTGAAATATGCATCCAAAGAAAAAAAGAAATCTGAAACATTCCATGACATGCTACGTAGAATTATACTCGCTTCACCTAATGTTGACCCAGCAACATCTGCATTTCAAAAATTCCTTGCAGAAACTCTTTTTGATCATGACATAGGAGCACAAGAAACCTATCATATGATACAATAACTACCATTAACATTGTGTAGTCGTTCCTTATTCCATTTAAATGTAAGCCAAAAAATCTATATGCGCCTTCCACAAAATAACACCACCACTCCTCCATCACAAAACTTCATAGATACATACATCCATCGCCCATATTCCTTAGAATCCACATCACTAATAGAAATAGCAAGATCCTGGTCATATGATCCTCGTCGAAAGAGAAACAAATGGAAACAAAGACCCGAACAAGAAATTGTTCATATCATACCACACTATTCCTCAATACCATCCACAAGAGAATCTTGCTACGTTGACTTTTGTAGAGTTTAACTTATGCTTTACAAACCATTTTTCATATCGCCCAAGACATGGGAAATTTTTTTGAAGAATTCATCACAAATTGGCAAACATTTCATCCATTCTACGAAACTTGGCATCAACACTGCACACTATCTGATATTGATTCTCCTGCAAATGATAACTCATATATTCATGAATTCCATCCTCCAGAAAACATGGACCTAAATGAGTGGGAATTACTCTCTCATTTTCACCTTACAGAAGAACTTCTCATAAATGACCTTGATATGCTTGGGCTTTGTGGTTTTGATGACAACCATAGCTGGAATCATACCACTATCCCATTGCATCTGCAAGAAATAGGCCCACAATTCATTGAGAATAATCGCTCTATCCATCACATTATTCAAACAAATAAATATATTATGACGTACCTTAACTCCTTATCTCCAATGCAAAAAAAAACTTTGAATATTATTTCTACTCATTTCACTAAGAAGGATATCTTACCTGCTCTATGAATGATAATACAAGGCACTGCTGGAACTGGGAAATCTCTTCTTATAAATTGCATCAAATAAATTCTCATAACACTTGTCGTCTCAGAACCTTCACCATTCATGCTCCTAGCCCCTAAAAGTGTTGCAACATTCAACATACAAGCATTGAAAATCTATGCCACCCTCCACCTTCCAATAAAAGATCTTACACCATTAGAAGGAAATGCTCTTGCAAAATTCCAAGAAGAACTTAAGCATATTAGGTACATACTAATCGATGAAATGAGCTTCATTAGGCCTAATATTCTTATCCAAATTGATGAACGTCTTTGAGAGGCATTAACATTATAGAGAAATTTTTCATATGGTGGTTGTTCCATTATATTAGTCAGTGATCTTGGCCAGTTACCGCCCATCAAATACATACCACTATATGTAGGCACAAGCCACAGAAGCGCATTGTGGAACACATTCAACACATTCATCACATTAGACAAAATATTTCTTCAAGAAGGTGACAACATTGCTCAAGTTACTTTTAGAAACATCCTCCAAAACATTAGAAGTGAAAATCCAACAATTGACGACTATAACGTCCTTATGTTGCAAACGAGCTCTTTCTTGTCAGAAGATGAAATACATTCTTTCCATGATTCTATGCATCTATTTCCAACCAATGCTCAAACATTGGATCATAATAAGAAAATGATAAAATCATTAAACACTCCAGTTGCAAGATCCATCGCAGAAGACGACAACACATATTCCAACTTCTCTTAAGATGACGAGCAACTCGTACGAATTGTCTACCTCTGCAAAGGGAAAAAGGTAATGTTGACTTCCAACCTTTGGGTTTCAGCAGGGCTTTTTAATGGTTCCCTCGAGGAAATTATATCCATCTTTTACAAAGAATCAATTTCACCTCCGCACCTTCCAACATTTTTCATCGTTGAATTTCCCAAATACATTGAGCATGATTGGGATGAAATCCCACTCACATTCCTATTCCATCAATAAAAATAAACGGACGTATGAAAATTCCACTAAAAATGGCTTGGGAATTAACTATACATAAATCTCAAGGTATGACTTCGCCAAAAGCAATGATAGACAATGGAAAAATTGAATGACAAGGTCTCACATTCACAACAATTTCAAGAGTCCCTTCACTACAAAATATCTAAATTTTCGCTACATTCTCTTTCAATCATTTCATGAAAATGAAAGACAACAAAATTATTGCTCACAAAAAACAGGCAGAAGAACTTCTTCAGTCAATGTCTCCTACAAACAACCAACTCCATTCCATATCTTAACATCTCCTAAAGGTTTGCACATATTGTCAAGTCCTAAATATTTTGATCGCATATCGGTTCTACCTATTAACAATAATTTAGTTTACTCATTATTAATACATGGTTGAAAATATTATGTTCCTGATATAATTCTTAACTAATTTCTTCTAAATATATATATATTTTTAAACAGAACACATGTACTCAGTGATATCATAGCAACACAACTACTGTAATGAAATAGATACAACAATTCATACATTGCACGACATACAAAAAAGATTCATGTTGGTGCCAAATCCAAACGTACCTCTTTACAGACTTCGACCAACTATAGAATTATTATTGAAAATAAAATATACTCTAAAATGTATGATACACATACAGGAACGAGATAAAATGCGAAAAATAAGAGAAGAGTGGCAATCGAGAAATATGCATTTGTAATTTCGAATAAATCTCCAGTGGTGTTCAGTTTTCCATCGATCAACCTGCATCTTCGACTGAACGTTTTCAATTTCCCATAATACATGTAACTTAAATTTCATACAATACACATTATTTATGATAGAATTCACATACAACCTCATTATAGTCATTTTGAACAAGTTAATTTACAATTTTCAAAAAATAATATTTCTTCTAATTTTTTGAAACAAAATTTTGTTTTGTAGGTTGCTTATTACTTCTGGAAATCTCCTAACTCTTCTAAAAGCTCAGAAGAAAACATTTTGTTCATGATCTACTTGTAATATTTTACAAAAACTTACAATTTTATTGCCAAAAATTAAAATGCAATGTAAATTTCAAGCATTGTACACTCTTCAAATGTAAATTTCAAACATTGTACATTCTTAAAAAGTCACATAATATAAAACTATTGCCATCATCTTCTACATTTCCATTACATCTTGTAACTATTTCAACAATATAATTATGTATTCTTTCAATGTCATATTAATATAGTATTATAATACCTACTAATTAAAGACAACTTTAATAATTCATCTCAATATTTATTCATTTCCATATTTGATAAAATAATGATCTTGTGCACAAAATATTGTTTTACAGGTCCACGATATCTTCAAAAAATTCT
This sequence comes from Pinus albicaulis, assembly GCA_034641835.2. Taxonomy (NCBI): domain Eukaryota; kingdom Viridiplantae; phylum Streptophyta; class Pinopsida; order Pinales; family Pinaceae; genus Pinus; species Pinus albicaulis. The sequence continues at coordinate 1,669,920,303 of CM076575.1, read as the reverse complement.
AGTGTAACTTTCTTTTCAAATATGAAATGCAATGTCTATTACAAACATTATACATTCTATATATTTATGCAATGACTTTAAACTGTAAATATAAGGCCACATCAAATTACTTACAGTTGATTTCTTTCTAGATACTTCCTTACAGTGTTTCCTTTGCAACATTCAATGCAATTTCTAGTATAATTGTATTTGCATCTAACATGATTTTAAATATAATCATCGTAATATGGTAGTAAAATAAATAAAAAATAATAATTTATTTATCTTTTCTATTTTATGATTTTTTTTAATAATATACAATCTTCATGATCTAAAAAATATTTACTTTAATATGACAATATTTTAAATTATTATCTAATGTTTGGTTTAACAATAATTTTACAATTCCCCCAACTAGCATGACAATGGGACAAAGAATTCAAGAGGAGGGGAGGCTTGGCCTCCATCGTCACCTTTCTTCTTGGAAATAGTTTTGTCATCAATGACAACTAGTGTCATTGATGTCAAAGGGGAAGTCTACGGAACCAACAATGACGTTGATAAGTCTAAGGAAGTAGGATGTTAGTCTAATGCCTTGTCAAGTTCACATTAAATGGTGTCAAATAGGCTCGAATTTTATTGAGATTCTTTTTTTGTATTTATGATGTTTTTTGGGGTGGTTATATAGTCCTCTCTGAGACCTTTCCAACGGTATATTACACTTGGTCAAAATCTTCCCAGATGCGAAGACATGTTAGTTTGAAGTTCGAAACTGTAATAAGGGAAAAACACCAATTTTATTATGAAAAACACCAAATTTGTTACATGTTGCGAATCTTCAAATTGGATATACAATTTTGTGAGAAATATATGGTATATGGTGCGTGAACTTGTGTACTATTTTAAAATGTTAAAGATCATCCATCTTAGCATAGATTTGGTTGTTGAAAAATTCATGAATGGTAGATTTGGTGATAACTTTCCTAAACTTTAATACAGTTGGTTTTCCCAATGTCACTGGGCCTCTGCCATGCTAGTCCATTCATCCAATGACATGTGGTGGAAAGATATTAGGCATACATTAATGACATGGCAGTTGCCACATATCATGTTGAATAGGCATGGTTGGTCATCCAATTGGATGTAATCCAAGTGGCATGTGGCCCACTTAAAGTGTGACATGTGTCAATGATTTGACCATAGACCCTTGGGACTAGGTCACCTGTAAGGTCCAATGGAATTTTCTTCATAAAGCAAAAATGTTGACCCAGGTCCCAAATTCATGCCAACCTTGTTTAATCTAAGGAGCACCCATATATATATATATATATTTGTGTGTGCTTGCATACAATGGGATTGAATGTGTTCACTCATGCATATATCATTTTATTCATGTTGCATGAAGGAATATAACTCTATGGATATAGTGGTGTGTTACTATGTGTATTGGTGTGCTTGAGGTTCATTTTTATCTATGTATTGGAAAGTGCTCGAAGGCGGTTATTCTTTATGTAATAGAAAGTTTCCAAAGGCGGTTGTTCTACGTGTATTGATAGTTCCCAAAGTCATTTATTCACTATAGTATTGAAAATGCATAAAGGAATTTCTTCATTTTTTTATTGCTGTGCCCAAAGGAATTTCTTCATTTTTTTATTGGTGTGCCTAAAGGAATTTCTTCATTTTGTTCTCTATACTATTAGTAGTGCCTGAAGGTGTTTTTTCACTATGGTATTTGTGTTCCCAAAGGCATTTGTTCCATGTGGTAATGAAAATATTTATTCGACGATGGTTGTTATTTGTGTATTGACAAGTTCCCAAAGGCATTGTTACTTAGTGTATTTACAATGGCTAAAGGAATTTGTTCATTGCGGTGCCGGTAGTGCTTGAAAGAATTTGTTCCTTGTGGTATTGGCATGCCCGAAGGTATTTTTTATTTATATTAATGGAATTTCCTAAAGGGGTTTGTTCATTTTGGTATTGACATGCTCAAAGGCTTTTTTTCTCTGTTGTATTTGCAGTGCCCAAAGACATTTGTTCACTATGGTATTGGAAGTATCTAAAGATATTTGTTCACTATGGTTTTAGAAATTCTTAGAGTAATTTGTTCACTGCGTATTGGTAAGGGCCTAAATGCATTTTTACTTTGGCATTGGCATGCCCGAAGGCATTTGTTCTCTACAATATTGGCAGTTCCTGAAGGGAAATTTTTCTTTGTGGTGTTATAAATGCCTCAAGGAAATTTTTCTCTATGGTGTTGGCAGTAACCAAAGGAATTTGTTCTATGTGGTATTGGTATTTCTCAAAGGCGTCATTCTTTGTGGTGTTAAAAGTTCCTGAGGGTGTTGTTTCTCTATGGTATTGTAAATCCTCAAAGGCATTATTCTATGTGGTGTTGGTAGCTCCTGAAGTAATTGTTTTTCTGTGGTATTGGCAGTGCACAAAGGAAATTTTCTCTATCGCATTGACAATTCCCAAAGGTGTTGTTCTCTATGGTGCCTAAAGGTGTTATTATTTGTGAAACTTGAAGGCATCGTACTCTATGGTACCCGAAGACATTGTAGGAATTATTCTCTATATTGGAAGTGGTCCAAAGATGGTTTCTCTCTTAATTTTAATTATGCCCAAATGTGGTCTACTCTATGGCATATTGGTATGTGGTGATGATGGTCCCCGATGGTGTGGGGAATTCCTCAATAGCATAAGATCAATCTCGAAGGCGTGGTGCATAGTTTTGTGGTACAAGGTCAAGTTCAAAGGTGTGGTGTGTAGCTATGTGGCACATTGGTTTTTCTCGAAGACATTGTTCTTTGTGGTATTGTGTGTTCTAATATTGTACGGTTAATCCAGAAGGCCTATCCTTTATTCTCACCATCATGTTCACATAATATTAATAAGTTATTGAAGGATGGAATGACTGCTTGATATAGTAGCCCAATTAGCTTTGATATAGTTTTCCTCAGAAGAGGTTGCAAGTTCGAGTTTGGATGAGTTCATTAAAACTTAATATTTTCCTACCAAAGTATATTATATTGAACAATTAGTCAAACCAAAAAGTGCATTTTGTAGGCAGAGGAACAAGAAGGTGCAATCTATAGAACACTTAATTTTTATAATGTTTTTTGTGGTAAATTTGAGGTCTTTTTCATTTAAAAAATGGGGGAAAGGGATTGTATTGAATTATGATTAATGTAAGGAGAATGAAAATTCATGAGGAAATATTTTGAAGAAAAATAAGTTGTTCAAATTGTTTTGATCAAATTAGCAAGTTGAATGATGAAAGATATGACAAATTGATATGATCATATTTGAAAGACATGTTTTTTGAAGAAGCTTATGGATCCATTTTGAAATATTGTGAAAAGTGGTCCATATTAGTTTGAAGAAGGAAGTGGGTGCATCCATCGAGGTTGGTGCCTAAATTAGGTTGACACCTATTGCAAGTTGGTTCTTGCATATCATCGAGGTTATGTCTAAATTAGGTTGTATCCTATTGAAATTTGTCGCTTTTACATTTTGCGGGTTAGTACCTCTAGTAGGTTGTAGCCTGCAAATTTATTTTTTGGGGTGCATCCCTCCAGTATGTTGGTGCCTCCAAATCAATGTAATCAAAATTGAATAAGATAAAAATTAATTTTTGGATTTCTCCCACAAGGGTTTCCACGTACATATGGTGTTCTCTTATGATCATGTGGTGATGTTATTTAATGACACATCATTTATGGTTATATTTTTTATTGAATTGGTAAATTTTTTAAATTGATTAAAATTTTCCATTACATTGATTTAGCCCACCTCTTAGTCTAATCCTTAGAATAAAAATTTCACTGGTGGGTGGAGGTGGCAGCTTGCCCTCCATCAAGTGTAAAACCTCATTTCATTAACTCATGGTACTCTCTTCACTTATTACACCTCACAAGGAGCTCTGGGGCTGACTCAATTTGGTAATTCCTTCATATTATCATTTACGACGACGTATATTTACAGTGGTGAGTGATAACATAAAGCAATAACTTGCCACATTTTTTATTAATCTCTCCTTGTTTGTTATTGTTTATGTATTCATGAAAGGGGTATTTTATATTCCTTATGACTTAGCCTCCCCTTAAATTTTTATTGTCGTTGAGTTGCTCATAGAGAATCCAATTTCAAGAATTGTAGTGGTGAGGATACTCTAGGTTGAACTCAAAATTTTCTCTGTTAATTCTTAGGAAGCTAGGCTTAGGATTCCACTCTATTATTAACGCTAATGCATACCCAGTACCCCACTCTCATATACTCACATACTATATTACAATGGTACTCTCAATTTTCTGAAGCAGATCAGTCTCACATTTAAGTTATAGGGATTCCTTGTTTTTTCTTTATTTCTCCAAGCTCTATTTTTGTCTCTCATTATAAATTTAATGTCATTTGTTTCTATTTAATTCCACTCACAATTATATTCTACCTAGGGAATTTCTCTATTGCAGTGTTTAACCTACCCTGAGCCTCCCTTAGACATAGTCTTTTATTACCTGTGTGGTCTATTTACACTCTCCTAGAACCTATTTTTATTTTCCCCTCCTCTCATCATTGCATTGTATCGAGACTCTATGTTTCTATTTAATTCATCCCTCATAGATCGTGTGCCTTTCCCTTTACCTTCCATTCCCACTCCTTCTTATTATTTTTAGTCTACTTCGGTATAATTCCACCATGTACAATCCATGCATGAAATTCTCACATGGCTCTACTAGACGTGGAAAATCTCGATACCACTTACAAGCTTAATCTATAGTGCACAACTACAACAAGATTATTCCTAAGCACATACAACATTGAATTAACCAAGAAACCATTGAATATACACATGATAATAAAGCTCACATTGATGATGATATCCTTTCTCAATCTTATTGGATTCTTGATCCTGACCAAACTTGTGGCTAGCAGAACCAGTACTTATGCACAACAGAGATATATTGGCACATCAAGTCTCTTATTGGTAAGGAACTCAAATACAAGGAAGTTAGAAAAAGAAAATTTTCCCTCCATCTTAGCATCCTTCATGCCAAAAAAAGGAAGATGTGATTGGAACATAGAGACATGGAAATGAGGCTTACAAAAATTCAATCCCTGATTCACAAATGGAAAGGTACAACCTCACACAGAATCTTGTTGGGCCTATTGATGTATCTACCTTGGTTTATTCGTCTATCCTTCTCTTTTCACAATGGTTGGAGGTGTTTCTCTATCGTTAGAATTCTCACATTCATTGCTTTCCAAAGATAGAATTTTGGCCATTTTGTTTAGTTATCATAGCATATATTTTTGTTATATTTGTATCTCCTGATGGTATTCTCTCTCATGATATTTTTTTCACGTTTTTGTACTCTTTTGGGCTAAGGATTTACTTTTTTTTTGACGGTTTGTTTTCCCAATTGGTATACCATGAAAAAAAATAACTTGGTGTTGGCATGAGCAAGGTCCTTCTAGTGCAAGCATATCTTGTAGATCACGAAACATGGGAAATGAAGGATTTGAAAGAATAGAGGGTGATATTAGCTTATACTAAATATCACTTGATCTCACATGTAGCAGAGAAGACCACAACCAAGAACATTTTTGATGCCCTTGTTTGTCTCTTCCATAGTGACAATCTAAAAGGGAAGATGGTTTTAAAGAAAAAGATTCGAGATTTCCATATGACCAAATATGTAATTGTTACTAGTTACCTTATGAAGACCACATAAATATTTGATTAGGTTTAAACAGCTCGAGAAAAGATAGTGGATGTAAAGATCATGGTTGTAGCTATAAATGGGTTCATCAAGAATTGGGAATTTTTTGTTAATTGGATTTATGCCCAGGAGAACATTATAGACTGGAAGATACTATGAGATGAATACACTAAGGAGGAGACTCAAAAGGATTATAAAGCCAACAAGCAGAGAGGCAGTGATGAAAAATTTTCCCCTTTCAACAAGAAAAAGAGCGTCAAAGGGGAAATTTTCACCAAGAAATGTAACAATTATGTACAAGGACATCATCCTGGAAATAAGAAGAAATGAGAAGGATGAAGTTCTTCTTTTTCAATAAGTAGGGTCACTACGCTTCTCAATGTATAGAGAATTAAAAAATAAAAGGGAAGACATAACGAGTAGCAACAGTAGTAGAGACCCAACCAAGTAAATTTTCAACAAAGTTTGAGCATTATTTGTTTCCCTTGTTTCTTGCTTTTCTACTAGCACTATTGTTAAGAGTGCTTGGTACGTGGATAGTGATGCCTCCCTCCATATGAATAAATCATAATATTATTTTATTAAAATTTTATAGGATGACGTAGGGATCAATGTGAATCTTGGCGATGTTTCCAAGTATGCATTGACGGGTCAATGGGCGATACAATTCTAGCTTGAGTCAAGAGGATCACGAAATTCTCAGGACGTCTTATATGTTCATGGTATGAAGGAGAGCATATTTTCCATCTCAATCAAGGAGGAAAAAGGTTATGAAATTAGCTTCCATAAATAGTAGGTTTTCATATTCCCATAAGGAGCTAGTCCAAAAATACTTGTGAGGATTGGAGTTAGGAAAGGAAACTTATAGAGGCTATAGGAAAATCCTATTTAGGAATTTTTGCATCATAGTGAGATCCTATGCCAGATTTATCAAAAGAAGATGGGGAATTTGCATCATAGGTCACTACCCATACTAAAATAAATGGTCATTGGACCTTAAAAGTTCATTTTGGATCAATAGCAGGTGTAGAGGTTTTGTGCTGGAAAAAATTTTCATGGTTTTGTTTCCTAGCAATGAGACTAAATCCAAAAGGATTTTGGATCTGATACATTATTATTTTTTATGGTCATATTTCAGTGGCATCAGTGAATGGTGCATCTTATTATGTCACCTTCATTTATGATTTCTATAAGAATACCTAGAACTACTTCATGAAGACCAAAGATGAGGTATTCAATCAGTTCAGGGAGTTCAAATCTTAGGTGGAGAACATGACAAAGAAGAAGATAAAAGTGTTGAGACAATAATTGAGGGAGAGCATACCTCTAATGAGTTCAAATAATTATGCAAGGATTCAGGAATCAGGAAGGAGAATATAGTTGCTCACAATGCACTGGAGAATGAGGTTGTAGAGAGGAAGAAGAAATACATCATTAGTTCTTTGAATGAAATGATCAATGCTCATATTTCGCTAATGTTTTTGTTGGTGAAAGCATGCAACACAATGGTGTATTTGTATAATATGATTTCGCACAAGATTCTAGAGGATGATACCGCAGAGGAATCATTCACAGGAGTGAGACATGATATAAGAAATCTAAATATTTTTGGTTGTCTGGTCGATATCCATGTGCCTATGGAGAAGAGGACATAGTTGGAATCCTAATGTAAGAAGGGAATTTTGGTTGGATACAGTGACGAGTTGAAGGAATAGAAGATATTTATATTATCACAATAGAAGACAATTGTGAGAAAATATGTCAAGTTTGATGACAGCTTGGCCTCCAAGAAATATATTGATCTACCTACAGTTGCAGAGGATATCCAACAAGTGGATCTAAAGTGTGAGTAAAGTTCACAAGATTCTAGTGCAAAGAATGTTCTTCGGGGGATGAGGGGAAGTTATCCCCCTATAAATTATTCAGTAGCACTAAATGGATTGAATAGGCCTTGAGATATGATTGAGATCATGTGGATGCTCCTAGAACCACATTTAGGGAGAGAAAGCCTCCATGGAAGTTTTGAACATATATGTATTTGATGACCAACATCATAGAATTAGAGTCTTCTAGCATTGGTGAAGCAGCCAACCAGCAAGTATGGAGAGATATCATGGTGGAGGATCACAACTCCATCATGAAGAATAATGTCTAATATATTGTTCCAACAATACCATTAGGGAAGTCAGTGTTGACTTCTAGGTGGTTGTTCAAAATTGAACATGCAAAGAGAAGTGCAAGGAAATATTTGTGTCTTGAAGATTATATAAGAAATGAATATATTATGAGGATAATTTCTATTATGATACCCATTTAACTATCCCAAATTTTGTAATGTATTAATAACATATAATGATATGGTTTCGACATTGATTCTACGATTTCAAACATTACTGTATGATGTAATGGTTTTTTTATTAATACAAATGATAGAATTAAACAAATGGGGCAACCAACAAATTATGATGCCTTAGGGAGCGGGGGGGGGTTTATTTAAGAGGAAAAAATACCTTGGGTGAAATTTCACTTTGATAGTGATGGTTAATATTCCCTAGAATTCAAAAGGTTGTGAAGATGAAGGGTCATGGAGTAATTATACAAATAAGAGAGAGGACAAATCTAGGGGTTCTTCTTCTTGGCTATTAAGCTTATAATTTTCTCTCTTCTATTACACTCTTGTACATCTCTCTCTCACTTGGAAAAAGGATTAGTGATAGAACCAAAGAGGTTCAGACCTTGTGATTGGTTAAGATTTGTGGGAAACAACATATGTGATAGGAAATTAATGTTTTCTATTGCATTTTCTTTGTATTAGATAATGATTAGGACTGGGAATTGTCTTTTTTATGTGTGGCACATAGAGCATTGAAGAGGGGAAGATGAGGGAATACATAGATTGGAGAATGAGTCCCTTGTGTTGTATAGACTTGCATGGTATTTTTGTGAATGTGATCATGTCCAAATATGGAAAGGTTGATCATTAAGTTTTCCTATGTATGTGTTAAGGAGAATGGCCTTTACTTTTGATTTTAAAATCTGGTATGAATCTAAGTGTGTGAAATATTCATGAGTTAAGTTGTCCTCAAGGCATCAAGATTTTGCACAGGGATGGCTAGTAGTGAGAAAAATTACAGCATATCTGAGTTGATGGTGGGGTGGAATGTGGCTCAACTTATTTCAGTTTCCAGTATTTTCCACGATGTAATAGATAAATATTTATTTATATGTTAATGATATTTTTTGCATTGATGGTTTAGTGACATGCATTATTATTTAATTTATTGTTTCAACAAATTTATATGTACATGCATTTATTCTTCAACATGTTTATCGTGGCTATAGTTGTTATACTATTTGGTTGTAACTTTTTATATGGATTAAATTTTGTAACAGCACTGGTTGAGGAAGATACGATTCCTAAATTCCTCTTTAAATAAGTCATGTTGGTGTTTATTTTATAACTTTTATTCTACGAGGTTCCAAAAGTTGAAAATTGGACCATATTGAGGGGAAATATCACTGATCCTTTGGTCCAATTTTCAAATCTTGGGTTGAAAAAATTTAGTAAATATGATTACAGGACTATTGGCTTTATAAATGCATATTTAAATAGTACATGTTCGAATTTATACTATAAATTTTTTTATGGGAGGTTCTAGAAGTCGAAACATAGACCATAGTGAGGGGAAATCCTATTGATCATCTAGTCGAAATTTCGAGTATCGGGTGAAAAAATTTAGGATATTTGATCAGAGAAATTCAAGCTTCAAAGATGCTCCGAAAATCATGCATCAAACAAGTCATGTTAAAAAAAATTCTATAAATTTTCTTCTAAGAGGTTCCATAAGTTGAAACTTTGACCATAGTGAAGGAATAACCTTTGATGATATTGTCTTGGGTTGTGATATTTTATGATATATGATCATAGGAATTTAAGATTCATAAATTTTCCTAAAATCATTCGTCAAATACGTCTTGTTCGAATTTCTACTGTTACTTTTCATCTGGGAGGTTACAAAGGCTAAAACCTAGATCATAGTGAGGGGATTTTCCACTAATAATTTGGTTAAATTTTCAATACTTGGACTAATATAATTTAGGATACATTTCATGAGGAATTTTCTATATTAGTTTTCATGGAAAGTGTTTGAATAAATTTCTAAATGGTTTAATAGTTCATTGCATAGAAACTATTTGATGAACTACCCCAATGAAAATGTTGTTTTGACGGGGATAGTATTGTTGTATGCTAGAATTGGTGTATGATAGTAATACTATAGTTAATTTATGCCTATTTTCATGCAAATAATTTGAAGAAATGTGTTAAAGGTGTTTGATTACAATTTGAATGCAAACTATTTGATAAATTACCTCAAAGAAAAAAAATAAAAATTTGCATGATTGAGTGGTATATTTTAATTAGTATGTTACAAGTGGAATCTAAGCAATGTTTCTTCCTTGATTTTATAAAAAAAATTTGAAAAAAATTCTATAATAAAAGATTACTTAATTCATTGTATACACAGTATTTGAAAAAAGGTTTACATGTAAATTGTTTGATCTAGTGGATCAATAAAATGCTCAAAATTTAAAGTGCTTGAAACATCTTGAAACCGATGCCAAAATTAATATCTTGTCACCCTGAATACAACTAAATTTTTTCACTCAAAACAGATATCGTATGCTCCCGATATCACGTTCTGAATCGTTTTCCGAAAAACCTACAATTTTAAAATTTTGAGTTGCAAGTAGCCTAGTCAGTAATATGTGTGCTAACTAGGAATTTCACTGGGCATGACTGTGTATTTGATGGGCCAAAAAGTGATTGAAAAGTGTCTCATTTTCATTGGCTATGAATGTTGTGTTTTGATTGTTTTAAGGTTTGTTTTGTTGGACCAATTAGGGAGAGCCACATGGGCCAATCGGTGCCAACTGAGAGAGCCACATGTGCCAATCAGTGGTAGCTGGGAGAGCCATGTGGACCAATTGGTGGCAGCCACATGGCCTCCTCTTATTGGTGTAAAATTATTGTATGTCCAGGAAGGGCCTCCATAAGATTTGAACAATAGGCCTCCACAGGATTTGAACAATAGACCTCTAGGAAGGGTCTCCATGGGATTTGAACAATATGGAATTTGAAAAATAGACCTCTAGGGTGGGAGCACAATGCTCCACCACCACACCGCAGTTATTACTTAATAATTATGGGAGTCGAGTTTCATATAAAGATTCATTGTATTCGCAGTGGGGGTCAGGGTCGGGGTTAATCCCTGGCCCTTGGACCACCCAACCGATGAGACGTGGTGGGAAGCTATGGGAGTGGGGTTAACCCCAAACCTAACACCACATATCAACCAAAAATTATGTTATATTTCCCAAAACTTATGTTATATTGTTGATGGTAATCAACGTTGAAAGTGAAAATTTATGGTGGATAGGTTATACCTCTCAGCGGATATGGTTAAGTTTATGGCATAGTCACCAAACCCAATGGTCAATAATTGTCACAACACATGCAATAGTTATGACAGGTGTGGTGATATTAAAGAATGATGTGCTAACCGAACCCACGGTGATACCACAGTTAAATGCTGGAGCAGGGTTTCATTACGCATTTTGAGTTCGCTAACCACCAACGAGAACCAAACCATGGTATAAATTGAGGTCGGGTTAAAGGTTTGGTTGGTGCGCATATGGAACCTAACCATGGTTCATACACCGAACCCTAGTCATAGGTGTTTTTAAGGTTATGGTGAGATCGGTTCAAATCGTTTCGAATCCAATGGAAATTAACCTGCCACTTTGCCCTATTTTTTCAGTTTGAGGGGGTTATTAGACAATTTAATGAAGCAACAATATGCACCCGAACCAATGCAAATCTCATCATCTTGGGGTAAAATTGTTACCCCACATGGCCGAAAAAGGTTGAATTTATATAATGGATAACAAGTGGGTGCTATTTGGAGGATAGTTAGCAGGAAAACTTCTCTAGAGCATAAATCAATTAATTTTTGACATTTTTTAGTGCAGAAAGAGCCTAGTTAGGGGTTTTTTACTGTTTTGGAGCCAGTAGAGACAATATTTTTTCATTCTAAGCACTAAAATTTTATGCAAACACTTATGTTTTAGTATAATAAAAGAGGCCCAACATTGGAGGCTAGACCAGGAGATGTAGCCCAAGAGGGGTGAACTACTCCATCATTTGATGTTTTTTTGTTTTGTTATGGCACTATTGTCTAGTTTTATTTCTGTAAAATTGAGATAAAAATAATCTTTTATGTGTTAATTTAATGTACATAATTGCATAAAACCTAAATATTTCACTTTCATATTTTACCATAAACCTTCAAGTTTACATATACAAATCAGTTAGGTATCAGATCTTAGGTTATTTGGTTATTTGGTTGTTTTGAGGGTTTAATTTTTCTGCAAGTTTTTTTTATGCTTACAAGGTTGAAGCTAAAAATATGATAAGGAAAACATGTGGTATCAAGTCCTCAAGCTATTTCAAGAAGAGCACATTTGCCACAATCTCCACCACAAGTTTCACCTCAAGTTTCACAAAAAGCCTCACTATTCATGGAACATCAAGGAGAGCTTGATAATATGAATGTAGATGAGAAGGATTTAAGAAATTATTCTTTTACATGACTAAGATGGTGAAATTTATCTATGAGGAGAGGAATTTAAGGTTTCAAGGTGAGGTCTCAAACCCTCCAAAGGGAGATGGAGGAAATGGAGACAAGCCTCCCAAAGGGAATGGAGGTAATGGTGAAAAACCACCTCTAAATCCACCTTTCTATTGACCTCCATCTTCACCATCATAATATTATATATCAACCCCTTCACAAGCACCTCCACGTTCTCCAAAGGGACATGGTAAAACACCATTTTTGAAAATTGACATAAAGTTTGAATTTCCTATGTATAATGGAGAGGTAAATGCTAAGAAAATAGATAATTGGGTTCGTCATCTTGAAGTTTATTGCAGGATACAAAGGATCAAATATGATTAGACCAAGATTCAAATTACTTCATTAAAGTTCGAAAGTGAAACACTCATTTGGTGGGAAGCCAAAACTCAAGGGAACATGAAGAAACATGGTAAGGTTTTATCCACTTGGAGTGATTTTGTTGTTGCATTAAAAAGAAAATTTTATCATTTAGCATAATTTCATAAAGTTATCATGGATTGGCAATTAAAGGGTCCAAATGTGAAAAATTATACCCAAGAGTTTAGAAGGAGAGCAGTGTTTTTGGGTGTAGATTTATTTTCTCAAGTCACTTTACTCAAATACATTAGAGGTTTACCTAGCTACTTGAGACACACTATTCTCATGTTTAACCCTAAAAATTTAGATGAATTTTCTGTATCGGCCACACATCTAGAAGAAAGAGGGAAAAAGGTTTCTGATTAAACAAGTGAAAACACATTTGATTCTAGAGACAAAGGAAAGGGGAAGTTCAAAGAAAAGGGAATAATAATGATGCCATCAAGATGGAGAAATAAAAACTCACATGAAAATATTGCTACAAAGAGGGCCATGATGAATATAATTGTTGGAAACTTCATCCTGAGATGAGACCCAAAAAGTTTAAAAACAAGGAGAAATAAAATGTTGATGAAACTATACAACAAGATTTAGGATCAAATTATCGAGATGAAACAAAGATCACATACATGGGATTGAAAGGTAGGTACATTTCAAGTACTATTTCTTCAAACAGTCTCAATGAAATTCAATATGAGAAAACAAGAATTTAGATTTTCCACATTAGAGTTATTTCAAAACATACCAAGATAGACACATTGTTTGATAGTGGTTCACAACCAAACCTTATCTCAGAAGAAATTATCAAGAAATTGAATTTAGAAACCATTACTCATCCAAAACCTTATCCTTTAGGTTTGGGTATGTGAGAATTCAAAATTTCAAGTGACAAGTAAATGCATACTTAGATTTTCCATCACTGCAAACTTATTTGATGAGGTAGAAATTGACGTAGTTCTGCTTGATATATGTAGTATTTTTTTGGGAGGCCTGTATCTATATGATAGGAGAGCCATTTTTCATCACCATGAGACAAATATCATTTTTTCAAAAATGGTATTGACTACATTTTTAGATCACATGGCAAGAAATTCAGTTTATCTCTTGTGAATGTTGGACAAATGAAGAGGATTGTTAATGCTAGTCAGAATTTTGCATTGTTGATGTTCAAGCACAAAGATGTTAAAGAACATAAAGCCTTTCAACGATATGAATCAAGTTTGAAAGTTGATTTCATTGAGGTTTCTAATTCATGTGATAATATGTTTCAAGATTCTAACATGTTTCCTCCTAAAAAAGGTAAACAACATGAATTGCAATTGTAGCGGAATGCATCATTGTTGAAAATTGGTGTAAACAAGATGTCAGTGTCAAAGAACACATGGGTCACAAAGCAGATGAAAAAGTTATTTGACAAAGAGGAAATTGATTCTAAGACATATTCTTGTGGGTTTCATAATTTTTTGGCTTTGAAGAGAGATGGTGCATGGTGAGGGCGATCACATTTGGTAAAGAATCAAGCCAAGTGCATGGCTATACACGGTAAGCATCATTATGAAGACAATGTTCAAGGTGAAATGAACTTGAAACTGAATAAGTTTCCTTTGGTTGAAGACAAAGGAGGTAATGTTCAAATTCCTTCAAGGGCAGCTTTCTATTTTGAATATCTTGAACAATTGCAGCAAGATATCATCTTTGACAGAAAGACAAAGACTTCAAAAGTGAAGTACCTTCATGAGAAGTTCAAAGTGACAAATCCAAGAAAATTTAAGTGTATTGATACTGGAAGGGTGAGGGAATTGTACCCCCATACTTTAGTTGATTGAGAGTGAGATTTTGGAGGCCCAAAAGCTTCTAGAGGGGAGGAATTATCTGGTGGATCAATAAAATGCTCAAAACTTCAAAGTTCTCAAAATGGCTTAAAACAGGCACCAAAACCAATATCTCATTGCCCTAAATCCAATGAAACTTGTTTCACTCGAAACCTGTATTGTATGCTTTGGATATCGCGTTCTGAACAATTTTCCAAACAGCTAAAATTTTAAAATTTTGGGTTGCATGTAGCCCAGTCAGTAGTCTGTATGCTAACTAGGAATTTGACTAGGCATGACTATGTATTTGGTGGGCCAATGGTTGATTGAAAAGTGTATCTTTTTTATCGATTTTGAATGGTGTGTTTTGGTTGGTTCAAGTTTCGTTCTTTTGCGCCAATTAGGGAGAGCCACTTGGACCAATCGATGGCAGCCAAGCGGCCTCCTTTTATTGGTGTAAAATTAATGTATGGTCGGGCATGGCCTTCATGAGATTTGAATAGTAGAACTCTTGGGTTGCAGCACAGTGCTCCAACACCGCACCACAGGTATTACTTAATAAGTATGGGAGTCAGGTTGTATTTAAAGTTTTATTGTATTTGCATTGGGGGTCGGGGCCAGGGTTAACCCCTGGTTCCCGGACCACCCATCCCACGAGACGTGGTGGGAAACCAGGAGCACTGGGTTAATCCCAGCCCAAACACACATATCAACCAAACCTTATGTTATATTTCCGACGATAATCAACGTTCAAACCACAAAGTTATGGTGGAAAGGTTATAACTCTCAGTGGATATGTTTAAGTTTATGGCACAGTCACCAAACCCAACGGTCAATACTTGTCATGACATATGCAACAATTATGACAGGTGTGGTTATGTTATGGCACGACGTGTTAACTGAACCCATGATGATACCACAATTGAATGTTGGAGTGGGGCTTGGTTACGATTTTTTAACGATAACCACCGGTGGGAACCAAACCATGGTATAAACGAAGGTCGGGTTAAATTTTTGGTTGGCGCGCATATGGAAGCCCAACCTCAGTTCATACACCAAACCGAAATCACAGGTGCAGTTAATTTTATGGTGGGAGTGGTTTAAACAATTTTGGATCCAACAGTTATCAACCTCCCACTTGGCGCTATTTTATCGGTTCATGGGGGTTATTAGAAAATTTAATGAAGCAACAATTTACTCCTGAACCGGCATGAATCTTGCTAGCATGGGGAAAATTTGTTGCCCTACATGGCCAAAAAAGGTGGAACTTGTAGGATGGATAGCAAGTTGGTGCGATTTGGAGGAAAACTAGTAGGAAAACTTATCTGGATCATAACTCAATCGCTTTTTGACATTTTTTTATGTAGAAAGAGCCCAACTAGGGGTTTTTTACTATTTTGGAGCCATTGGAGACATTATTTTTTCATTTTTAGCACCAAAAATTGATGTAAGCACTTATTTTTTATCATAATAAAAGAAGCCCAACTTTGGAAGCTGAACCAGGAGATGTAGCCAAGGATGGTTGAACTCCTTGTTTTTTGTTTTTTTCTATGGTATTGTTTTCTCTTTTATTTCTGAGAAACTAACGTAAAAATCATATTTTATGTGTTAATGTAATTTACATAATAGCATAAAAACCTAAACATTTCACTTGCAAATTTTATCATAAACCTTCAAGTTAACATATATAGATCATTGTTTGAAAAAATGTATGAGAGATGAAAATTAGGTTTTTTCAAGTATGGTTACAATAAATTTATTATGGGCATGTGAGAAAGTGGTATACGAGCTTATTGTCAAGATAGTAAGAATAAAATGAAAATTTTAGCTACCTCATAACCTTTGTAAGTCATTGAGGGAACTGGGTATGTGACATCTCTCCTATTGCTAGACACTCTTCAATGTGAGTACTAATATCTATTGCTTCAAATAATGTGGGGAAGATTCACCAGATGGATGTGAATATCACATTCCTCGGGAGAGTTATTGAGGTACATGATGAATCATATGAATGGTAGGCTTAATAAATTCTTCTATGGATTCAAACAAGCATTTAGGGCATGGTACTCTAGGATAGATAATTATGGGCTTCACCAATAGTGAGGTAGGTTCGAACCTATACTTCATATTGGTTGTATGTGATCCCCTAATCTTGGTGCTCTATGTGGATGATTTGATTCTTACTCGGGAAGATAACTTGATTTTTAAGTGTAATTCAAATTTAGAAACAAAATTTGAGATGAATGACATTATATGATGCATTATTTTCTAGAGCTTGAGGTTTAGCAAAGATCGAGAGAGATATTCCTTATATAGGGGAAGTATATAGTGGATGTCATGAAGAGATTTAGGATGGAGGATAATAGGTCTATGACTACTCTAATGGTGACCAACCTGAAGAAGTCTTACTCTTTAGAGTCGAAGTTGGTAGATTCTAGATAAAATAGGAAGTTGATTAGCTCATTGAGTATATAGTCATTCTCAATCAAAAAATTGTTATGTTTTCAACACTTTAAGTTAGTACATGGCGGAGTTGAGGATCCTAACAAAGCATGTTCTTGAATACTTAAAATATACAATGGAGTATAACTTGAGGTACCTTGATGGAGATGGGGTGAAGTTGTAGGGCTATTCAAATTCATATTGAGCAAGAAGTTAAAAGTATCAGAATAACACCTTTGGGATTTGTTTTAGTTTGGGGTTTGTAGTAATTTCTTAATTCAATCAGAAGTAGAATTTAGTTGCACCTGGTTCGAAAAAATTTGAGCATATGGCAACAAAAATAGTTATTTTTGAAGTATTTTGGCTTCACAACATACTTACAAGATTGTTTGATCGGGATCTAGATCCTATGTTGATTCATTGTGACAATTAGAATTGCACGAAACTTTTAGAGAATATATTATTTCATGGCTGGTTGAAGCACATCAAGATGGGATACCATTTCATCGTACACAAGGTCTTGAAGGGAGCATTCAACCTCCAATATATTCTAATATATGAGTAGGTTGTAGACATACTCACCAAAACCTTTGGTGAAAATAAATTATGTCTTCTTTTGAGATAAGCTTGGATTGGTGGCGAATAACTTACTCCATAAGAGGGAGTGTTGATGATTGTAGCTTTTACAATATTTCCAAAAAAGAAAAGTCTTCAAGTTGAAAGAAACATCATTAAACTACTCTTAGACTAAGTAGTTCACCTAATTAATTAATTAATTAAGTGAATATATTTTCATAAAGTGAGTTTAATTTAATAAAGTGTCTAAGTTTGGGTACTAACGATTTAAGTTGAATTTTGGACCATTGATATCAACCCAAGATTAGATTTAATCTTGAACATTTATATTATGGATTTCACCCAATCAAAATTATAAAAGGAAGCCAAGTGAGAGAGAGAACACATCAATTATTTTCTCAAGGAGGATTTTGAGAAAGAAAGAGAGAATTAAAATGACTTTTTCATTTTCTGGGCAAGGAAATGAATTGCAATGGTAGTGAAGGAGAAGGAAAACACTAATTTATAGGTCATGCAGACCAGATGGTTCAACTTAAAGGTGATCCAGTGCATAATTTTGAGAGCTAGAAATTCAAGTTTAATGGATTTCTATTTTATTTATTTTATCTCAAATCCATTTTCCTAGTACAAGAGCTCTTATAAGTTTAGGAAATTATTTGAATGATGAATTGATGTTGAAGAGAAAAAATAATTTGTGCATGCATGAGACTTGTGTGTTTTATTTCCTTCTTTGTTTTTTTCTAGTTTATTTGATTAAAGAATACCAGAAATCTATATCTATATCTAATTAATTTACCTAAGCAATAAATTTACCTAGGCACTGGTTCTTAGAAACTAACAAAGATGGGATGAAAACTAAAATTATAAAATAATGTCTGAAAAAATAGTTACCATAATCACTAAAAAAAAGGTATACCAAAAAAGTAATATTTTTTTATTGCAATCAAAATAATATAATTAACATTTAAGAAAAGTTCGAGTAATACAGATAAATTACATAATTCATCATTTAAAAAAAAAAATCTAAAAGATATTTTTTTAATTATTTATCTTAATGCAAATCATTTTAATGCTAAATTTAATATTAATTTTTTATTAGGTAATGTGTATAGGTAGGTGTTATGTTTTTTATAATAATTTTATGTGTATAAAAATATTAATAAGATGAGATGTTTAATAATATAATATTCACTAGTCTTTATGGTGCAGTTCAATTGGAAAACTTCATGACATGAATTATTTTGTAAAAAAAGAAATCCAATGTTAAAATTCCCTAGAGTAACCTATTCTACAAAGAGAAGGATGGGAAATAACCCTCAGACATATAGTGGTAGTGGTAGGAATCAACCCTATGTCACATGAGTATGAGACTAACCCATTTTTTGATCCCTTTGGTTACAAAGTAATAATAATATTCTTTAAAATTAATTGTTTAAGAAGATTATCTATATAATGATCACATATTCTACAATATTCCAAAAACATGATAAAGATGAGTGAAGATAATTATTTGACTTCACTCATTTCTTTTAGATTTAAATATTTGGAAATCAACAAGTGAGTTACTCTCATATGTTCGAGAACAAGTGGAATACAATATTCTGATGCAGGAGCATCAAGGGCGTTTTTTTTATTTTGTAAATATGTTAAAAAGGGGTGTGATAATTTTTAATATTTTATTAATTAATTTGAATAAAATAGGAGAAGGTGAGGATTTTTGTAAATATCTTTTTATTAATAAAAGGATATGAGGGAATTTAATTAGTTGGTTGATTTTAGGATAAAGAGCTGACTTTTAGGGATGTTAAGAGATTTAGGGGCTATTGAGGAATTGGTTGGATTGAGCATTTAATTAAATGATTTTTTAAAATTGTATAAATAGGAAGGGGTTTTGAGAAAAGGACATTGAGATTGGGAGAGTGTAAGATTGAGAGTAGGTTTAAACAAATATACTAGTCTTCAAAGAATTGTAAAGGGCCACAAATTAAATATTAACAAAAAGTTGTAAGTCATTGTTTTGTTTCAGTTTATATACATTGATTGAATTGTGGAATTTATATTTATTTCTGGTTAAATGTATATATATGGTTGAAGAATTTATTGTTGGAAAAATCGACCAAAGGAAGCCTGCAATGAAAGAAATTGTGAGATCCATTTATGTGTCGAAGGTAAAAGGGATTAATATAACAATTGTTATCTGTGCATGAGCTTATGAATGGTTTTGTTATATCGATCTGAATTCGATTAATAGAAAATAAAAAGAGAAGAGCGCTAGCATTTTAATACGTTTTAAGTCTGCAGTTTTGGTGTGAAAGCCTGTACACAAAACTCTATTATGTCAGGCTTGTGAAATCCTGAGTGATCGATAGCAGAAGTGGCTATTAGTTAGAACGTTGAGAGCATTGTTGCATTGAATGGTAAAGGAGTATATATATTGAAACGTGAATGGTTCAAAAGATAATTGAATATGTTGACTCTATTATGGTAGATGTCATAGTTTCGATTGCAGAAACAGTCTTTGGCAAATGCGTGAAACCATAAAATAAAATCTTATGCATAACTGAAGTGAATGTTTGGGTTGTGAGTTTAACTGCAGATATAAAGAGTGATGGAATGTACTTATAGCGTAAATGTATTAATGTTGATTGCCAAATGCTGAAAGAACAAGTAATGCGTTGAATTCATAGTCCAAATGGGTTGCAGAACACTGAATGATGAGTTAATAGAGTTGAAAGTGCGCAGATCTGATTTGAAATGGTGACAGCATTGCAACATTGATGAAATTTGGGTTTTCAATTCATTATATCAAATGCGTAGGAGAAATCGATGGTAGAAGTCGATTTCGAAGCGTGAAGATAGAATAAATGGTACGTATCACATCTGCAGATCATACAAACACTGGTGCAGAGGACAAGTTTTCAGAACAGTAAGCGCTGTAGAATTCAATGTACAATAGCGTTGAATTCTGAATTGATGATGCGAGTTGCATGAGCCAGATCGACCACCGTGGAAGTAAGTTAAATCACATGAGCAGATTGTTGTTTATAAGCACTGGCAGAGTAGCAGACTCTGTGAAAGATCGATTGCATAAATCGATTTTGATTGGTGAATCTCCATACAAGAAAAGAGGCTAATCTGCGCTGAGGAATAGAGTTCATTTCTGGTCAAAAACACAGATAAAAAGGTATGAAAACTGGATTTATTATGTGGTCCTGAGCTTGGAGTAAGACGTTGATATAGATGGCAATTTTTAGTCCAAAGAATGTTGTTAAATTGCAATGAAATTTGTAAACATGGAAAAATTGTAATGCATTGGGTTAATGGAGTTCCATTATGATAATAATGAAGACTGTGGCAAATTGAAGGGTGCAATTTAGTTGGTTGACTTCCAAATTAGTTGGTTGACTTCCAAATTGGGGTTTAAATAACTTTGTTAAGTTGTTATGATAACTCAAGGGCGCATTTAACTGAATCCAACACATGCAGGAAAAATTTGTGATGGTGTATAAACACATGAGGAATGTTGGTGATGAAATGAATGAGGGACTTAAGGCATAGTTCTGGTATTATGGTCAAGTTCGAATCTCACTTTTCCATAGGCACTTTTGTTTGATGAAAGTTTGATTGTGAATGAAATTTGAAAAGGCGCATGGTTTTGAATTGAATGATGGGTATGAAGTGTGTAAACATGGAGTTATACTTTTGCATAAAGTTTTATATGAAGATTTGAGTTGGGCTTCATAATAGAACCTTGTATGAGTTTCAAAGCCAATAGAGAAATTATGAAAACATGTTATTAACTTCCGCTTATGAGAATATGGGCTTTGAGAACATATGTTCAAAGTGTGAATTTGCCAATTTTCGAAGTGCAGTGATTTGGGCATATGATGATGATGCATTTGTATAGGAACAGAGAATAAAGTTCCTGGGTATTGCAGGCCTAGCCTGCGTCAATTTTGGTATCAGAGCTTGGCTCTGTTGAAATGAAAAATGTTTGTTTCTGAATGAAGACATAAAGTTTTGTTGAAGAACTGAAATGTATTTTGAATGTGGGATGAATGATGGAAAGGAAGATCAGATTTGAAATCTGATATGCGGCATACACAATTGCAAGTGAAGAGGATGGCAGAAGTGAAAGGAGGACAAGATCATGCAAGATCTTAAAGGTGAGATGATTTTTCTGATTTGAAATTTATGAATTGAAGTTTATGGTTGCAGAGAAGACGATGGCATTGAACCTGACATTCAGCTAAAGGCTGAATAAAGAGGACCATTGCAGAGTCCTGAAGAAGAAGGTGAGTTGAAGAGATAGCCAGAGAGAGAGCAGAGGAAAGTGCTCAAAAGGTTCCAGAGGCAGTGAGCCAAGTACTTACCAAAAGACTGAGTGAGGAGGGCTTGGTGAGGTAAGTGGCAGCAGAAGAGATTACTGTCATAGTGGCTAGTGCAACTCATGATGAGTGAGAAACTCATGGAGAAGATGATCATGGAGGATCAGAGAAGAGGTTCAGAGGAATGCCACAGAGATGAGATGACTGCAGAAATTCGAGAAAAAGAGATTGCAGTAATGAAGGTACAATTGCAGGTACTAGAAGAATGGCTGCAAGAGCAGGGAGATCAGAAAAGAGGATGGATCTTTCCATTGAAGGGAAAGAGAGTGATTTGGCGACAATTGCAGAGGGGGTTGAGACAAATTTTGATTTCCTTGTTGAAAAAGGAACTTAGAGTTCTTGAGCCAGAGATCGAATTTGAAGATTCCACACGCAAATTTGTTCAGAAAGATGTGTTGGAGGAAACAGTCAAGACTGAAAAGTCTTGTGGTTTTAAAACTGACGAGTTGTGTATGTTTGCAGGTACAATACATGGAGATGAGCAAGCTTTAGAGTTTGTTCAAGAAGAGGTGAATCTGAAGGCTGTTCAGATCGATGATGGGATGGCAAGATCTTAGAAGAAAATGGAGACGAAGGAGTCTAATCAGGATGATGGTGCAGAGAGAGAAGGACCAGCTGATGATTGGTCAAGCACTGGTGAAGGTATGGAAAGATGTGTAAAGTTTCCAAGTTCTACTCCTAATGAAGTTATTGAATTGTACAGGAAACTAGATCTCGAGAGAAGAGAATTGGAGAGGCAGAGGACTTATGTGCAAGATAATTTGTTGAGGAAGCAAGACAGGAAATTTTTCATGAAGGGCAGTCATGAAGCAGATGATGGTAAGAAGGCGAGACTAGCTGACAGTCTCATGATGAATGCAAATCAGCATACTGATGTGCTGACAGAAGAGTTGGAGCAGCTTACTGGAGTGTTGCCAGAGAAAGTTGAGGCGAAAGCCAATAAAGATTTTCTGAGTCCTGAAGAAGACTTAGAACTACGGATGACTGAATCTACAAGTGAGACCGTTGGGTCTTGTGATTTTGATGCTGACAAATTGATTGTGTTTACAGGTGATGTAGAAGACAGTCCATCATTTGGAATTGTCTTGGAAGGAGGTGAACAGTTGCAGAAAGAAGATGAGACAATTAGGTCTCATAAACAGAGGCTTCTTACCATGGGTGACAAGGAAAAGTTGGCTTGTCTGTATAGCAAAGAGAAGAATGGTGTACGAAATTTTGGAGCTGCTACAGTGACAGAGGGTCAAGCTACATTGTTTGCAAAACTTGATGATGATGGACAATTTTTGAAGATTGTCGAAGGGGAAGATGGAGATTATGCTGGAGTTAGTTTGCAGCATGTTGATGAAATGCTGAAATGTTTTCTGGAGACATTTGAACCAGAGAAAAAAGTTGCAGATGAAATTGCAGATGATGAGCAAAGGAATGTTGCAGAGGGACAGGAAGTTAGGGAGGCCGCAACATCCATAGTGACAGCAAGAGCAACATGTTTTATTGAAGATGTTGAAACAATCAGCAGATAGAGGACATACTGGACAAAGAAATTGAGTTGATAAGGAGGTTAATGATAAAAACTTCCCAGAGAAAGACAGTAGCAAGAAAGAACAGGAAATATAACAAGAGAAAGACAGCGAAAGATTGCAAGAGCAGAGCAAGTGGAGCACTACAGCACAAAATATGGAAACCTAGAAGACAACAGCAGATAGCAACAGCAGTAAAGCAATTGACAAGCAAGGAAAATAAAATTTGGGATCCAGGAGGAAATATCTAGACTTATGACCAGGTGGTCATGAATTTTCTTACATGGGGAGTCTGATGCAGGAGCATCAAGGGCGTTTTTTTTATTTTGTAAATATGTTAAAAGGGGGTGTGATAATTTTTAATATTTTATTAATTAATTTGAATAAAATAGGAGAAGGTGAGGATTTTTGTAAATATCTTTTTATTTAATAAAAGGATATGAGGGAATTTAATTAGATGAAGGATTTTAGGGATAAAGAGCTATCCTTTAGGGATGTTGAGAGATTTAGGGGTTTGTTGAGGAATTGAAGGGATTGAGCATTTAATTAAATGATTTTTTAAAATTGTATAAATAGGAAGGGGTTTTGAGAGAAAAGGACATTGAGATTGTGAGAGAGTGTGTGATTGAGAGTAGGCTTAAACAGCAAGGCTGTAAGCCTTCAGCAATTGTAAAGGGCCACGAAATTGAAATATCTGGCGAGAAAAAGTTGTAAGTCATTGTTTTGTTTCAGTTTATATACATTGATTGAATTGTGGAATTTATATTTATTTCTGGTTAAATGTATATATATGGTTGAAGAATTGATTTTTGGAAAAATCGACCAAAGGAAACCTGCAATGAAAGAAATTGTGAGATCGATTTATGTGTCCAAGGTAAAAGGGATTAATATAACAATTGTTATCTGTGCATGAGATTATGAATGGTTTTGTTATATCGATCTGAATTCGATTAATAGAAAATAAAAAGAGAAGAGCTCTAGCATTTTAATACATTTTAAGTCTGCAGTTTTGGTGTGAAAGCCTGTACACAAAACTCTATTATGTCAGGCTTGTGAAATCCTGAGTGATCGATAGCAGAAGTGTCTATTCGTTAGAACGTTGAGAGCATTGTTCCATTGAATGGTAAACGAGTATATATATTGAAACGTGAATGGTTCAAAAGATAATTGAATATGTTGACTCTATTATGGTAGATGTCATAGTTTCGATTGCAGAAACAGTCTTTGGCAAATGCGTGAAACCATAAAATAAAATCTTATGCATAACTGAAGTGAATGTTTGGGTTGTGAGTTTAACTGCAGATATAAGGAGTGATGGAATGTACTTATAGCGTAAATGTATTAATGTTGATTGCCAAATGCTGAAAAAACAAGTAATGCATTGAATTCATAGTCCAAATGAGTTGCAGAACACTGAATGCCGAGTTAATAGATTTGAAAGTGCGCAGATCTGATTTGAAATGGTGACAGCATTGCAACATTGATGAAATTTGGGTTTTCAATTCATTATATCAAATTGGTAGGAGAAATCGATGGTAGAAGTCGATTTCGAAGCGTGAAGACAGAATAAATGGTACGTATCACATCTGTAGATGATACAAACACTGGTGCAGAGGACAAGTTTTCAGAACAGTAAGCGTTGTAGAATTCAATGTATAATAGCTTTGAATTCTGAATTGATGATGCGAGTTGCATGATCCAGATCGACCACCGTGGAAGTAAGTTAAATCACATGAGCAGATTTTTGTTTATAAGCGCTGGCAGAGTAGCAGACTCTGTGAAAGATCGATCGCATAAATCGATTTTGATTGGTGAATCTCCATACAAGAAAAGAGGCTAATCTGCGCTGAGGAATAGAGTTCATTTCTGGTCAAAAACACAAATATAAAGGTATGAAAACTGGATTTATTATGTGGTCCTGAGCCTGGAGTAAGACGTTGATATAGATGGCAATTTTTAGTCCAAAGAATGTTGTTAAATTGCAATGAAATTTGTAAACATGGAAAAATTGTAATGCATTGGGTTAATGGAGTTCCATTATGATAATAATGAAGACTGTGGCAAATTGAAGGGCGCAATTTAGTTGGTTGACTTCCAAATTAGTTGGTTGACTTCCAAATTGGGGTTTAAATAACTTTGTTAAGTTGTTATGATAACTCAAGGGCGCATTTAACTGAATCCAACACATGCAGAAAAAATTTGTGATGGTGTATAAACACATGAGGAATGTTGGTGATGAAATGAATGAGGGACTTAAGGCATATTTCTGGTATTATGGTCAAGTTCGAATCTCACTTGTCCATAGGCACTTTTGTTTGATTAAAGTTTGATTGTGAATGAAATTTGAAAAGGCGCATGGTTTTGAATTGAATGATGGGTATGAAGTGTGTAAACATGGAGTTATACTTTTGCATAAAGTTTTATATGAATATTTGAGTTGGGCTTCATAATAGAACCTTGTATGAGTTTCAAAGCCAATAGAGAAATTATGAAAACATGTTATTAACTTCCGCTTATGAGAATATGGGCTTTGAGAACATATGTGCAAAGTGTGAATTTTCCAATTTTTGAAGTGCAGTGATTTGGGCATATGATGATGATGCATTTGTATAGGAACAGAGAATAAAGTTCCTAGGTATTGCAGGCCTAGCCTGCGTCATATTCTATGAGAAAAATATTATGCATGGTGATTGACTTAACACTTGTCATTAAAAATACAATCTTTATTTCTTGTGATTCTTTGTAAAATATTCTATTAGAGGAAATTTTAGCCTTAAAGTTTCCATCAAATTTTCACGTAATTTTCATATCAGAATATGTAAACCAATAAAAATAATTTAAATTTTAAAAGAGGTACATGTAAATATTTTGGAGGAAAAAGAAAAAAAAAACTAGTTTTTATATTTTTGGTGTATCTTCTTATAGGTTTACTTAAATTTAAATTTTAGACACTCATTCTATGTGGAATTAAATTTTGCATCTAACGAGCTCCCGTTATGCATACTTTTGAGAAGACCCGCATTAATAAAAATTGCATATACATTAAAAAAATGTGTTTGCATCCAACGAGTACCCATTATGCATATTTTCGAGAAGATCCACATTGAAAAAAATTGCAGATACATTTAAAAAAAATGTGTGAACACATTTTTTTAATGTACTTGCAATGGGTCTTCTCAAAATTATGCACAATGGGTACTTGTTGGATGCAAAATTTAATTTTGCATCCAACAAGTGTCTACAATTGAAATTTCAGTAAACATATAAGTAGTTAAGCCAAAAATACAATTTAAAAAGTAGTGTTCTTTTTTTCCCTCCAAAATCCATAACTCCTATTTTATTATTTTAACTATTATTTTATTATTTTTCTTTAAGAGACTACTTTTACGATGAAATTTCCTCTAATTCCATTTATATTTGACTTGCATTATCTTCTCAAATTTTTCAATTATTTTTGGAAATTGAAAACTTTAATGTAAAACAAATAATCCTTGTACAATTTTTAAGAGAAATGCATTATTATCCATTATCACATTTACCTACAATTTTTGGAAAGAAGTCCAATATTACATACTTTATTTTTGTAATGGCAAGAAAA
The DNA here is from genome assembly GCA_034641835.2 of Pinus albicaulis. Lineage (NCBI taxonomy): Eukaryota > Viridiplantae > Streptophyta > Pinopsida > Pinales > Pinaceae > Pinus > Pinus albicaulis. The sequence continues at coordinate 1,669,893,220 of CM076575.1, read as the reverse complement.
CCTCATATTCTCATGATTACTAATAACATGCAAAGGTTAGAGAACTTATTTTCAAAAATATGAGAGAAAAAGGGATATATGAAGGAAAACCATCATTAAAATTTCACATATAAATGATAGAGAACTTATTTTCAAATATGTGAGAGAAAAAGGGATATATCTCAAGGAAAAATCATCATTTAAATGTCTATAATCCTTGAGAAAACACCTCCTTCTTCATTTTATATCTATGTTTAATATTTTTTGGTTTTCACTTCATAATATCATTGATATACAATTATCATATCTCATTTCAACTGTGAATATTTTTCTACTCTCCAAAACCTACAATAGTCTAGCTACTCTAAAAGTTTCCCAAATTTCCCTAAAGATGCAGCTTTCCCTTACTCCTAGTCTTTTTTTTATATTTCTTGTTATAATGGATTTCTCTCTCCCAAAAAAAGGAGTATGTGACCACATTTTTTAATATAAATTTAATATAACACTACAAGGAGGGTTTGAATATAAGACTAGGAATCCAATTTAAAGAGAAGATTTAAAAAATTAATTTCATTTTAACTCTCCAATATTTTTTAAGTTTAATTAAATTACTCTTTTTCATATGAAAAAAATTAAAATTTCGTGCATACATCACATCTCAAATAACCCAAAGTTGTGTATACTTAAACGAAGAATCTTGTTCTTAGACTAGAACTCTAAGTATATTTGAATGAGAAAACATAAACGATATTTTCCTAGCTCAATAGTATTATAGTCTACTTACAACTATCAACGGGAAGGAATTAAATAAGCCTATTTATTCTTTTATCTCTTTATCTAATCATTCAAATAATTACAATTTTTTTAAAAAGAATCAAAATATATTTTTGTTTTTCCATTATCATTACAATGTCGAATCAAAAAATTTAACAATGCAACTATTTAAAAACTCATTAAATAAGCCTATTTATTCTTTTATCTCTTTATCTAATCATTCAAATAATTACAATTTTTTTAAAAAGAATCAAAATATATTTTTGTTTTTCCATTATCATTATAATGTCGAATCAAAAAAATTAACAATGCAACTATTTAAAAACTCAAACTAACGCAATTTTCTAAAAAAATATAATATTGTCATGAAAATTATGAACCTGATGATTGGAGATCATGTTACTTTGCAAATTCCATTAAATGAATTTTAATTGGTGTTGAATTCTATGTATCCAAACTATCCAACATCCTAAAGCATCGTACATTCCAATCAGGCCATAGTTTCGATAAGCATGCAAATGCCGTAGTTTCTACATTTGAATATATCTTTGGATTTATGACATGTTAAGAATAATTTAAAAAACAAGAATGACAAAATTATGTATTAATTGGTGTTAATAAATTGGCGACACGTTAAGAATAATTTAAAACACAAGAATGACAAAATTATGTATTAATTGGTGTTAATAAATTGGCTTGAGCCTCCAACCTTGTGGTTAACAGTGACCTGCCATGAATTACACATTAAAAAAACTCAAAATTGGTTGTTTTCCTTCAAAGTATCAAATTTCATTATTTGCACAAACCCAATTAATTAATATCTCGGTATATTTTTCTCTCTTATCATGACACATACAAATGGAAACCTTCTATTATGTTGCTACATTGTTAACACTCTCATAACTTTGGCAATAAATTTAAGGAATTTTATCAATTTAGTAAGGACTAGCACAATCATATTAATAAAATGTTTGAAATACACTCATAGATATCATTTTTCACCTTTTAATATTACTGATATATGGAAGTGGAAAACAATGTTGATCAACATATTTCAACCACTTAATTAATGTGGTTTTTCTAGTTGATTGTTGGCATGCATGGGGAGGAATATTAAAAGGCCATGGTTAACTATGGATAAGTATGTTGAAGTTATGGTTGAGGAGGGTTTATTATTGTCAGCATATAGTTGGCTATGGATGAGCACGGTTGACCACATCTAACTATAGTTGAATATGATAGATAATGATTAACTATGGTTCAGCATGGTTAACCATGGTTGAAAATGATCAATTAAGGTTAACCATAGTCAACCATGGTGGCCATAATTGACTATACTTGACCATAGTTGATTATGGTTAAAATAATAAACCAAATAAATGTAGGTGAACCTAGTAAACATTTGTTAACCTCGTCGACCTAGTAAACCTAGGTCAACCTAATAACCCTAACAAACCAAGTCAACCTACTAAACTTAAGTCTACCTAGTAAAACTAGGTCAACTTAATAAATCTAAATTAACCTAGTAAATCCAGTAAACATAGTTAACCACTAAACCTTGTAAACCTAGGACAACCTTATAAATGTAGTAAGCTTAGTAAACCTAAGTCCATCTATTGAACCTAGAAAATCTAGTAAGCCTAATAAACTCGAGATAACCTAGTAAGCTTGGGTCAACCTAGTAAACCTAGGTAAGACTAATAAACCTATTAAATCTAGTAAACATAGTAAACCTATATCAGCCTAGGTTAACATAAGTCAACCAGGTAAACCTAGTAAATTGAGTAAGCATAATTAACCTAGTTCAACCTAGTAAACCATAGGTCAACCTAAAAATTCTAGGTCATCCTAGTAAACCTAATAAAATTATTAAACCTAGATAAACATAGTAAAACTAGTAAATGCATCTCAATGTAGGTCAAACTAAGTCAAAACAGTACACCGATGTCAACTTGGTAAACTTAATAAACATAGGTCAACCTACTAAATGTAGTAATACATTCTCAATCTAGTAACCTTGGTCAACCTAGTAAACATGGCAAACCAAATAAACCCTAGCCAACCTTTTAAACATAGGTCAACCTACATCCAGGTAGACATAGGTCAAACTAGTAAATCTAGTAAACATGTTAGAAACTGTAGCATTAAAGGCTCAAATTGACTTTATCCTTAGCCAAATTGAGTAAATCAAAATTGCACATCAGCAGGGAAAATTGGAGGAAGTTGACTAGTGTGACATGGCTCTTATCACTTAGTTAGCTTAGTAAATTTGAGTTATATGCTTGGATTTCATTCATGCATATGTTGATTGCTAAATTATAACAATATAGTTCCTTTATTTTTAAATCTACTCAGTTAACTGACCTCTAAGAATTAATAGATTCATTTGAAGGTAAATTGCTACAGTACCAACAACAATAGTGAGATGTAGTGCTACAATCTATTCCACAGGTGTTGGATGGGGGTGGTGAAAAATCCATTTCTTGCAAAGAGAGAGTGTTAGAAATTGTAGCAATAAATGATCAATTAGACTTTAGCCTTAGTCAAAATGAGTAAATTGAAATTCCACGTCAGCAAGACAACTTAATAATTATATAGGCTATGAATTTATTCAAAATTTTGTAAATTGTTATAGAACTTTGATAAATATCACAATGTATATTTTCTAGATATTTTAACTTATGTAGATGAAACCTTCTCGAAATTTGTGTGTTATTATTGGTATGTTCAACTTTTCGAGTGACCACTACACCATCTTCAAGGACATTAAATGGTTGATAGATTTTCATTTCTTATCAATATGGTTGAAGTGTTCACGAAAAAAGTTGGACATACTAGTGATAACACATAGCTTTCGAGAAGGTTTCATCTACATCATTGATAAATATTATTAAAAATGAAAATTCTAAAATATAATAATATTTTTATAGGTAAATAACTAGAAATTGCACCATATGATGCAAAGGAAACTCTGTAAAGCAATAACATAGGAAAGAGTAGTATAGAAGAAATAATATGTGATATGTTATGTGATTTAATTGAATATTTAACTTATAAATATGAATTGGTTTATTTAAAAGAAATTATAGGTTTGGAGAATTTTTTGGATAAAAAAATTGGTTTTGTTTATAACCTACGTAGGCTCTTCCTTTCATAGTGCCTTTCATAGCGATGTATGATTATGCACTATGTGGCATATGGAAAGCATATAAAATGGAACTGATTTGAAAAATTGTAGGTGCACTTGGTATGCTGACATTCTGAATTAAGTATAACCACAAAAAATGTCACAATAACTCTTAACCACCATCAACATATGCATAAATGTGTGTTATATCGATTTTCTTTTTCAAAATTAAGTCAAATTTTATATAATGAAAATTGCAATTTCAAAATAAACAAAATTTTTTCCTTTCATAGTGATGTATGATTATGCATTATGGGGCACATGGCAGGTGTATAAAATGGAACTAATTTTCAAATTGTAGGTGCACTTGGTATGCTTACATTCTAAATTAAGTATAACCGCAAAAAATTTCACAATAACTCTAAACCACCATCAAAGTATGCATAAATGTGTGTTATATAGAGGAGGATACCATGGGCCAATACCATGGGTGGATACATACCATGGGTCACTTACAATACCATGGGCGAATAAATACCATGGGTGGATGAATACCATGGGTTGATGCCATTTAAAATACCATGGGTAAATTCCATGAGTGGATGGATAACATGGGTAGATGAATACCATGGGTCATGCCATTTTCCATTCGGATCATAAAATGATTATTTAATTAAAAAAACTTATATCTCCAAAGAAATATCTATAATTATCTACAACCTGGTGTGAGGATGATGTATGACCAATGAGGAGTGTACAAGTGTCTCCTTTAAAAATAAAATAAAAATATATTCTAAATAAAAATTAATATTGGCTATAATAAAAGTATAAATGAATACACATATTTAGTTAGGTAGTAACTTTTAGGTGTCATTCTTGGATAATGTTATGGTTGGGTTGCAGGTCATAGTGTGATTTGTTGGTTGTTCTAGTTCAAGAAAATCATTGTGAATCATATTGTATCATGGACCATTGTCCTTGGTACAGGAGTCCCCCCTCTTTTCTTATTTTTGATCATTATAGGGTGGCAAGGAGGTGCTAGGTTGGTGCATGAATTCACCTACAGGTTGGAGCCTATGAACACTTCAGGGTGGTAGGTCAGTCTAGGATGTCGAGTCATCCATTTAGTTTACTACTGAAGGAACCAGGTTGTTCGGGCATACTTCTAGTGGGAGTTGTAGAAGAACAATTTTTTGGAATTCTAGTTGGGGCTAAATATTCAAGAATTTCTTAGAAAAGTGTTCAATGGTTTTTTACATGGAGGGGGTTTTCAACCTAAAATTTTTGTGCTTATTGTGTTATATTTTTTTACTGTTGTTACTGTATAAACATAACAAATAATATAAGATTAACTAATGCTCTAAAAATATTTAAAAGTGCTAATTGATAAGAAATACTTGTTCATCCCCCACTCCCTCTTAGTATTTCCACTAGTTTAGACTACATTTTATTTTTGTTCATGAACATTGGGTCTGAAGTTAGCCTCTAGGAGACTTTGGGAAAAATCCCCAAAAGTCTTTGGGAAAGATCCTCAAAACCAAATTACTAGGTAGATCGTATAAGTATATTTTCTTATTTTAAATTTGTGTTTGATTCCAAATCAATTATTCATATATGAATTACTCTCTACATTCTTTTAAATAGTTCCCCTCCATTCGGGTGCCTACGATTTTTGTATGATGCATGAATTTGTTGTTAAAAGGTAATTGACTTACAATTTTTCCTTCCATTCAAATTTAATATTTTTCCTCTATTTCATATCATGGGTTTGATCCCAAATTCATGTTTTTCTTATAGGTACTGTTGTCAATCCACTAGAGGATATCTTGTTCGTTCGATTAAGAATTTAACTTCTTTTTCAACACTAAAATTTCTTCTACCAGTGAACTATAGGTCGACTCCTTCGCATATCTATGTGGCTAGACTATTGTGTAACATTATAATGATTAAATACCCTATACAAGGTTCCTCCTATTTGTTTCACTTTCATTGATCTTTAGCCTAAGAAGGTTTTGAGCATTATCTACCCAACAAGGGTTTTAACATGGTTTCCATAACATTGAAATATGTTTGTGCTCAACTTTATTCACATTCCAAGGAGAGATTTTGTAACAAACATTAGGAGTATCCATGGGGTCTCTGCTATCCCCCATAGTGGATAATCTCTTCATGGAAAGATTCAAAAAATGTTCCCTTGAATTATACCCACTAAAACCAAAGTTCTAGATTAGATTCGTTTATGACACCAGTCTCGATTGGCCTCATGGAGATGAAGAACTTAAGAAGTTCCTAAACCACCTTACTATCTTATCGAATGAAATACATTTTACTATGGAAGATGAAGATAACAATTTCATTCCATTCTTGGTGATTCTACTCATCAGAAATAAAGATGGATCCATTCGACATAAGGTTTTTAGAAAGAAGGTGCACACTAACAATTATCTCCGCACAAATTCACACCATCATTGAGCTCAGAATATGGGGGTACTCATGACTCTTTTCATGCGAGCCTTCAATATTTCTGATGACAATCACGTTGAAGAAGAAATTGCATATTTAAGAAAGCCATTCATTAATATGGGATATAGGAACAGAGACATCATCAAATCCATACAAAGAGCTAGATCCGTAAATAAAAGAAATCCTCCAGATGAAACCCTTAACTCTAAAGCATACCTTCGTTACATTCAGGGGGTCACCAACAAGCTAGCCAAAGTTCTCGCCAAAAATAATATTGGAACCTCATTTAAGCCGCTAATTAAAATCAAACAAAGGATGAAATCTGTCAAAGAGAACCCCGATCCACTCCAATAAAAGGGCATATACCAAATAAATTTCTCTTCTGGGAAATTTTATATTGGAGAAATAGGAAGATATTTCAAGATCAGGCTTAAAGAACATGGTGTTGACATCAAAATTGAGAGAAAAAAAACTTCGGCTCTGGCAGATCACTCTAATAAGACGTGTCACCATATCTTCCAGGAAGATGCTAGGGTGATTGCCAATGAAAATCATTATTACAAAAGGAAAATGCGTGAGGCACTGGAAATCATCAAACAGCTGGAAAACCTCAACATGGATAGTGGTTTGGAAGTTAGTAGAAATTGGGTCCCCTTATTTCTCCACTCTTAAAAAGTTCCTTTCCCTCGTTTTCGCCACCCCACCAACCCCCCACCACCTCCCTTTGCACTAGGTCATACTTGGGCTCCCTTGTTGTGCTCTCTTCCCCTTCCCTTCTTAGACCCTTGACTTCCTCTTCATTCCTCTTCTCGCCACCTTTCTCCTATTCCCTTTCATTAACAATGAAGAGCCCATGTTGACTCTCCTCTCAACTCTTCCCTCTTTCCCATCCCTTTAAAAAACCCCCATCCTTTGGCCCCTTAGTACCATTCTACTATAATTTCCCTAGTATTAACCATCTTTAAAAGCTTTAACATTTATCTAATGTAATAAATAAGAATAAAGAATTTGAATCACTAATATCAATATTAATTAACGAATATTATTAGCAATAGTTGATAGTTAACTATTCCTAATTATATTATAATTAAGTTTGATATTAATAATAATAATAATAATAATAACATTTAATATTAAACCACTCATTAAAAACTATAATATTTATCTAAACTTCACAATAAAATTAATAGTAGTTAGCTCTAATATTAACATTAATTAACAAATATTATCAATACTAGTTAACTTTCTCATTATTATTATATTAACATTGACATTTTAAAATATATATAATATCATTTTAATACTAACCCAATCTTTAAAAACCTATATTATTTATCTAATAAGAAAAATATTACATGACTCTAATATTAATATTAATTAAACAAATATTATTAGTTATAGTTATACCATTCTTAATTAATATTATAATTAATATTAATAATTTAATTAATAAATAATAAGTGATTCATTATGAATATAATATTAATTAGAGTGTGATCTTATATTAAATATAACACATTTTTATAATCTTCCCTAAAAAGTAATATTTACTTTCTAAATGAAAATAATTTTAAATTAAAATCAATTATAAAATTTACTTTCTAAATGCTAATAATTTTAAATTAAAATTAAGTATAAAATTTACTTTCTAAATTCTAATAAATTAAAATTAAAATTAATTATAATGAATTAAAATGAACTTTAACATTAATCTAAAACATAATTTAATTGATAATAATACTAAAATAAAAATTTACTTAAATTAACGTTATATTTTATTTACTTGGCATTTGCTAGTCAGCTCACACTTACTCTTCATGCGTTTTTTATATTTATATTTATTGCATCTAACCTTCTCTCATCTTTGTAGGATTTGTCTTCGTGATGGGTCTCGATCTAGACCCGAAACGTAGACGTAAAAATGCATACTATAGAGATTATAAATTCAATAGCTCAATACTCACATCACAGAAACCTTAAAACTATAAGTTGTTAATAAAATTTAGGATTGTTGATCAAACGTCTTTCTATATACAAAGGTTTATTTTAATTTAAATTTCCTGATATATTGGAATTCCAATCATTTTGAATATAAAATCCTATTTTATTTAGACATGAAAATTGTATTTTTTTTGCAATGTTGTTGTCATTCTGTATCGATTAGTAGAGCTAGTAAATGCTTCATCCCTTTGTTTTATTCTTGTGTCATTGAATGCATATATCATTTACTAGTTATTTTAAGCCTGAGTTCAATTATTTTAAAAATATGTCTCAAATATATATATGTTATCAGATTATTAGCTTTTAAATGGATTTCATTAACTCCATGTGTATTCTTCATATATGAATCCATATACCACTCTTGTAGTTATTTATTTGATTGCACCGAGAGGCACATCTACAGCCTAGTTTGACCCCGATGTCAGGTATGTCACGTCCTCATACAAAATTTCGGCTTAAACTGAATAAATTCAACAAATTATATGTACATTATGCTTATGTTCTAAAGTGAATATCTCACTTCCTTTTATTGTTTGTCCTTACATGGTGCATGTATGTGACAAGGTCCTCATCGATCCTAGTTCTAAGTTTTCTTAGAATCTGTTTGATCCGGAGGAATGTTTTATTGAATGGAAAGGAGACTATCCTAGTGCTCCATTTGATGCCTTTCACTGCATCCTCATTAATAACATTTGGTGCGCAAGAAATAATTGCATCTTTTGCTCACTTGACATTCCTGCATATATCATTGTTGGCCTTATTACGAGATCTGTTTTGTGTTTAAGACAAAACCAAAGTTAAAATCTAATTGATAGCAAAAGTGGTGTGCTGGTATTAAGGAGAGCTGGTCTCTATTTTTTATCTCTAATCTCTCACCAAGGGTTTCTACTCAAATTTCATATTTTAATTTCATTTATCAAATTCATGGAATTTGATAATGAAATACCATAAGCTAAAGGTATATAACGTCCCCAAATAATATGGTCTTGGTTCATTTTTACATAAAGCACTCAAATCTGTATTTCACCTTATCAACACCTTAATAATATATTATTCCTTCCAAGAATACTTCAACCCCTTTTTGATTATGAAATAACCCTTTTGCCATTGCGCGAACACTGATTTGGAATATAACACTGAGGGATTCTTCTTTAACTTCGGTTCTATGAAATAAAGTGCTCACAATTATAATTCACTTAAAAAGCACTAAACTATAACTTGAACCCTCCTTCGGAAAATGGCATTAAGGTATATGAACTGACGTTCACATCCTTTTTTAAACAAATACCAAGTTCAAATTAATATAATGAACCCATTAGACTTCCGACATAAAACACTTAGGCTGCATTATCACTCTGGTCATAGTATTAAAATGTTATAACAATGGTATGACTATTTTAACAAACGCCAACATTTGGAATTATATCATTAACCCCATTAATTCTACCAACGCGACATGCATTACATTCCATGGGTCCCACACATCCATTAATCGAGTTTTATGAATCAAATAAATGTTTAATATTGCAAAACCACTAGTCCATACCTTATGTTAATGACCATGCACCTCACTGAGCAATTACCCTTGGATCAAGTGCTCTCCAGATCGGACGGATCTCATTAATATCGCGTTTTTTTGTTCACAGGACGTCAGCACTCCAAAAAAATGCGATATGGGTGGTTTTGGACTGGTGACGTGACGGATCTCATCAATATCGCGTTTTTTTGTTCATAGGATGTTAGCGCTCTAGAAAAATGTTAGTGCTCCATAAAAACGTGATATGGGTGGTTTTGGACTGGTGACGTGGCACGAATATATTGGATCGAATTTTTTTTAGTGGTTTCGCCTTCGGACCAACGCCGCGTGATACTGCCGGTTTCCTCTTCCAAAACTGCCTTCGCTAAGACCAGTATTTGAACAGTGTTAACCCTAAAATTTCACTATGTTTTGGTGTGTTTCTTCAGTTATTCTTCCGCACTTGGCATGGGTAATCGACCTCATCAATTCGGCTCAATCCACCAATGAAACACCAGAATTATATTTCTCGGAAACTACTCCAACAGAGAGAAGATTGAAATATGGTTTCGCTCTTCTCACGAAGTCACTTTTCAACATAATCAAACCAATACATTCAATTCATTCATTGAAGTGACTAGTCCAAAGATAATCAGAGGGGAAATAAAGGGATTTCATATAGAATAGACTCTTTTTTAGGTTACACACAGAACGCAGAGATTCAAAAGCATTCCAGAATTAAGTGCTTGCACACAGAGGCAATTGATTCAAATCAATACACAGAAACCATGATTTCGAATACATTTAGACAACAAGAAAGGCCCTTTCACACAAAGAATAATACCCCCCAATTGCAATCAGATTAACACACAGAATTTAGGGTTTTGAATGAACGAGTCCTTCGGGAGTTTTTCCAATAGCATGTGAATGCAATAACTCTACAATTCCTTTTTTTTTTCTTATTAACCAGAGATCGGTCTCTCAAACCCATTATTTGACTATGAAATCCCCAAATGAACCTTCAGACCTCTACGTCATTTATCCATTAATTAACTACTATTATAGTAACTTCAAATGTAATATGCATCCGGCAATCGTTGCTTCAACAACATCGATCTGCCCTGAATTAATACAAATTTACCCAGTCACACAAAATTCAAATACATACACTTCACATAGAATTCGTAAGAAAATACTTCATCTATTCATGTGAACTCAATTTCAAAAGCATTCCTGGTCTTGGCCAGATATTCAAGTTCGATGGCCCCTTCTCCTCTCAATACTCAGTCTCTTCAACTCTGAGTTCTACTCTGTCCTTCATGCTTACATTTATAAAAAATGAGGACGTGAATTGATTCAGGTTCCCTTACAGCTCGACAAAGGCTCTTAAACTTCCTAAATTATAAATTTAGACTCAAACCCTAAATAACTGAACTGATCCTTCATCTTCCTAACTTAATCAACTTCTTATAATTTATTCAAAATACTAATACTTACATTGGAATTTAAAAACATGAGACCCCCTAGGTGTTATAAAAGTGTAAACTATTTCTAGAGCCTAATGCCTGTGCATCACTAATAGAGTTCTGGTTTACGCTCAACCTAATCTAGTGATTCCCTGGGTTAATTTTTACAACAAAACTCAAGTTCATCTGTCAAAACACAAAATCAATTTGTTATTTTATTTATCTCAGTATCACTTATTTCACGCAAGAAATTCCCTTGGGAGGGGATCAAAAAACAGGGGATAATTTATTGCTATGTGTACTTTGTTATTTGTTGCATCACAAAAATATTTTAAGAAATTGCAAGTTATGGGAGATTCTAAGTTTGTAGTCGACTCAGTTAAAACAATAAGGTGGATGTTGAGAATGTCTTCCTTCAACACTTGCTTTAGGATATTAAAGAACCTCTTCAGCCCTTTCAATGGAACTCCTTCACACATGTGCTCAAAGAATTAAACATGAAGGTTTATGCCCTCTTGAATGAGGCTGTGGAGATGCCTATAGGGTCTTTTATATAAATTATGGATGGAGAAGAAGTGGATCAAATGTATTTCAAAGCTAAACCATGTGAGATACATTGAAATGGGGACCAATAAAACATACCAATATTGAGAACTCGAAAGTGCATACATATCTAGGAGATACACACAGATCTGAGGTTGAAATGGATGTATTAGAGTTTCAACTCATTTCGTTGGTTTCTCATTGTATAATAAATCAATGAAATCATCCCAAGGACTATCAATCGGTGATTTCGCTGTTATAAGTGCTTTCCAAACAACATTTTTGCACTTGAATCCACTTCCAAATGCAATCTACCAAATCTAATTTCCTTTTTGCATACATACATAACAAATTGAGCTTCAATATGTGTTTCCAAAGAGATGTAGAGTCATCCTCTAAGCCTATACATGTATTGGCTTGAGATGAAAGTTCTTCTGAAACTCATAGATCAGTGCTCTTCATCTAACATGAATACAAAAACTATCAAATGCAAGCTTAAAATCTAGAATATAGGGTTTTATATTCATATTGAAGACGTTTCTCCCAACAACGCTGGCAAAGAAAAGTAATTTCTCACTAACGGGAAGAAAAAGAGGTCCCAGAGTTGTGATATTAGTATTCATCGCTCCTCCTACGTGGCTTGGACCTGCAAGATGAGAAATAAAGGCACGTTTATAGGCCATCTCACATAGACCTGTCAGGACAATGCAATTTTATGGCAAACAACAGCGCAAGCCACACAGAGGTCAGGATGTATGCAGGAGGCAGAGATTACATTGGATAAAGACAAAGCTTCGGTGTTTGTTTGGATGTATGCAAGAGGCGGAGCTCTTGTATAAAGGTACCTTGATCTGATCAAGTCTTAGGATCTGATATAGTCCTAGTAGTAGTGGAGTCGAGATCATCTAATCTTCCAGTCCTAGTAGTAGTGGATTTCAATAATGAAAATGGTATCTGCAATCCAAGTCATCTCATCCCCGAGCCCCTCCAGTTGAAGAGCTCTTCTTGAGCTTTTTTTATAAGATTTTCGAGCAGAATCGCTGGCCCTGCAGCAAAATTGAACACATGACCTTCATCCTACACTGGATCTGAGAATCCTGTTCGTGGGGTTGGAGAAGATGGTGCCATGACTGTGCATGTGATATAAAAGGTTTTTTGTGATGGGTCGTGGGTTTTTTCTCTCAGGTATAAGGGTGGTGTGCATAGCTTTTTACCTATGATTGAAGACCAGCACGGGCATAAAGGGTTATCAGTTTTTTATGTAGGGTTATCAATTTGACAAAAAGAGTTGATGAGTTCAGGATTCAAAAATGGGCATATCAGCTAATAAAATGCACCATAACCAAATGAACAGAAATAGAAAGTAACAAAACCAATGGGAAAAAAAATAACCAAAGAAACCTAAAGGGCATTGCATTATCATTGGATAAACACAGAAACTTAACTTACCGCATCCTTCCTCCAAACCTGCAACAGTATGGCCGCATCCTTCCTCCAAACCTGCAATAGTATGGCTGCATCCTTCCTCAAAACCTGAGGCAGTATGGCCGCATCCTCCCTCCTTCCGTGGACAAACCATCCAATCAGAGAGAAATTAAAGAGGGAAATTAAAACTTTTGATATTTGAAAATTTTAGACATTTTGAAGAGGGAAATGAATTAAAACTTTTCATATTTGAAATTTTTTGACATTTTGAAATGAAATACGTGTGTTTTTTAAGGCCACTCAAATTCCATTAAATAAAATGTGTGAGAATTTTCTTGGGGTTAATAAGGGATTTAGGTAAATAAGTGGTATTTCTGATTATAAATCATTATTAATGAGGTTAGATCTAAAACATTTATTTAAATTATGAATATATAAAATTGTTGAATTTTTATTTCATAAACTAGGGATTTTGGTTGTTTTTTTAATATAATTATATGATATTAAAGATGAATTATGGTAACTTAAAAATAACTTTTATGTGGTTAAAAGGGAAGTAGTAATGTTATGTTATGAATGATTATTTTCAATAAATTTTTTGGTTTAGTAAGGATAACTTATCTATGGACATTTTCCATGATTTTTAAGACAGAGTCAATATAGGAAAGGTGATACTTAAAGGGCTCCCACATTCTTTAGAAAATTTATATCTATTGGTTTATAAACATTAGAGATGGAAAAATATCCTAAGCTCTAGAGATAAGTTTGTTCCAACTTAGCTATATCTTGAACAACAAATTGTTTTTGACGTCAAGGATATGATAGAAATTTGGTGGGTTGTAAGGTAGTCTTGTCATGAAATAAATGTAATGTAGTTACTAGGTAGGTAGGGGGAACCATTTTGGTGGTACTTGGCCATAAATGGGACATCTATCCATGCATAGTTTTTTATGAACAAATACACCTAGTGGATTATCATTGTACAGGAATCACTTTAGGATCTATGCTACTGTGCACACAGTAACTAAAGGGATATTAGTGAAACCCACATAAGTATTATAGGTGCTTTTATATAAATAGGTGTTCTGGTGTTCTCATTGGTTAGTTATGGGCAAATGACAATAAAGTAAGAGAAGTTATAGGTGCTTTTATAGAAATAGGTGTTCTTCTGCTCTCACTGGTTAAGTATGGGTACATGAGAATAAAGTAAGAGAAGGATTTGACTACTAGACAATTAGAGGAATGATTCCACACAAAACCAAGCATGGTGTTGTAGCACTTTCTAGGCTAAGGGCTTTTGAAGGGGTTCCCCCACCATATGATTAGAAGAAGAGAACAATCATTCCAGATGATCTGAAAGTGTTGAGGCTTCAGCCACGTCACAAGTATTATCTGCTAGCTAGGAAGGCTTTCCAAAGAAGTTGGCTGGCATCACTATGACACTATTACGGAATTAGAAGGGAAGAGAAAGGAAAATGCTCAAGTATAATATGATATAAGGAAGAAATTGGCAAAATTGAGATCAAAAGCAGTGGAGTTAGCCGAAAAGTAGCTTGCCCCAGAAATGCAACTCTTAGCCTCAATAAAGTATTAGATAAGCTACATGTTGTGCTCAATGAAGCAGTAAATTTTGAAAATGACAAGAAAATATTTCTGAAGATGAGGTTTTTTACTAGAAATATATAACAACTCAGATAATTTTGGAGTATCAAAAAATGCGGAAAATGGATGATGAGTTTGGTGGGGGACCTAGGAAACTCCTACAAAACTCTTTTTCTACCCAAAATTCCTCATATAGATAATGAGCTTCAAGATAAAAATCCCATAGACATGAAGAGTGTCATACGTCTTGTTCAAAAATTAGTAAATGAAACTGTGGATCTAAAAAGGAACTCTATAGAAGATACCTATATTTAAATAACTTACAAACCATATTGTAGAAAACAATTACTTCTTCAAAGCTAATTCGAATTTGGAGGGCTTAGGGTATTGGGGGTTAGGGGTTAGGGGATTTAGGTGCACTTAGGGGTTAGAGGTCGAATAATAAGTTAGTAGTTAAGGGATTAGGGATTGGGGGCTTAGGGGGCCCGACCTGAACATGTTTGGGCGGGCGTACTCAACCGAAACGACCCGACCCGAATGGGTTTGGGCGGGCGCCCTTAAGGGTTAGTTGTTAAGGGTTTGGAGGTTTAGGGTTTAGGGGTTAAATGGGTTAGGGGTTTAGAGGTTTATGGTTTAGGGGTTAAACAGGTTAGGGGTTTAGAGGTTTAGGGGGTTAAATGGGTTAGGGGTTAAGGGGTTATAAGTTTAGGATTTAGGGGGTTAAATGGGTTAGGAGTTTAGGGGGTTAGGGGATTTAGCAGTTAAGGATTTTAGGGGTTAGATGTTAGGGGATAATGGGGTTAGGTTTTAGGGGGTTATATGGGTTAGGGGTCAGGAATTAGTGTTTAAGGGGTTAGGGTTAAGGGTTTAATGGTTTAGGGTTTAAGGGGTTAGGGGTTAAGGGTTTAGGGTTTAGGGGTTAAATGGGTTAGGGGTTTAATAAGGGTTTAGGGGGTTAAATGTAACAATTTTGTAAGTATTGTTGCTTGTTTCTATGTCTTCTTTATTTATTAATTTATAGTATTTTTTAGCCATTTCTTTACATTTATTGATGAAAATGTCTATTGCAATGAAACCAAATGTATGTTCAATCTCTAGTTTCAAACTCAGCCACAATGTTGTTACACAATTTAAGTCTAGAGAATGGCCATCTGATGAATTCTTCATAACCAGACTACACCTCATGCCTACTCCAGAAAATATTAAGTTTGAGTGTCCCACATTCATGAAAAATTTGGCTCTCATACTCTTGTTCCACCTAACTGTGTCCTGGAAATACCCTTGTTTATTGCAAAAAAATCCTAATGTTGTTGACCTTGTCCCTTAACAGACCAAGGAAACATATGTGACTGAGAGGAATATAAAGCACTACAAATCTGAAGAGAGGGAGATAGTGACACAATGATGGAAGGGGGGTAGAAAGAAGGGTAGAGGGAGGGATATAGTGAGAGGATTGGAGGGTAGAGAGAGAGAGAGAGAGAGAGACCTGAGAGGGGGATTGGGGAAGAGAGAGGTCGAAGATATAAGGAGAGAAAGGTTCGAGAGATAACGAAATGGGAGCCCTCGAATGAAATGACCTGACCCAAACGTGCCTGGTCGGGCGACCTCACACGGCACGACATGGCGTGCCCGAGCTAACGATGCCACAAGGGAGAAAAAAACAAACAGGCCACCCGAACATGCACAAGGCACCTGGGTGGTCACAACTTAGCAAAACTGATACGGGTGCCCTTGAATGAAACGACCCGACCCGAGCACACTCGGTCAAGCGACCTCACATGGAGTGACATGGCGTGCCCGACCGAACGATGCCACATGGGATAAAATGACAAAACGAGTCGCCCGAACGTGTACAAGCTGGCACCCAAGTAGTCACTACTTAGAAAAACTCATACAGGTGCCCTCAAATGAAACGGGCTGACTCGAACGCGCAAACGAGTGGTCACAACTTAGAAAAACTGATACGGGTGCCCTCGAACGAAACAGCGTGAGCCGAACATGCCGGGTCGGGCAACCTTACACGGCACGACACGACGCACCTGACTGAATGAATATGCCACAAGGGACCAAACAGAAAATGGGCCGCCCAAATGTGCACAAGGCACCTGGGCAGTCAAAACTTAGAAAAAATGATACAGGCGCCCTCGAATAAAATGGCTCGAACAGAACATGCCCAGTCGGGTGACCTCGCATGGCATGACACTGCGCCTACAACCGAGCGATGCTACAAGGGAGAAAATGGAAAATGGGCTGCCCGAATTTGCAC
This sequence comes from Pinus albicaulis, assembly GCA_034641835.2. Lineage (NCBI taxonomy): Eukaryota > Viridiplantae > Streptophyta > Pinopsida > Pinales > Pinaceae > Pinus > Pinus albicaulis. Next base: position 1,669,876,058 of record CM076575.1, on the reverse strand, counting down.
AATGCACCCGGGCTTTCACGACTTAGAAAAACTAATATGGGCGCCCTCGAATGAAATGGCCCAACTAGAACGCACCCGTTCGGACGACCTCACACGGCAAGACACAACGCGCGTGACTGAACGAATATGCCACAAGGGAGCAAACAACAAATGAGCCTATGGTGTATGACAGCAGGTGAATCCACCCGATGGTGTATGACTATGGGTGTTTTGTGGTCAGTAGGCCTAGCTGATTCACAACCTCTGCTGAAATGAGGTTCTTTTGGCTCTTGTTTTAGACAATGAATTGCAGCAGAAAACCCTTCACCCACATCTATGAGTGGAGGAGGCCATCCCCCTCCTCTGGATCTTTGGGCTCATCCTTATGGATTTTGGTGGTGGTAACAGTGGAACTGGGCTCTGCATCAATCATATGCTTCCCTTTTTCATTCTCCTTATCAAGTTCTAACTTAGAATCAGAGCATGCATCTTGTTAGCACTCATTTTTTTCACCCTCAAAAGTTATCTTTCATGATCATTTTTTGGCTATGATTCCTTATGCCTTCACTATATTCACCATTTTCCGTCATTGTCATATACCTAGATTTTTATAAAAAGCCCTAAATTACCCCAATTTGGCCATTCGCATGCTAAAATATATGAAATCCTATTTTTCCTAAACTACCTTAATGATTGTCCTATCTATTTCCCTCTTTTTCCATTTTTGTAAAAAATCTCAAAATGCCCTAATCCTATCATATTCTAGCTTATTTTATGGGAAAATAAAAAGTGTATATCAATTTTATATTTATAAAATTGATATACATTTTTAATAAAATTGTGGGCTTTTTACCCGTCAAGCCCCTGGATCAGCCCAAGCACCTACACTAATCACCACAGGACTGAGGCCAAGAACCACAAGCTAAACCACAACCAAATCACTTTTAATAAAATTGTGCGCTTTTTACTCCGTTGAGCCCATAGATCAGCCCAAGCACCTACACTGATCACCATAGGACCGAGGCTGAGAACCATAAGCAAAACCAAAACCAAATCCAAGTCATGAGGGGAGGGGCCCAGCGTATGCGCCGAGTCACAATTGATTGTATGAGTGTGCATATCCTTCATCTCATAGTCAAAACATGTAAAACCTCAACACGTATATAAACACTGATATCACTTATTCACCCGGTGAATGTGGGATTATCCCACTGAACAGAAGAATATAAAAATGGAAAACAACAGGCACTGGTCACCGCAAGTATGATCTCTCGGCGTCCTCAGCACTCTGAACACCAGGGTCAACCAGGCCCTTCTTGATGATGTGTCCAGTGCCCTTCTTGACGACCTGTCAAGCTAGCCAATGATATTAACAACAAATAAATATCAGAGGTTTGAACCCTGTTTACAGAGCTGGGTTTTGTTTGTTTATCGAGGAAAACAAGTTAAATGCTAACAATTTTAAATGCATTTTGTTCATTTCCTCTTCAAAAAAACACCATTTCTTCTTTCACCCGTCTTTCTTTTGTTTTTGCAGCACGCAGGGGACAAATGAAAGGGACACTCAATTGAATTGCAGGAGAACTGGTTTCAGTCTTTGAATGAGCGATTTTCTAGGTATTGATATGTTAATTTAATAATTGAAATTAATTTTACCTATTTCCTATTCAAACAACATCATTATATGTCCTTCCTCACCAGTGGTGATTGGAAATGTAACTCTGTAACATGTTCAGATTTTATAACATGCAATCTTCATTCCTACCATCTCCGTATTTTATATCTAGCCGGTTGAAGTGGTTTGCGATCAAAGAAATTGGTTTTCAAATCAATTTGAAATCCTAAATGCTGAGTTCAGAGGAAGTCTGAAAATCCCAAAGCAATGTGACTACACAGTAATAACGACCTGCCAACTTCAGAAATATCTGTCAGTGGAATCCAATTAGTTGTTTATTTATGCCTAGAATCAATAAACCGAACCAAGGAATAAAATGTATATATAAAAAATCTATAATTATCTCAATTTTAAATGCATGATCTTCATATTTTATCTTTTATTTTAGTAAATCTATATTATAATGCTTCACATGAACTGGAATTTTCTCAAACCGTCGCAAGAGTGACACTTTGCCATTAACCGTCGCAATAGCGACGCATTCCTCTAAAAATCACAATAGCGACACCTTCCTCTAAACGTTGTAGTAGCGACACCTTGTCTCTGTAACATTGCAAGTGTGACACGTTTCCCCAAACCACCACAATAACGGTGCCTTCCTCGAAATGTCGCAATTGTGACACCTTGTCAAAGTGTCACAATAATGACATATTTCAGCAATCCGTCGCAATTACAACGCTTTTTTACAAACGTCACAAGATCGAAACTTACCTATAAGTGTCGCAATACTGAAACTTGTCTCCAAACATTGGTATAGGGACACTTTGTCGCAGGATTTGAAAAATTGATAAAATTTGGGGAAATTTCCGACAATTCATCAAAAGTGTCGGAACTAAATTTTCGGAATTTCCGCCAAATGTACTAGTGTCTTAATATTCAAACTTGCACTATTGTTAAGACTAATTCCTCTAACTGTTATTTTTCCTCCACAAGTAAGCTGACTACAAGGTGGACTTGAATCATTATTAACATGCTAGTGTAGTGTTACCTATTTGTATTTAAGAAGCATAAGAGGTAGGGTTGGTATAAGGCCAACTTTGCTACTGTGTATTTCCATGCCCACGACTAGGTTCTCATCCTCTGTTGGCCTTAGGATATTGTTTCCCATTAGTTCATTTGATTCTTTCTCATTCACAATCTCATCCTACATTGCATCCAACCTTCTACTTTGTAATCACATATGTCTTGTAACCTCACTCTAGTGTGTTCATTAGACCTCATTAAGATGCATTGAATACCACTCTTTATTGAGCTATATTCTATCATCAACCCTTTGTTTCACAACCATCTACTCACCGAATCACCTTTCCCATTCAAATTCTCCAATTATCTCATCCTCACTTCACTACTCTCTTCGTAGTTAACCTACTTTTGAAAATCCTCATTTCCTTCTTCATTTTCTCACATCAAGTTAAACCACCAGTCATTAATTATCTCTACTTCCTCAAAACTTATTCAACTTTCTTTTTAGCTTTTGTGTCCTTCATAGCCATTTAATCCTTTGAACTCTCATCTTTTCCAACCCCATTGTAACCCATTGCTTAATTAATCAATGAAAAGTTTTACACCACCATACAATAATCAAAAGTTAGTAGGAAACAAATTTTCCTAATCCTTGTAGAGTTTGTGTTCAATAATCTCTCTCAAAACCCTTTTTCCTTCGTTTTTGAGTAAAACTAGTTCATGGGATTTTTATTTTTCGTATATCAAAATTTTTCATTTCCCTCATCTATTTACCTTGCGTTGCATCATTTTTCCAATGAAGGAGGATGAAGGGCACGTCCATGATATCCCAAATATGATTTGATAGTCTTGGTTGAACTCAATAAATTGGAATCTCGGTTTATCCAATCATGGTGATTTCTATCCCGAGACTACCATGGAAAGATCCATTAGCTCCATTACACCAAGGGGTTCAAGTGGGCTTATTAGAATAGGCATGGATAGCCACGATCATGATCACTTCATGCGAGATGAATTAACTGGTTTTTCGTTACCTCCATGAATCAAGTGAGAGTTTTTATCCAACCCATTTCATTGAAACTGTTTCATTATATATGCACATCGCATGTAAAATTGTTTTTTAATGCAATTGTTTGAAGATTTCCATGTAAGTGCCAAAGTTTTTGAAATTTAGTGTAATGGCAGACTTAGTATGCTTCTTACTCTTCTATGTAAGATTCAAAGCCTTGTAGCACTAGTGAAAGATTTGTGTATATCATGTAACCAGGAATTCTTTGTAGCTTAACGTGGAAGTGGAGGACATGAGTGAATTCGAAGTGTAAATCACAAAAAAGACATTAATCTGTCTGAAACCCTATGTAGAATTGAAGGTATTATATCATGTTATAATCCTAGAGGGAAAAATTCGCAGTTCCGCATCATTGATTGAAACCCTTGTGTGCTAAATATTTTGATTCGACCTTGAGTACAATTGTGGTGACTCTAATATTGTAAAAATTTCTTTAATATTTTCATCAAAAATTTCACCAAGGAAAGACCTCTTTTATATTGATTGAACCCCTATAAATAGTTTTATATATTTGAAAACATCGATCAGGACCACTGTTGAAAACTTGGCTGGGGTAACCAGGTTAGATTACTATCAATAAAAAATTTATAGCATACACAAATTTCATCGAAAAGAATATCACATCCTCCTAATTTGTAAGAAACTTCTCAAAACCTTGCACATTTTTGTTTTAAATGTACACAGAATTTCACCCAAATTTTCTTACCAGGTTTCTGTGGAGTTAATTTTTTTGAGTCTGAATGCCAAATTTGGGAGTTAGTGTTGCATTCTCAAAACCAAAACTACTTTTCGAGTTTTTGCTGAGTCAAACTTTCTCTGAGTCTGGACTCAAATTTAGACTCAGGTGTTTTTGCTGACTATTTCTCAAGTTATTTTTTCCATCTTTTTTATTAGGCCCCCGACGCTTGACAGTAAGTAGGGTATGATCACTGAGTCCAAGTGATACCTGGTGAGTTTTAACACTCTGATTGGGGTCCTGGTAATAGTTTGTAGTGTGCACTCTGGAAACTCTTATACGATTAGCACAAAAACAGGGAAATGTAAAATGGGATCAAGCCTTCTAACAACGTTCATTTAAATATTTATTTCTTATCCATTGTAATATTCCTAAATTAGCTTACAGCAGGAATATTAATTTTTCTTTTGAAATCTAGATGGATGAATAAATGGGCAAGGAGGCTCATAATTTTCTCAAGTATGAATAAAAATCCCTCATAGTATGAAAAGTGATCATGGAATAACTAGATCAAGCATCAACATGTGCGAACCATGTCTAAACTATGTGGACAAGGTCAAGTTTGACCAAGTCAACAACATTTATTCTCAAAGAGTGGATCCTAAATAAAGACAAATCAATGTGAATGGAAATCAAGCTAACCAGTTAAAATGAAGACACCTTGAGTGTGGAAGAGGTTGATCACTTCACCAATTCAACCATGACCATATCTACAGCGCAGTCTAGATGCATTGAACCTCTTTGAGGGACAACACAGTTCTAGAAGGAGGTTTTACATGTGAAATAGGATAAACTAATGAACTGGTTTAGGGTTTTTACAAGACTTCAATCTTATAAAAGGAGGATGAGAGAAACATGAAGGGGTTTTTGATGTTATTATTTTCTTAAGGTATTGTCTACTCAGACATCCCTTGTTGGGTCTTCCTATTATGGAATCCCATGTCCTTCCTTAAGCAGCTCTTGGAAGAGACTTGTGCTATCTTGTCCACTATTAGGCTTGGTCCAAGCTTCACCTTAAAACTACAACGCTAATCCTGTTGAGGGTTAGGTTTTCCTTGTGAATTGTGGTAGTGGAAGACACTATATATGCTCAAATCTAGACTATACTAGTGGCCCTTCTTAGTGAGTGTGTATTTTAACCTCCAGAAAGAGTGCATTATCTGATTGAGCTTTATATCCAGAGCTTGGCATCAGGCCAAAGCATTCTCAGAGTGTAAAATTTAGTTTCTCTCCCTGGACTGCGTTATTTGCAAAGGAGAAGTTGCAGGGTGTTTTGTCTGCATTTTGGAGGAGAGATATCCGGTGTTAGGATTCTTCCTCTCACTGTGGTGGTCCATGGATTGGCCATCCAATCCATGTTTGTTTCAGATATGATCTTCTTTCCCATTGTATTATTCAAAAAATTCTAAATCATTCTACAGATCTGCAAGCTTAGATCTCAAATCTACTCTTGGTGCTTCATGTTTTGCACAAAACCCCAAGGGGAATGTATAGATGAGATTTTCTTGTACACATATCTGAATTAGATATATATTTTTATGTAAAAATCTACTATAGATCTAAGTATTAATAAATTCCTACTTCAGCCCCTAAAAATAGTGCTGTCATGTTTATGCATTCTTTTCTTATGGTTGTAGCACCTCATTTCTGAGGATTTTTTCTTGTATTGTCTTATTCTTTCTCTTGTAAACTGTATGGGAAGTAATGTACATTTTATTTGTTGCTATACATATTATTTTAGAACCTCCATAATAGCCTACTTCTTTGCTTCATTGGATCTTCATTATTTCTGAAGTATTCCTTTGCAAATAGCTGCAGCCCCCCTCTTTGGGTGTTTTTCAGCTAGACTAGTTTGTGGGAGATTTGTTTAACCCACCTAGTTTCATTTGTTTTTGCTCTCCTTTTGGATTTATATCTTATATGAGATGATATAAGGGATATAGGAGCTGTAAACTCATTTCTATGCATATATTTCTTAGGAGTGTGTTATTTCAGTGGGCTTGCTGAGCTGTCCTGATTTTGGGATATTACAGTGGTATCAAAGAAAGATCTTTGGCTTAGCCTATGGGCTTCAAGAAAAATTTATATAAATAAAAGAGAAATGTTATAATTATGAAGAGGATGAGCTTACTCTCATCACTGTTCAGATCCAGTAATAACCTCTCCAAGGATGTTGAACAAGAAGAAGAGAGAACGAGCAGTGAAATTCATATAGAGTTTCAAGAGCAGGAAGATCTCCTGATCAGATCTAAACGATCTATACATGAGGAAAATTCTAAATCCTCATGTCATGGATATGTGCACTCATCCATATCACCAAATATTGAACATTCTGTCAGTGACTTCTTCATGAAGAAGAAGAAAGGATGTGTGCCCAAGGAGGAGACTCTTGGAGAGTATTTGCAGGAATATGAAGCTCAATCTAAGGATTTAAAATATAACTTGAACTTCCAAGGGTTCTACAAGATCAAGGAGAACAAAATCACAAAGGAGGAGAAGCCTGGTGAGAGTAAATTCTTTCTATCTACTTTTGATGGGTCACCTAAATGTACAGTTAGGGCCTGGGTGGAGGAGCTAAGCTACTTTGTGCAGCAGCATCAAGTTTTAGAAAATGAAGGCATCAAAATAGCAGCGCTACATATTCAAGATAAAGAACATGCTTGGTGGTTGTTTGAGTCTTTTTCTGTAAGGAATGAAAATACACCTACTTAAGAAAATTTTATTGAAAGATTAGTCGAAAGGTTTGATGAAGCTTCATGTGTAACATCTTCTGTTGACACTATCAAACCATATCAAACAAATATGTTGCATGAGTTGGGAGGATCTACGAATCCAACTTGATTTCTGAAAACCAAGGAAGAAGGTGTAAGTTTGTTTGATGCCTTGTCAAGGGCGAGATCTCCTTTGGATGAAGGGATCTCTTCTCAAGAGGAAAGCATAAAGATTCCTTCTTCAATATATGACCAAGATATAAGGTATCTTGTTGATGATGAGGCAATTTCAGTTATTGAAGAGGAGGAGGGGAAGGCAAGAGATGATAACACAGTCATGACAATGACACCTCAAGCACTTCATGAAGAGGAGGATGGAGTGCTTGCTCTAAGGAAAGAAAATCTTGCACTCTTTCAAGGAGTTCCACAAGGTCTCACACATAAATCTCTTGGCATAACACATTAGTAGCATGTACCATCATTATCAAATGACGAGCTCTTAAGGATAGAAGAAGGAAAAGAGGAGGAAGGGCATCACAAGATGAAGAGCATGAACCCTTCTCTGTTTCAAAGCTTGGAAGAACAAAGGAGGCAAGAGAACCTATGCAATAAATAGAGGGGCAAATATGTCCCCCTACATCCACATCCTACTCTATGCCTTGATGCCTCTTTGCAAGGAGGCATTTTACCAGGAGCGCCTCTTGATTGGAGGGAAACTAAAGTGTTCTCTCAACTATGAGCAGCATTTGCATACCTGGCTAAGGAGGGAACCTTGGGAGAAGCCAACACAACGTAGAAAATATCTCACGAATTTAGAAGAGAGGTGAGTAATTTTCTGAAAGGGGCATTGCTATCCCCCACTCAGTTATATGTGCTGAGAGAGGAGAAATCAGAAGTATATGATGGCATGAGCATGGGAATACATGGCAAATCTATAACTTTGGGGAAGCCGATGATATCTTCATTCAAAAATAATATTTATGAACATGGCAAGGGGATGCTAACCCTCTTCCATGCATGGGCCAAAATGAGGAAGTATTGGAACACAAGGACTTTCCAAGGGGAAGTTGATTTCCATCTACTTCAATCTTGTCTTGAGCAAGATTAGTTGCAAACGAGGCAACAAAGGAGAGATTATGATGCTCCAACATGTGATTTTGAAATTAAGAATATCAAAGAGGGGAGCCATGACATGAAAAGGGAAACATTTCAAACCTTTGCAGTGTTGTCATTCTTGGGAAGCCTGGATCCTTATTGGGATTCCCAACTCATGATGGAATACTCTAAGGACCTTTTCACATGTGGGGTTCTTGATGGGGAAGTAATGGATGGGAGGTTTAAGGTAGTTGATGGAGTCATCTATTTCTATAATCTTATCCTCTTGGTTAGAGAGTTCAAGATGAAGGAGAAACTACTAGATGCAACTTATGAGATCCTTCTTTCCAAACCCACTGGTTTCATTAGAGCATATCATATTCTCTTGGGTGGATTCATATGGGAAGGTTTCAAGGAAGAGGGGCACTCTCATATGAATATGTGCATGGATAACTTGCTAGATGAGGAGGAATATAGCTCTTGGGAAGAGCCACCATTCACACCTCCTTACTCATTGAGTGTGAGAGGGAACTCATCCATGAGTTACCTCACTAATGTAAAACAAGTATATAGAGTGACTTGTCTTTCTGAATATTATCATATATCTCCTATATGCTTATATTTTTCTAACACTCATTTGCAGAACATTGCTCCAAAAGGGGGTACTATTTATGATGGGTTTCATGGGCCACTCAAGGCCATGAACTATGTTGATGTAGGTCATTCCTTGGAGGATATTGGGAAGTTATTATATTTTTCATGGTGTGATTATTTTACACCAACTATGATGCACCTTCTCCAAGCATCCAGGAGGAATGGGGCAGAAAACAAGTGTTGGGAGAGGCACTTATCATCTCTTATTCTATGGAAGTTAAGCGTAAAACTGTCATGGTTTCACATGAGGGAACATATTCCTTCTCCTTTATCATACATGGCAGCTATCATGCTTCTAATCATGATTCCATGTGTTAGAAATGTTCTTTCTCTTGGGAACATGTTTGGGGGAGAGGCACATTGGTGGGATGTGTCCTTGGTGGAAGGATTTTCCCACTTTTTTTTCACTACATGCTTTAATGGGAGCATGATATATTGTATGGCCACTATGATAGATCACTTATCTCTTTATAGAGTGAGCCATATGTTTGTTGGGAACATGCCTCTCATATATATTGGGGAGGATTTTTTCTATGGATTGCCCAGCCGAGAGGTGAACCACTTCATTTGGATGATAGCATGGAGATGGGAGTCTTTCATGAATAATGAAACTCCCCATGATTGTCATCACTTCTATCTTGAGGAGGCCATGGATCAGCAAGAAGGTTTCCATAACAGCCTTTCATTCCTTCATGATGAGAGCCATTGGGTTTACTCACCAAGGGAAAACTTTCACATTGAGAAAGGACCATTACAAGACAGAACTATTACAGAAAATTTAGAGAAATGGTGGAGACTATTAGATGAGGAGGCCACAAGAGAAGAAGGGGAGATTTTGCAGCACCCTTGCAGTTGCTTGAGCACAAGCAACATTTGGGAGGGGGAGACTGTAATATTCCTAAATTAGCTTACAACTAATAGGAATATTAATTTTTCTTTTGAAATCTAGATGGATGAATAAATGGGCAAGCAGGCTCATAATTTTCTCAAGTATGAATAAAAGTCCCTCATAGTTTGAAAAGGGATCATGGAATAACCAGATCAAGCATCCACATCTGTGAACCATGTCTAAACGATGTGGACAAGGTCAAGTTTGACCAAGTCAACAACATTTATTCTCAAAGAGTGGATCCTAAATAAAGACAACTCAATGTGAATGGAAATCAAGCTAACCAGTTAAAATGAAGACACCTTGAGTGTGGAAGAGGTTGATCACTTCACCAATTCAACCATGACCATATCTACATCGTAGTCTAGATGCATTGAACCTCTTTGAGGGACAACACAGTTCTAGAAGGAGGTTTTACATGTGAAAGAGGCTAAACTAATGAAGTGGTTTATGGTTTTGACAAGACTCCAATCTTATAAAAGAAGGAGGAGAGAAACATGAAGGGGTTGTTGATGTTATTATTTTCTGAAGGTATTGTCTGCTCAGACATCCCTTGTTAGGTCTTCCTGTTAAGGAATCCCACCTCCTTCCTTAAGAATCTCTTGGAGGAGACTTGTGCTATCTTGTCCACTATCAGGCTTGGGTGAAGATTCACCTTACACCTACAGTGTTGAATCTGTTGAGGGTTGGGTTGTCATTTTCAGTTGCAGTAGTGGAAGACACTAGATCTGCTCAGATCTAGACTATACTAGTGGCTCTTCTAAGTGAATGTGTCTTTTAACCTCATGAAAGAGTGCATTAATTGATTGAGCTTTAGATATAGACCTTGGCATCAGGCCAAAGCATTCTCAAAGCCTAAAATGCGATTTATCTCCCTGGACTGTGTTATTTTCAAAGGAAAAGTTGCAGGGTGTTTCGTTTGCATTTTGGAGGAGAGATCTTCGGTGTTAGGTTTCTTCCTCTCACCGTGGTGATCCATGGATTGGAAATCCAATACATGTTTATTTAAGATATGATCTATCGTACCATTGTATTATTCAGAAATTTTTGAATCATTCTACATATCTGCAACCTTAGATCTCAGATCTACTTTCTCTGCTTCATGTTTTGGACAAAACCCTAAAGGGAATATATACATGATATTTTCTTGTACACAGATATGAATTAGATCTGTATTTTTAATGTAAAGAACTGATCTAGATTGGAGTATTAATAAACTACTGCTTCAGACCCTGAAAATAATGTTGCTATGTTTATGCAGTCTTTTCTTATGGTTGTAGCATCTCATTTCTGAGGATTTTTTCCTGTATTTTCTTATTATTTCTCTTGTACAATGAATGGGCTGTAATGTACATATGATTTATGAACCTCCATATCATCCTAATTCTTTTCTTCAGTGGATCTGCGTTATTTCTGAAGCATTCCTTTCCAAATAGCCGCAACCCCTCTCTTTGGGTGTTTTTCAGCTAGACTAGTTTGTGGGAGATCTGTTTAACCCACATAGTTTGATTTTTTTTTGCTCTCATTTTGGATTTAGATCTTAGATGAGCTGATATAAGGGATCCAAGAGCTACAAACTCATTTCTATGCATATATTTCTTAGGAGTGTATTATTTCAGCAGTCTTGCTGAGCTGTCCTGATTTTGGGATATTACATCCATGAGTATGATTGTCTTTCGTCGGCAATGTAATTTTTCTCCAGAGTTACCAGATATCATGATGTTACATAACTATTTCAATTTTCTATTGTAGTATTTATTGCACCAAGAGTAATGCTAAAAAAGGTTTTGACATAAAAAAACTGCTGACATCACATGGTCACACAAGCATAGATCCATCTTAGCACAGGATTTATTGAGTGCTGAGAGATTTGTAGGTGGATTTTCTCTCTCTCATGGTGTGCAATAGATCCAGGGTTGAGAAGGATTAATTCTAGTAAAATAAATCTCTTTGATTGGATTAATTGAAATTATTGTTGAGAGATATTTGTATCACTCAAAATATTTATTCAGCCTTGGTAACGATTTATGCATTGTGGAAAATTCTCAAAGAATAGCAGGGAAAAAGGGAAATATAGAATTGTTTCATATTTTGGGTGAATTTGGATCAAATAAAATATGTGTTACAACAAGTTTTTGGCATAAAGGTATGAGATTCTGAAACAGGAGACAAATCCCTTCAAACTTTCAACAAACGAGTGGATGGAGAAAGTAAATTATAGAAAATTGAGCCCTCCTAGGCTACTGATGGTAATAAATCAGTAATCTATCATCAAAGATCAATTCTCTGAAGGTGTTCATTTTCAAATGTTGTATGATTTTTCCTTGAAAGTTAGTTGGAAGGGTAAGAAATTTTTATTTTGTATTTAGTGGGTTAGGTTAGTCAAATAAGGGTTGGAAATTTAGTTATGTTATTTCTTGGTCATAGAGAAAGAAGGGAGAAGGGAGAAAATAATGTGATAGTGGGGATGCCTAGATGAGCTTGGCATGGCAAATACATCCTTTGATCTTACTAGGACTTTAATTGGCATAGTGGGAAAATGGGTTCATCCCTGGTGCCAAATGCAGTTTTCCTTGGGCATCCACAATTTCTTGTGATGGCGGTGAATGCAAGGGAAAATTTTGAAAATGCTGAAAATAAAATAAAGAAGGAAAGAAACAAGTGGTAGTGGTGCCATGACATGCATATAATAAAATACCGTATCACGATAAGCCGTAGAGATATCTTTGAGTTGATTTTAGTATTTAGGGCTGAACTATTTTTCTTTTATTTCTCTTAAAAAATTATGTTACAGTACTGCATCCAACATGTATGTTCAGATACATTATTATGTATTTACTTAGAGCATTGCATCAGATAAGCATTAATCATGAACAGAAATAACTAAACAAACCATCAAAAATACACAACACATGAACACCAGGATTTAAGGTGGAAACCCAATTTGGGAGAAAACCACCACTGCTGTAATCTCAGTCTTCAATATTTATTATAGAGAAAACTTCTTACAATATATGCTAGAGCAGACTTATACCAGCACGCAGGCACCCACCTGCAGAAGGCTACAACCTTCTCTTGTTTACCAGCTACCACTGGAAGGGATCTACAACCCCCTCTCTGAAGGCTTCGACCCTCAGCACCACTGCGGACCTCGTTTCATCAATTTTCATACAGGATCCACCAGTTTCCATACGACATATATTGCCGGTTACTAGGTTTATTTATTTTCTGTATACTCATACCAATTCTTCATGATATTGTCCGTTACTCAAACCAGATATTTATCATCGTTAGATCATTATATTCATGGGTGCATTGTAGTCTCAGATTTATCAGTTAAGAACAGAGCTCACCCATACAGATATTCTTTTTAGAAAAAATTTCACAACCCTTACAATGCACACACTTTTCTTTTATTTTTCTTCTCCTTATATAGTTTTCCCTTTATTGAAACCATGAGTCAAAAACCACAAACTGCTAATGGTATTCCTTTTAGTTTGACCCATGGGGCTTTTTATCTCTTTTTAATTTATTTATCAATTTTAAAGAAATTGACAAATAATTATATTTACAACTTTTGAATTTCTAATCCTTATATCTAAAGTTTAACCCTTCGGACTTTATAGAAACATTCAACGCTTCCAAATAAATAAATCTTGTGATAGACCTTTGACCTCGAGCCCACATACATAGTTAATAGCCAATCCAATATGCCCATCGTACCACAGTAAACCTCACACAAGTCCAGCGTCCGATCACCGTTAGATTAGCAAGCTTCTAAAACAACGACATATATGCATATCACTTGACCTCCGATGCCGAACGTTAACGGGCGATGGCCCGCCGTACATATGTTAATCTTCGTGCACCTTCGACAAATGATGACCATCCGATGACCCCTTCCCAGATAAATGGCGCTCAACGATATCGCTGGGAATCCTAGGTCGAACGATAACGCAGGATGGCACACAGTAAAAATTGGTTTTGTAGAATCGTACAGGGATGTGTGTCGCCCATTCTATGGAATCACTCCCCATCTCTTGAATACCACTTGCCCGTTGAAAGCGGTGCAATGAAAACCATAAACCGCCTTCACTGTTCCTCCTTCATGGTTCCACCCTTCGCTAAAGGTTTCGTTCATGATTCCAAAGGGCTAATCTGGGTTTGCGTTATGATTCTAGTCTATCTTTCACAAGATTTCCAATAACCAATGAACAAAAGTAGTTCTTTTCTGACGGGATTTCCTTACAAACATTGACTCGTGACAATTCAATGTCATTCCTCAATTCTGCTATGATATATATAACATGTCAACCTTCCATTTCGGAGTTCTATCCTGTCACAGTTCTGTTTCTACCTGTATATTCAAAAACCATCATATCTCTGCCACCATGAATCCTCAACAGGGTTTCACTTTTAACTCCATTCGCAGAGACTCATACAGATATTCAGGGGATTCCACAGAAGAATTACATCATTCAATACACATATAATACACATATCCTTAACAATGATTTCATTCTTCTGCGGGCACCGTGGGTATCCTCTGCCCATTATGAAATTGATCACACAGGTCATATATATTCCAGATTTACTCATACTTAACACAATTCCACAGTTCTTCATTAACATATACAAATCTTAGCCAAATATTCAATTTGTCCTTCAATCTATTACCTTGTCTCTTCCTAGCAGCTCTCCCTTTTGTCATCTCCTTTGCAAACTATATTAAACCCCTAATTCAACTCTACTGCTCTGTCTCATATGCTGCCTCTGCTACCTTTTTGTCTCTTTTGCCTCATGGATAGTTTAGGTGCTGCTCCTTTCTTTGCCAATTCCTTTGCCATCAATGACAATATTTCCAACAATCTACCCCTTTGGCATTGATGGCAATACTCTTCCTTTGATGGCCTTACAGAAGCCCTTTGTTGGTTTTCTTCCCCCCTTTGAAATCAATGGCAAAGATTTTGATCAAGATCCTTTGAACCGATAATGCCATGCTACCCCTGAGATCATGCTGCATCTTCAAACATAATATGACCAACAATTCATCCTTTTCATATGACCAATGCTCCCCTTGAGCCTGTGCATTCAGAGATACCTAACAGTACCTCACAACCAATTTAATCTTTTGTATTTAAGTAGACCTAATCCTCTGCATGGCATAGATTACTCCCAGTTTCTGTTTGAGATATTCGAACGCTTCCCTGGGTAGAGGATTGGTAAATATATCAGTAACTTGTTCTTTGGAGGAAACATATTCCAATTTCACCTTTTTTTCAAGCACTTGTTCACATAAGAAGTGATATTTGATGGGAATGTGCTTCATCTTGGAATGCATAACACGATTCTTTAAGATACTGATAGCACTTGTATTATCACACATAATGGAGATAGGAGGTGAACATTTGATTTGAAAGTATTGTCGGGTTTGCATCATCCAGAGAGTTGAGTGCAACACGATGCAGCAGCCACATATTCTGCTTCTGATGTAGATAAGGTAATGGAGCTTTGCTTCTTGCTGAACCATGATACTAACTGGGGCCCCATATAGAATGCACCACCACTAGTGCTTTTCCGATCATCAACACTTCCAGCCCAATTTGCATCAGTGTATGCATGCAGAGTAAGATCAACATTCTTTGGATACCACAGTCCAAAGTCTTGAGTTCATTGTAGATATTTGAATATTATTTTCACAACCTGAAGATGAGACTCTTTTGGATTAGCTTGGAATCGTCCAACAATCCCAACTGCATGCATGATGTCTGGTCTTGTCCCAGTGAGATAAAGTAGACTTCCTATCATAGATCTGTATTCAGGTTGATTCACCGTGGGGGAATCATCATTATAACTGAGATTACATCCAGTTATCATTGGTGTACTTACAGGTTTTCAATCTTCCATGCCATACTTCTTCAGGATTTGCTTGAGGTATTTTTCTTGTGATAAGAATATGCCATCTGTTGCTTGTTGCACTTGCAAGCCAAGAAAAAATGTTAGTTCCCCAAGAAAAGACATTTCAAATTCTTGCTGCATATCAGAAGCAAATTTCTGACTCATAGACTCTTTATTACTTCCAAAAATAATATCATCAACATATACAACCACAATCAACAGTTTGTCATTTTCAGTTTTTGTGTATAAGTTGCTATCAGCAGACCCTTTTGAAAATCCTTGTCGATGAAGATATTTGTCAAGACGGTAGTACCATGCCCTTGGAGTTTGTTTGAGACCATATAGAGCCTTTTTAAGTCTGCAAACAAGCTTTTCATCATTTCCCAAAATGACTCCTTCTGTTTGTTCTATATAAACTTCTTCTTCTAGATCACCATTGAGAAAAGCAGATTTAACATCCATTTGATAAACTTTGATTTGTTGGAAGCTTGAAAAAGCAAGAAACATTCCTATGGCTTCAAGTCTAGCTACAGGAGCAAAGGTTTCTTCAAAGTCTATACATTCTTGTTGAGCATACCCTTTGCACACAAGTCTAGATTTATTTCTTATAACATCCCCATTCTCGTTTAACTTGTTTTTGAATATCCATTTAGTTCCAATGACATTTTTGTCATGAGGCCTTGGTACTAATTCCCAAGTGTGATTCTTTTCAATTTGATCAAGCTCTTCATTCATGGCTTGAATCCAACATTCATCTTTGCTAGCTTGACTGACACTGTGAGGTTCAATAGTGGACAAAAATGCCATATTTCTAGTAGATCCCATAAGAGTCCTTCTTGTTTCTACACCTGATCCCTTTTCTCCCAAAATTTGAGATTCTGGATGATTCTTTTGAACATATCTAGATGGAGCCTTTTCAGAAAAATCCTCTTCGGTTTCTTCATTGGGTTCACTGTTTGTATCATCACTATTTGATGTAGAAGGATATGTGTCATCATCATCTTCATCTTTTGTTTTCTTTTCTTCTTTTGGAGCTACAAGAGACTCATCAATAACAACATCAATACATTCAAAAATATTCTACAGTCTTTTATTGTAACATTTATATGCCCTACTCCTAGAGGAGTAACCAAGAAATATTCCTTCATCTGCTCTGGGTTCAAACTTGCCAAGTTTTTCATCATTATTCTTGATAAAGAATTTTCTCCCAAAAATTCTAAAATGCTTTATAGGGGGAGGATTACCATACCAGAGTTCATATGGAGTTTTATCACTATTTACACGAACATGTGCTTTGTTTAGAATGTTTACTACTATATGTGCTGCCTCTCCCCAAAATATGTCAGGTGTTCCAGAATCATCAAGCATAGCTCTAGCCATTTGTTGAACTGTTCTGTTCATTCTTTCTGCAATGCCATTCTGTTGTGGAGTGCCAGCTACAGAGAATTGTCTTGTTATGCCATGTTCTTCACAGAATTCAAGGAATTCATTGGATGTATATTATCCTCCTTCATCAGATCTGAGACACTTGATTTTTAGATCTAATTCTTTCTCAACTAGTGCTTTGAAGATCTAAAATTTCTCAAATGCTTCATCTTTGTGTTTAAGCAGCCCAATCCAACACATTCTAGAGAAATCATCAATGAATAATATATAGTATTCTTCACCGCGTGGCGAATTTTTCCTCATAGGTCCACATATGTCAGTATGAATGAGTTCAAGAGGCTTACTTGATGATCCTTCCTTGGCATTAAATTGTACCCTGGTTTTTTTGCCGAATTGGCAAGATTTGCATATGATATTTTCAGGTAGAGTAATATTGGGAAGATCACGAATAGCTTTAAGTCTGCTTGATTTGTTGATTTGATAGAAGCTTAGATGCCCCAACCTTCTATGCCATAGCCAATTTTATGAATATTTACTCAAATAACATTGTTCTTTTGGGTTCTTTAATATATACAGGTTGTTTGGAGTTCTTTTTCCTTTTATAATTGCATTACCTGTATCAAGATCACGTACCACACATTCTTTTGAACTAAAGACAACTTCAGTTCCTTGATCACACATTTTACTTACACTTAACAATTTATGTTTTAATCCATCCACATACATGACTTCAGTAGCTTTCACCTTTTCTCTTAGGAAAACAGAGCCTTTTCCCTTAATGACCGCAGGAGTATCATTTCCAAATGTAACATTTTTTTCTTTTTCTAGAGCACTATATGCAAGAAGTTTGTCTTTATCACCTGTCATGTGTCTTGAGCATCCACTATCAATGTACAATTGGTTTTCTTCATCTTCTGCAAATAACGCTATGCCACAATTTTCAACCTGTAATTCCTTCTTTTTCCATACTTTGGAGCTTGAAGGAACATGTTCTTTTGGTTGAACTTTGCTCCTGCATTCAAATTCTTCATGGCCAAAGTTATTGCAATAAGCACATTCAACTTCATTTTGAAGAGGAGAAAAGTTGTTATAAGTATTCTTCTTTGTTTCAATATCAATCCTTTTCTTTCTTTCTTCTCTTGTCATGATGGTTTTATATGCAACACATTGAACAACTTTATGACCAAAATTGTGACATGAGAAACATTGTCCATTGAAGAAGAAATTTCTACGATCATAAAATCTTCTATATGAGTTTACTTGTTGATTAGTGTTTCTTTGAAAGATATTCCTGTTAGTGTTATTTGAATTGAGATGATCATGCTTTATCTATAAAGATTCTTTATTCCCTTGCTGAGTGGCAGCATGTTGTAAACCAGCTGTAACTGCTTGTAGATAATTTGGTGCTGAAGCCTGAGAAGATTCTCCAATATATCCAAGACCTGTCTTTATAAGAGGAGAACGTTGTACCTTGATAATCTCATCTAATGTTTCATATCCTTTGGGAAATCTAAGATTTAGAGTTTTTACTTACTCAATTTCTTTTCTTAGACTTACTACTTCACACTCTAATTTCTCATTGTGTTTCTCCTTTTCTTCAAGCTGATTTTTCAGAGTTTCTATGATTATTTTACTTTCTTCTAAGCAAATTTTGAGATTATTGTTTTCATCAAGAAAATCACTGTCTTCTAGAGCATCCACAAAAGTATCTTTTTCTTCTCGAGATTCTTTTTCAAATTCCATGAGAAGTATAAGATCTTGTTCACATTCTTCCTCACTATCAGAAAACCCATCACTGTCTTCATGAGTATAGTAACTCTTTCTAGTGCTAAAACGATTATTATTCCTTTTTGCTACTTCCTTCCCCTTTATATGTGTTTCTTTATAAGGTCACTTAGCAGCATAGTGACCAAATCTTCCACAATCAAAATATTTGAAAGGAAGCTTACCTCTGAACTGTCCTGTGCCAAGTTGAAGTTTCTTTACAAAGTTTATTTCATCTTCTTCTGAGATATATCCTGATCCTTATGGTTTTTGTACTTCCTTCCCTTTTGTAGAAGTTCTAAAGACTGCTTCTTTGACTTCAGATGGTCCTCCTCTTCTCATTTCATATGTAGTTAGTATGCAATGAAGTTGCACCACAGTAAGATTTTGAAGATCCTGCTTTTCTTCAAGAGCAGAAACTTTTGACTCAAATTTTGTCGTTAGTGATCTTAAGACTTTCTCTACTAAAGTAAATTTGGTTATTGTTTCTCTTAGATTTTTCATATGATTTACAATATCATCAAGACGTAAAACGAAATTGGCAATGCTCTCCTCATTATCCATTTTTAGATTCTCATATGGAATTTTGAGAGTTTGGAGTTTAGCTCTTTTTACCTTTGCATCACCTTCATAACTTAGAATGATTTTGTCCCATATTGTCTTTTTTGTATTCAGCTGCATGACTTTGACAAATTATTATTCAGTTAGACTTCCCAATAGAGCATTGACCGCCTTTGCATTTGTTTGATAATTCTTTCTTTCCATCGGATCTGTTGGTACTGCAGACGTATATTGATATCCTTGTTCAACAATTTCCCATACCTCTTCTCCTAGAGACTAAATATAGGATCTCATCCTTGTTTTCCAAAAGATTAAATTGTTTCTTTTAAATAGCAGAGGCCTGATAGACGATGTTCCATCTTGATTTCTCATCTTGCTTGATTTTCCTTCTAGCGGCTAAGCTTCTTCAGAAGGACCTACTCTGATACCAATTATTGGGAAAAATACTGAGAGGGGGGGTGAATCAGTATTTAGGGCTGAACTATTTTTCTTTTCTTTCTCTTAAAACCTTATGTTACAGTACTGCATCCAACATGTATGTTCAGATATATTATTATGTATTTACTTAGAGCATTGCATCAGATAAGCATTAATCATTAACAAAAATAACAAAACAAACCATCAAACATACACAACACATATGAACACCAGAATTTAAGGTGGAAACCCAATTTGGGAGAAAACCACCGCTGTTGTAATCTCAGTCTTCAATATTTATTATAGAGAAAAATTCTTACAATATATGCTGGTGCAGACTTATACCAGCACGTAGGCACCCACCTGCAGAAGGCTACAACCTTCTCTTGTTTACCAGCTACTACTGGAAGGGAGCTACAACCCAATCTCTAAAGGCTTCGACCCTCAGCACCACTGCGGACCTCGTTTCATCAATTTTCATGCTGGATCCACCAGTTTCCATATGACATATCTTGCTGGTTACCAGATTTATTTATTTTCTATATACTCATACTAGTTCTTCATGATATCATCCGTTACTCAAATGAGAGATTTATCATCGTCAGATCATTATATTCATGGGTGCATCATAGTCGTAGATTTATCAGTTAAGAACGGAGCTCACCCATACAAATATTCTTTCTAGAAACATTTTCACAACCCTTACAATGCACACACCGTTCTTTTATTTTTCTTCTCCTTATATAGTTTTCCCTTTATTAAAACCATGAGTCAAAAACCACGAACTGCTAATGGTATTCCTTTTAGTTTGACCCACGGGGCTTTTGATCTCTTTTTAATTTATTTATCAATTTTAAATAAATTGACAAATAATTATATTTACAACTTTTGAATTTCTAAGCCTTTTATCTAAATTTTAACCCTTCGGACTTTATAGAAACATTCAATGCTTCCAAAAAAATTAATCTTGCGATAGACCTTTGACCCCGAGCCCACATACATAGTTAATAGCCAATCCAATACACCCATCGTACCACAGTAAACCTCGCACAAGTCCAGCGTCTGATCACTGTTAGATTAGCAAGCTTCTAGAACAACGGCGTATATGCATATCACTCGACCTCCGATGCCGAACGTTAATGGGCGATGGCCCGTTGTACCAATGTTAATCTTCGCACACCTTCAACAAATGATGACCGTCTGATGACCCCTTCCTAGATCAACGGTGCTCAACTATATCGCTGGGCGGCCTGGGTCGAACTATAACGCGCGATGGGGCACAGTAAAAAGTGGTTTTGTAGAATCGTACAGGGACGCGTGTTGCCCATTCTATGGAATCGCTCCCCACCTCTTGAATACAGCTTAGCCGTTGAAAGCGGTGCGATGAAAACCATAAACCGCCTTCACTGTTCCTCCTTCGTGGTTACGCCCTTCGCTCAAGGTTCCGTTCATGATTCCAAAGGGATAATCTGGGTTTGCATTATGATTCTATTCTATCTTTGGCAGGATTTCCAATAACCAATGAACAAAAGTATTTCTTTTCCAACGGGATTTCCTTACAAACATTGAATCGTGACAATTCAATGTCATTCCTCAATTCTGCTATGATATATATAACATTTTAACCTTCCATTTCAGAGTTCTATCCTGTCACAGTTCTGTTTCTACCTGTATATTCAAAAGCCATCATATCTCTGCCACCATGAATCCTCAACAGGGTTTCAATTTTAACTCCATTTGCAGAGACTCATACAGAGATTCAGGGGATTCCACACAATAATTAAATCATTCAATACACATATAATACACATATCCTTAACAATGATTTCATTCTTCTCCGGGCACCGTGGGTATCCTCTGCCCATTATGAAATTGATCACACAGGTCATATATATTCCAGATTTACTCATACTTAACACAATTCCACAGTTCTTCATTAACATATACAAATCTTAGCCAGATATTCAATTTGTCCTTCAATCTATTACCTTGTCTCTTCCTAGCAACACTCCCTTTTGTCATCTCCTTTGAAAACTATATTAAACCCCTAATTCAACTCTACTGCTCTGTCTCATCTACTGCCTCTGCTACCTTTCTGTCTCTTTTGCCTCATGGATAGTTTAGGTGTTGCTCCTTTCTTTGCCAATTCCTTTGCCATCAATGACAATATTTCCAACAATTGCTACCAAAAATTATATCATCCTCTTTAGATATTAGACGTGCTTTAGTTGCTTCATCTAGAACATATATTTCGTTTGGAGCTTGACTTTCTCTAGCCACAATTTCACCATACCTACCTTTCCTGATTTCACATTTTTTGGAGTTGAATAGTATTGTGTGTCTTTGGTCACACATTTTTCCAACACTAAGCAAATTGTGATTCGTGTTTTCAACCAATAGAAAATTATTGGCTAGAGCATATTTTCTTCCAAGGGTGACAGTACCGGATCCTATAACAATTGAATATCCATCATTTCCAAAGGACACAATTCCATCCTTCTTCTCTTTCAGAGATACAAATTTATTTCTATCTCCTGTCATATGCATTGAGCAACCGCTAACAACATACCACACATCTTTGTTGTTTTGAGCCTTGAGAGTGAGAACACAATTATCAGTCGTCTTCTACTTCCATGTTCGTTTGTTTTATGGCTTGGAAGATTCTTCTGGAGGATTTTCAAGTCTGTAGTCTCTAGCTATGTGTCAAAAGTTTTGAAATTTGTAACATTTAACATTATTTCTTAAATGTTCAAATATATTGATGTTTTGTTGAGCCCTAGGAGGTCTATATTTGATAGATCTCGTAGAATTGTATTATTTCCTGGGGTAGGTGCGACATTCTATAGCTTTATGACCAAATTTTCCACATGAATAACAGTAGCCATAAAAAATATGTTGGTACCTGGATGAAAATATTCGTTGAGGAGTTGTATTCCAAGGTTGTTCTTGTGAATCTTGTCCAATGAAGTCTACATGGTTGTCAAATCTCATAGGTTCATTGTATTTTGTTGTAAAAGGTCTTGATTCTTATTCTTTGTAGCCGATGCCAGTTCTATCATTGTAAGATCATTGATTGTTGATGAGTTCATCCAATGCCGTTGAGATGTTGGCATAGTTTTGGATAGTTTTTCCTTTCTTCACTTCCTTACGTAGTGAGACTACTTCAGCTTCTAATTCTTCCCTTTCTTGGTTGCTTTCTTCCAACTTCTTTTGAAGTGACTCTTTGAGACTTCAACTTCAATTTTGAGACCTTGAACTTGTTCTTTAAGACTATTGGAATGGATATTATTCGCCTTGAGCTCTTTTATAATCTTTATTACTTCCTTAGAAAATTCTTCTATGGTCAATCCTTCTTCTTCGTTGTTTGATACCTCTTGTTTATTGTGCTTGGCCATAAAAAATACTCTCTCATTGGCTTATTCTTCACTATCATTGTCTTCATCGGATGATAAGTTATCTTCTTTAGAGAGAAAATTCCCATTGGATCCTTGCTTTTTTAATTTATAAAAGCCTTTCTTTCCTTTTGAGTTGCCATCACTTCTGTTTGGACAGTTTGATGCGAAATTCCCAACCTCACGATAGCCAAAACATATCAATGGAAGCTTACCTTTGAATTTTCCCTTACCAATTTTTAGTTTTCTCATAAAGTAAGGATATTCTTCATCTGAAAGACCTTCTTCATCATCTCCCTTTTCTTCACACTTGCGGGTGCATGTATTTTTAGTTGAAGGTTGTTTGTCCTTATTGGTTTTTTATAAGCAATGAACACAGTTTCTATATGCAACGTACCCTCTTCTTTATCAAGTCTCATTTCATATGCTATGAGAACTCCATGTAATTCCTCTTTGTTGAGTTTATCTAGATTTGCACTATATTCTAAGACCAATACCTTTGGGTTGAATCTCCCTAGTAATGTCCTAAGGATATTTCGTATAACAGTCTTCTCGTCAACTAGCTCTCCCAATCCTTCCATACTATTGGTTATTTCATCAATGTATTGGAAGTATTCAGCAATGTTGCAATATTCTTTCATTCTGAGTTGCTCAAATTTTTCTCTATAGATTTGAAGCTTTTCTTATTTGACATTTGAGTCACCTGCATGTATATTATCAAGCTTGTCCCATACATTTTTTGTAGTTTTACAACCCAACACCTTCTGATAAGAAGATTCAATAAGTCCACTAATAATAATATTCTTTTCTTTTGCATCATTTACCAAATTCTTCTTACCTTGTTCAACCGCGGTTGATATAAATCCATTTTGAATAGTGTCCCATACTTTGTAACCTTGCGCGAAGAGATAGAACTCTATTATTCCTTTCCAGAGTGCATAATTATTTCCATTGAATAGAGGTACACCATTCTTGCTATGCTCCATGACCTCCTTCCAGCTGTTAAACTATTATTGAAGGAACCAAGCTCTGATACCAATTGTTGGAAATACTGAGAGGGGGGTGAATTAATATTCCTTCAATTAGAGCATTAGTTAATCTTCAATTATTATCAGTGTTTTTACAATGATAGCAGTAGGTAAAAGGAGAAAAAATGCACACATTGTTTGAGATGGAAACCCACTCTCGGACAAAAACCACCTAATGATTTTCTAATAATTCTTTAATATTCAGCTCCAATTGAAAATAAAGCTGCAACTTCCTAGAATCTAGAAAACAATTCTTCTACATCTCCCACTGGATGGACACTCCAATGCCCTAGATTATTTAGTGGTCAATTGAATGGATTCCCCAACACCCAATGAGCTACAACTCACCCTAGCACCACCCTATAGAAGAATAAAACAAGAATGGACTCCCGTACCAAGGAAAATGGTCCACTTTACAATGATATAGAATGATGTAGAAGAAGAAGACAGACTAGACCATAACCCCAACTATGACACAACCAACTAATGATGATCCTAAACCTCCCAAGACTGCCTCTTCAACTCTTGGCAGATAGACACTTGTACAAATTTTTACAATGAAGCATTTACATTGGCTTAGTACAATGATACCTTTACAATGACTGTATGTGGTACTGCCCGCTTGAAGACTTCATGTGATGAACTTCTTGCTGCTGTTATACACCTTGGTTTCTACTCTTGTCATGCTACCCTCTACTGCACCTTGCTTTGCTTTGCTGCCCTAGAAATTCTTGTCCTTCGCAGCCCTTGAAAAAACATGATCTAGATTTTTCTTTCCTTTTAGGAGCTCGATATTGGATCTGGTGTATCTCTGTTATTTCGAATCCCCAATATGTGATTTTTGGTCCTCTATTACTTCTCTTGTCTTCTATCCAATGCCATAGGTCTGACCCGATTTGGATTCTTCAAGAGATAATTATGCCCAATTTCTCACAATGCCTAATTATGGATTATTTCAGTATAGAAAACTTGTACGACATGCCATGTGTCATAGTTTCTTTATTCGGCTCTAGAATTGATAGAGAGAAAACTAAATTCCATGCACTATATTCCAATTTTTACAGAATTCCAATCCGATACTCAGTGAGAGAGTTATGACGATTTTACCAAGGTCACTTCTTTTAAATGAATTTCAGGAGCTTGCAAAAACACTGACTTCCAAGATCATATCTCTACAAATATTGCGTACGTTGATTTGAAATTTTTGCAGGAGCTTCTTTAGGATTTCAAATTTTCCTCGTAAAAATTTCAGCTTCTGAACCTTTGTATAAAAAATGTTAGAGCTAAAATTCCATGATGACATGTTTCAAATGGAGAAATCCCTTGCATAAGGAGGATATGAGGATAACCATTTATATAAAATCTTAAGTTGAGAGGCGATTAAACAATTGAATGTGGGAGGGATTCTAGGAGCTTAAAAAAAATTAATTATGACTTTTCAATGACCCATGCCACAACCCCATGCGGTTGTAGCCCACTAACTGGGGTTACAAACTTCAGACATGAATATCTCTCAAACCGTGAAGAATTACGTGGTGTGCCATATATCAATGGAAACATTACGAAAAGAACAAACCATAAAAATAATTATTGACCCAAGATATAGTAGTTTTGTAGGTCAAAATTCCCATGAAATATTTGGGTAGCCCCTGGTGCTGCTTGGGTTGACATCAATGACAATCGCTAATCAACACTATTTTCACAAAATTGTGTCATACATTCCCTATACCATCATAGTCCTTATGAAGAGATATAATGCTGCTACATATTCTAGTGTCATAGAGATGGGATTTTTATCATCATAATAAATTCTGTTAGGAAGTAGCATCCCTCAGGTTTTCACACATGATGCCACTAAACTATGATTCTTGATGATTCAAAAAGTTTTGTATGTCTTTATATAGTTCAAACCACAAATATAAATGTTCTAGTTGTCATAGAGATTATCAGACTTTTCATAAATGTAAATTATGTCATTAAGTGTAGCTTTAGACTTGGAATTGATGAAAATCTTGGCTTTTATTCACTGTTATGATTTTGGTTCCTTATATAGACTATGTACCTTAGTATTTTGGTCATGTAGCATAGAGTAGATCACAGAATTTTGATTCATTTTGCACAAAGGTATAGAGATGCTCAGTCCTTTATGTCACAGATAATACTTGTTTTGAATGTCTTTAAGCTCATTATTTGTAAATTTAAATGCCTTAGAAACAATCCACATGGTTTTAGTTTCTTGTAAATTCATATCGCAATACACTTCTATCCTTTGTCTCACAGTGTCGTAGATTTGCATTGATGAGAAAGATGATGGCATTTTTAGATTTCAAAGATGGATAGCCTCCCAAATGAGTCGAGATGCCTTATATAGTGTTAGATAGACCTTGTGTCATTTCATGTTGGTGTCATCATTGATGCCTTGAATATTGAAATATTTTTTTCTATAGTAAGCTTCAAAAACCTCATATAAGTGTCACAAAACCTTTTTGTATTGATCGAAGAATAGTACCTCAGATATTTGTTTTTTCCCAAACAAACTTGCTTCAATCATTATGGAAATTTTGGACTTGTTCATACTCTCACACTAGCCCTTGAACTCAACAGTAATAGATGTCAGCTACAGTATTTTGGTTACTTAAACTATACAAATATCATGAATACACTTGGTCTTTTTGATTCAGAAAGGAGCCCACTATCATGCTCAGATTGCCATTGAAAGTATTGTCACAGTAGGTCGTATTCTTTTAATAGATTTCATATAACCCATTTGATTTTTCATTGAGTACTGTTAGTATGAGTTCTTCGTCGAAGTGTACGAAAAAGAACCACTTTAGCTACGCATAACTAATATCCCTAACAACAATAGAGGCTGCAAAATATCTTCAGATCTGCAATTAGTAGTTAAAATGCTGCAACAAACAGATCTATAAATGGAAAGACATTAAGCAGACAAGTAAAGAGTTTGCTCCATGCATCCAACAGACAAGACAAGAACACGATTTTTGAATGAATTTTTATATTGCAGGGCACCTGGGAGGAAACAAGAAGGTGTATCCAGATCTCCTCAATGGGATGGGTTCTTTGTAGTCCTCAGCACTTCAGATCTAAGCTTTCTCTCTCTTGTAGATGTAGAAAACCCAATGTAGAAGATAGAGCTCAATGGGAGCAAAATGGTAGAAAATGAGACTAAGTGTATAGATCCAGAATGATCTAATAGGCAACAAAAGGTGAAGAATGATGGGGAAAACCCTCCTATTTATAACAAAATATTGGGTCATTCTAGATCTTGGTGCATGATTAAAATAATGTTAACCAAATCTAGATCCACCTCTATGGAATATTTTATTATATTTGTTGGAGGGAAAGGGTGTTTGATTTGGGTCAAATCCCTTGATTAGTGAAAAATAAATAAATAAATGATTTATTTATCTTTTTAAGGAAGTGGTTGGGAGATAATCAAATAAATAATGATTTATTTAATTAATGGTGGTTGATTTGGTCATATTTAACAAGGAATATTATTTAAATAATTATTCCTAGAAAATAATAAGATAATTATGGGTTTATCTCATTAATTTCTTTGTTTTTGGGTTAAACATGACTGGGAATAATAATTAAATTATGGTTTAATTAATTATTCCTTTTGGGGTTTCCTAATTAACATAGTGAAAGCAGTTTTACTTGGGGTAAAACTGGTCTTACGTGGTGTACTTGGGTCCATCTAATGATGAAAGGTTAGATGACCAAAAAATGGTGTAACAGATTGCCCCCCAGCGTGCGAGTGTCAGGAGAAAATCGTATGACCGAAGTACGTTGTAAGAATACAATCACTAGACAACAAAAGGGTATGTCAGAGAGAGAAGTAGGAGGTAGATAGTGTGCTGAAGGACTAGACCCTGAGGAGACGAGACTCGCAGGTGCAACAAGTCTCTTTTTATGAGAGGGTACCTGTGTTGAAGGCGGCGGGGGAGGCATACCTATGCCCGCCGTGACAAAGTACAAAAGAATAGTGTGTCCAATAAACAAGGGACCGAACCATAGAGTACAGCTGGCATAATCAAGGGCCAGATAAAAATACAATGAAGAGTCTCACATACATGCTGTGCCTGGGATAACAGCCAGGACTAGTACAATAACATCTGAGTACATGAGATAAATACAACCCAAATGCCCCCTGTAAATGGGGAAGGGCTCACAAAATCTGATTGATACATGCAAATCATAGATGTGCTGCAAGTGGCTAAGGCCATCATCATCAAAATCTGGAGCGGCATCGAAGGCTGTAATGAAGAGGTCATCCGGGCATGTGGGGGGCTACCTGCAGGGCCACCCCCTCATGAGGGCTGAGACATCTCACACACGCCCGGGAATCATCAAGAGCTGCTGCTGGGTCACTGGACTGTCCAGTATACGAATCTCGATCATGCTGAAAGGAGCTGGAGAAGCAATCAAGCCAAAGGGAAGTGAGAGATCCCCCCGCCTGATCCGAGGCGCCGAACAAGAGTGGAAGCTGGAACCAAGGTACATCGCCCTCTAGACCTTGCTTCTGGAATAAATGTGCTGATGTCGACAGAAGGAGGTCCTCCATAGGTGAGGCAATGAGAGGTCCTCAACTAAGGCACGAGAGAAGAAAAATAGAGCGACAGACAGACTGACACTAATGATGATAGTGGAAATGGGAAGGATGGAGTGGCGAATGGATGACTTCCCTTGTTAGAGCATAAAGGGCATGAATGACATGGCAGCGACTGACACAGTATCGAAAGGGACAGGGGACAATGGGGCTGAAGGTCATGATATGCGACACAAGAGAGGAACCAAGCAAAGAAGGATGGAGGGCTATAGTGGGGTGTAAAAGGACGCAGGATAGACTCCATGAATGCAATGATGACTCGACTTGGATGCTCTAAACAAGGGCGACTTTATAGTGCTGCCACACAGTAACGGCCCCAATGGGGGGTCATGGAAGCATGAGTACAAGGTGGGAACTCATGACGAAAATCGACACGAACGTGGACAAGTAAGGGAGCAATATGGTGCCCCAAGTACAAGCGTCGTAAGTGAGGAAATTCGATTTTAAGGAGCGGTGAAGTGACCCTTCGTGGAAAAAATGTGTCCGGGTGAAGTATCAAATCACCAAAAACTAATGAAGACCCATTTGAGAGCTTGGTGAGATCTAACCAGCGGTGCTGACGGTTCGTCGAACGGGGCTACGGTGTGGTCGCAGCAGTCGAAAGAAGAAACATGGGTTCTCTTTTAATGAGGCAGTTTTCCCTCCAAAATCATTCATTTGCTATTGTTGCTGTGGTGAATGTGGAGAGGAGAGAAGGCCCTAAATCTTGCGGCGAACGTAGCGGACAAACCGACCATTGGATTCGAGATCTGTCAGTTGGAGGTAAGAGGCCTAACCTTGCTCTTGCATTTTGGTGGATTAAATTTGTAGTTTAGGGCCTAACACCCCAGAAACAGCCCCTCCCTCATCTCTACGGCCGGGTCGCACTTTTTGGGGCAAAAAGTGCAACCCAGGACGCAGGTTTGAGGGCAAAAAGTGCGACCTGGTCCAGAAAATGGCAGAAAACTGCGACCTGGGAGATGAGGGGGGCTTGGTGCTGTTTGATGGCTGGGAGTTCGGTTTTTGTGTGTGGTTATGGTTTTCCCGATCTGTACCCTGACAAAAAGAATGTGTTTGTGCAGGTATGGCAGAGTTGCGGGTCAACTGGAGAGATAGGGATCTGGAAACACTTCGGGCCGAGATCCAGGCGGATCAGGGCGTTCGTCGTGTATTGGCCAGATTTGGGGTTCTTAAGTTTGTGGAGAACCCGTTGGTGAGGGCAGGGGAACCATTACTGGCCCGGATTATCAGTTATTGGGATCCAGATCAGGAGATCTTTGTAGTGCAAGGGCACAGGATCGAACTGACGGTCCAAGATGTGTACTTCCTGACCGGCCTCCCACCACTGGGGATAGTGGGAGACACGCAGCCAGTGTTGCCGCGGGGGCGGCATATCATGGAGTTTGTGGAACGCCATTGTCGACCGGGTCTCCAAGTCAAGGGGACTCGGATATCGATCGGGGATCTAGAGAGGCTAGAAACTCGTGCAGTGGCCGCAGCTGTGCTGCGAATCCTGGGCACCCAGGCGTTCCATCACATCACCGGTGGGCAGATGATGATAGTGGAGAGTGTGTTGAGTGGGACCTACTTTGGGTGGGCCCAAATGATGTCGGTGTCGCTAAAGCGACAGTTGTCGCTATGCAAGCGGCAGGTGAATCATGATTGCTCATATGGGACTTTGTTGTGCGCCTTCTTCTTTGAGAAGATCCCGACCTGAGGCCTCGTGCGTGCTCTTGATGGGGGCCCGAGAGAGCCCGTGATGCGCCGGTGGGGGCGACTACCTCCGCAGGAGGAGGAGGGGCTAAGCCGGGCGAGAACACGGGAAATTACCATTGGGATCGATGCCGCTATACATAGACGACTACCCTTATAGTGGGATGAGCTAACAGGGGATCCTGACCTGCCACTTCCGTCCGGGTCGAGCCTGGGGGCCCGATGGTAAGTGACAAATTGCTATTCTTATGTGGGCATGTTAAATTTTTTTGAATAGTAAATGATGATACCGATTCAGGGACTTTTGGTATGCAGATATAGCACCGGTAAAACCGGCCGGATATATGTGACGACCGGCAGCGTCTGGAGCTACGGGTCCGAGTGGATCGAGAGCAGCGCAGAATGAGGGTGCAGCCACCCTACTGGAGGACATCCGCCGTAGATGTGAGCAGCTGTTGACCAGAGTATCGGAGCGCGGGTGGCAGGATTTAGACGACCAGTACATAGAGCCATGTGTTGGTCTCCCCTCGGAGTGGCGAGGTATCATGCGGCGCATGGCGATGGCCGGTCAAGCTATGCGTGATCTACATGCTGCAGGGGCAGAGCCATTGGCCCGGGAGCCTCCAGATAGTGATTAGGGGCATATGGTGTCCCTTCTGATGTATGTAGGGGCAGGTGGTGCCCCCTAGAATGTATGGAGGGGCATATGGTGCCCCCAGTTTTTGTTTGTAACATGCTATGGGCATGTCGCATGTATATGTATGGGGGGGCGTATGGTGCCCCCAGTTTTTTGGAACATGCTATGGGCATGTCATGTGTATCAGAGTAGATGGACTCATCAATATATGGTTTGCGACACATATTATGGATATGCATCGTCTTTTGATGGTTGATTTAATGTTATTGTCTTGTATGAATTGTGTGTGATAAATGCCAATCTAGAACATGGTTTGCAATACTATCTACATAGTGATTCTGGTCTCTGGGTACATGGTTGAAAGTGATGGTTTCAAACGCACGTATTAATAATTTCACTCGTAAATAGCGTCTAAACAGCACAGGGTTATGCACACGATAAACACCATTTAGTTGCATTACAAGAAGCAGGGAATCCAAACGAACGTGCAGATGGCGGATGCGATGCAACAGGGCATCAGCTAATAGGCCACGCACTGCATCGTATTCGGCCTGATTGTTGGTGGCAGAACCAATGCATACCCCGTTAGACAGAACGAGGTCATGCAAGGGGGTGAAGATGGCCCACCCTGCCGAGGCAAGATTCCTGGAGTAGCGACTCGCACCATCGGCGTAACCGATAAAAGGTGTGGACGGGGGGTCCTGCAAAATGGTGTGACAAGACAATAAATGAGGGGATGAAAGGAAATGACGGCAGCGTGAGGGGACAGAAGTCATCGAGCGGTAATGGCAGGGGGAAGGGGCAGGATGATCAAGACTCAAACAAGGTGATGTATGAGAGCTATCGGAAACATGGCGAGGACTCGGGCTGCGGAGGTCAACAGAGACACAAGTGGAGTGATCTCGAGTATCAAGGGACACAACGGGGGAGGCTGCAGATGGGCTAGGCTCTGGGTGTCGTGCAGAGGAGGATAGGTAAAGAATGGTGACTGTAGACTCCGTCATCTGAACATCAGGGGGGGGGGGATGTGGATGGGAGCGGGGGGATCCTCAGGCTGGCCTGAAGCATACTGCGCGAGAATGGGAGAGGCGGATTGATTTTGTTCAACCTCATACTCGCGGATCACCTCAAGGGAGGCGCGGTAATGCGTCAGGTGAGGACAATAATGGGAGTAGTGGCCATGGACACCGCATAAAGCACAAGGCTTGTTGGTGCGGAGAGTCTTGGGGTTCTTGGGGACGGTCGAAGAAGGAGTGGGAGTTTCAGGGACCGTAGTGTCGGGGAACGCGACTTTTACCATGGGTCGGATACGAGGTAACTCGGGGCAAGCATGGGTGGCATGACCAATGATATCACATAAGGCACAAGGCTTCGCGGGCGGAGAAGGAGCCGGGTTGGTTGTGGTGGTTTGGTCTTTGGTTGCCCCCTTGCGGGCTTTGCCTTTCTTCCCGGGAGCCGTCACAATAGGAGAAGGGTCCTGCGGAGGTGTTGGGGGCACAGGGGCTATGGAGGAAGCGAGGGGGACCGGTTGAACCGGTGTCAAAGCCATGTAAGGTTTGGGGTGACCAGGGAGGGTGGCGGCTGGGGGGTCAAGGTACCAAACCGGAATGCCCAAGGTCAAGTTAGGGAGAGAGAGGGTGGCCATGACGGGGACAGAATATACTCCGGGGCGGGGGGGAGCCAAGAAGGGGATCTGTCCAGCAGGGTAATGACCAGGAGGTACGGCTCCGAGATGGTTAAGGCTAGGGGGAACCGAGCCTGGAGGATAAAGAGGTTCGGGGATACCAGTTGTAGGGGGAGGGCCAGAAGGAGGAGGTCTGGCTGGCTGAGATGAATGGCTAGGAGCGGGTTGCGGAGGGCGGGGAGGAGGCAGCTGACTAGCCGAGGCAGGCTGTTTATGGGCAGCCTGAGACGATTGCATCATGCAAACATTCGACAAGCTGGGATCAGTAACAGGAGGGGGGGGGAAGATGAGGAAAAGTACCAAGCAGGGTGGAATCTTTATAGACGCCGGGGGAGACACTGGTCAAAGAATCGATGGTTTGCTTGTTGGCTACAGAAGAGATGGTCGTCTCGGAGGAGGTCTGAGACGGCGGCTCATGATAAGATAGATGGTCGATGGTGACTATCTTCTCATTATGTGGAAAAGACATCTTGCGGAAAACCGCGGATGGGACAGCAGACATGGCATAGGTGTAGCTTCGCCCCAATAGAATGTTGTAGTCTAGAGGGGCGTCAATGACTTCGACGTCAACGCAAACAGTCTTACCGGCGAGGGTGATGGGACAATTACGAAACAGGCCAATAGGCTGGGAGGCATGACCGTCCCACGCTCGAAGGGTGATCGTGGAAGGGGCCAGCTCAGGGGATCCGAGTTGCTTCCAAACCGAAGCGGACATCACACAGGTGGATGCCCCCTCATCAATTATACACCGGGATACAGTGGCGTTCCAGATTTTCACTGGGATTTGGAAAGCAACGGAAGGAGGAAGAGGAGGGTGGTCCAATTGAGTGGCGTCGAAAACAATCATTTGGTCATCAGCAGGATCAACAGCGCCCACGGCAGATAGTAGAGCCTTCCTTTGAGAAGGGCACGACTGGAGGAGTTCTAGTGCGGAAATGGCAGCAGGGGATTGTGCCAAATCATCTACTATACTGTACGATTGAGCGGCTCGACCGGAAGCAGCATTTCGGCGTAATGGACCCTTTGGAATCTTTGGGTGAACCTCAACTTTGGGTTGAGGGATGTGTAAGGGGCCACTGGATGTCGAAAGAGGCTTTGTAGAACCTGAAGATGGAGGCTCGGGAGCAGACTGAGCAGGAGGCTTGGGGTACTGGCGAGACCGAGTTTGAAGGTGAAGGTCGACGGAAGGGGAAGGATCGGAGCGCATCATAAGGATCTGGTAGTCAGAGGAACCAGAAATGGACGAGGGTGTGGCTGCATGGCTGTCGGGGGGTTGGGTAGCCACGAATCCCTGTTGAGGGAAAGGATCAGTGAACACAGCTGGCGGGGTAGTGGCCACATTAGGAGGAGCGTGAGGGGAGGCGTGTTTTCCGCGCAATGTGGCTTGAGACTCCCAAATCTGTCGCATCTGGGGTAAGAGAGGACAATCATGAGTGTAGTGACCGTAATCACTGCAACACGAACAGGGCTTGTTTGTGCGAAGCGGCCTGTCCGGCCTGGGCGGGATGCCCTGAGGCTGGTTGCTAGTGTTAGGGTCCATACCAGAATTGGGTCCTCGGTTACCGGGGGCAGATGGGTTCTGGTTGCCTCTCCGCCTTCTTCGAGAAGAAGGGGGAATAAACGCACCCTGCTGTGCAAATTCTTGCCCTGGAGGGGGTTGTAAGGGCTGTTGCAGGTGGTGAGGAGGCAAGGGAGGCGGAAGCGCATATGCTGGAGGAGTGGCGCACCAGGCTGTGGATAAAAGTAAGGGTTGGGTTGGGCGACATTGAGGTAAGCAGGAGGTTGGGCAAAGGGAGGAGGCATGCCGTATCCTGGATACATGTTGCCGGGAGGGGGAAGATTGCTTGAGGTGCTGGCCCCTCCCTGAGGGAGACCATGGCTCATAGGAGGGTGAGAAGATGGGTGGGAAAGAGATCCAACAATACCGTCGGCGGAATGAGATGCCCCCGGGGCGTTAGCGCCACCGGGCCTGGGGATGTCAGGCAGAACGGTATAAACATAACCCGATTGAGCGTAGATCAGGTCATATTTTAAAGCTATTTGGAGGGCGGCTTCTTCAGATTGAGGAAAGTGAGAGACGACATCTTTGCCGATGGGAGACGGGAGGGTGCGAAGGAACCAGTCCATGTAAACCCGATCTTCAAAGGGAGGGGCTCGACATAAGCTCCGTCTTCGTCGCCATTCCTGAACATGGGCAGAAAGGCGTGTGGAAGAGGATTGCTTAAATGAAGTCAAGAGCTCCGTGCCGGTGTCGTATCGGAGAGGGAGCTGGAAGTACGACAAAAAGGCTTGGGCAAGAGTCTCGAACGTGGTATGGGAGGAAGTGGTCTGTTCGACATACCATTTAGAAGCTTCGCCGGTAAGCGTGCGTTGGAACAAACGAAGACGGATGGAGTCATCGGTAATGGAATTGGAGGAACACCACATGTGGAAAGATCGGACGTGATTGGTTGGATCTTCTCCATTAAGGCCCTCGAACTTAGGGATATCATAGGGCAGCTTGGTGGGCATGGTGGGCCAGGTAGCATTGTGGTGAATGGGATCATTAATCAACTGATGGAAATTGGGGAGGCTGAGGCCTGCAATATATGGCAGCACGGGGGTGGCCGGGGTAGTGGTTGTGACGGTTCCGCTAGAAGTAGGTTCGGCATTGGGGCCGGGAGAACCGCTAGCGTTAGGCCCTGGACCAGACATGGTGAAGGGGGCAGGAGAACTGGGAGGGGAAGGAGGACCCGAGGAATCAGTGGAGGAGTCGGAGTGCGAACTCGAAGGTGGACTGGCTCGACGACGGCGGTGCGGAGCAGGTCGATCAACCGGAAACTGAGGGTGAAGGCCAAGAAGTCTCCGGGAAAGGCGCCTTGGGGGCGCAATGATGACAGGAAGAACGAAACCGACAGGGGCAACAAGGGGACATAATCAATTACGGTCAAGGGCAGAAAAGGTGCAGTGACAATTGATTTTAGAGTCTTTGCCGGGCGGTGTTAACCAGGCGCTTCTTCACTTAGGGTCAGTGTATGGCGTGCGTTAATTTTAATTTTTAAACCCTTTCCGTTGTTGAGAGCAAGAAAAAGTGTGCTGCGTAGCTAAAAATAAACCTACAGAGAACAGAATAAAATGCTAAAATAACAGAGAAATAACAGCTACGTATGCATCTATCTAACCCAAGAAGGTGGGTCTCTCACAACTATGCTGAAAAGAAAGGGAAAAAACTATGGAAACACACACAAAGGAAGCTCAACAGATCTAGGGTCAAAGGGGACAGAGATCTGGAGGATAAAGCTGCAGACAAGGGGTGCAGATCACAGCCAAGAGACAGAGGCAAGGTGGCCGGAAAAGGGAAATCAGCAAAAAACCGGGGGGGCAAGGCAGAGGCCTTCAGAGGAGGTCCAAACAAAACGACAAGAGGTGATTTGAAAGGAAAAAGAGGCTGATTTCAATGGATCTGAAAGTGAGGTAACAGATCTGGAAAAGAGGGGGCTGAAGCTCTGGAACCGACGGCTGAAACAGCTAAAACTCTTCCACAAAAAAGTGGAGGGTACTAAAGCCCTAAGGGGCTGGGTTCCCACTTAGATGAGTAAAAAAAGATCAGATCTTGGTCAAGGCGGGCTGAGACAGAGGCTGGAAGACCCTGACAGAAGCTGCAGCAGAACCCAGAAAAATTGCAGAAAAATCACTGAAAAACTGGCAGGTCGCAGTTTCTGACCTGTTTTCAGTGCAGGTCGCAGAAAAGGGGCAGAAAAGTGCGACCCGGAGGTTCAGGTTGCAGTTTATGGGCCAAAAAGTGCGACCCCCTGTTCCGGTTGTCTCGGCGGTAGATTTTCAGAAAAGTTGCCGTCTCAGTTGCGGCTGGTGTCGCTTACCTGCGCAATAGGGCCAGAA
Organism: Pinus albicaulis; assembly: GCA_034641835.2. NCBI lineage: Eukaryota > Viridiplantae > Streptophyta > Pinopsida > Pinales > Pinaceae > Pinus > Pinus albicaulis. The sequence continues at coordinate 1,669,839,316 of CM076575.1, read as the reverse complement.
ACACACGGAAGTTAGAAATTTTAATGTTTTAGGGTTTTATGTGAGAAAAACAACATAAAAATAGGAAAAATAAACAGCTGAAAAGAAGCCCTAGGGTCTGAAGTAGCTGGATATGCAGGAATATGAAAAACGACAACGGTCGTAATTTAAAACCCGTGTGGAGTCGCCATTTGTTAGTATGAATTCTTCGTCGAAGTGTACGAAAAAGAACCACTTTAGCTACGCATAACTAATAGCCCTAACAACAATAGAGGCTGCCAAACATCTTCAGATCTGCGATTAGTAGTTAAAATGCCGCAACAAACAGATCTATAAATGGAAAGACATTAAGCAGTAAAGTAAAGAGTTTGCTCCATGCATCCAACAGACAAGACAAGAACACGATTTTTGAATGAATTTTTATATTACAGGGCACCCGGGAGGAAACAAGAAGGTGTATCCAGATCTCCTCAATGGGATGGGTTCTTTGTAGTCCTCAGCACTTCAGATCTAAGCTTTCTCTCTCTTGTAGATGTAGAAAACCCAATGTAGAAGATAGAGCTCAATGGGAGCAAAATGGTAGAAAATGAGACCAAGTGTATAGATCCAGAATGATCTAATAGGCAACAAAAGGTGAAGAATGATGGGGAAAACCTTCCTATTTATAACAAAATATTGGGTCATTCTAGATCTTGGTGCATGATTAAAATAATGTTAATCAAATCTAGATACACCTCTATGGAATATTTTATTATTATTTGTTGGAGGGAAAGGGTGTTTTGACTTGGGTCAAATCCCTTGATTAGTGAAGAATAAATAAATAAATGATTTATTTATATTTTTAAGGAAGTGGTTGGGATATAATCAAATAAATAATGATTTATTTAATTAATGGTGGTTGATTTGGTCATATTTAACAAGGAATATTATTTAAATAATTATTCCTAGAAAATAATAAGATAACTATGGGTTTATCTCATTAATTTCTTTGTTTTTGGGTTAAACATGACCGGGAATAATAATTAAATTATGGTTTAATTAATTATTCCTTTTGGGGTTTCCTAATTAACATAGTGAAAGCAGTTTTACTTGGGGTAAAACTGGTCTTACATGGTGTTCTTGGGTCCATCTAATGATGAAAGGTTAGATGACCAAAAAATGGTGTAACAAGTACTTTTTAGATTATAAAGATAATGACTTGTATGCTTATCATAGGAGAAGGTGCCTTTGAAATTCACATTAGTACAAGAAACTTACTTCATAAATCAACATAGAGACTCAAATATGTGTACCTATGGAAAATATTTTTTCGACAACGGGGATATGAATTTCATCCTTGATTTACAAAGATAATGCCATAAAGTCTTTGCATGAATTATAGGTCTCTTTTTATAGCCCTTAAGTATTCTGATCCTTCCTTTATTGATGAGCTCAGTTCACAGGAATATTGATGTCTTTCTTCAACTTGAATCACAAAGGTAGTGTGCCTCTTTCAATTCCTATTTTAAGGAAAGGATGTCACAAAATTTGTATGATACTTTTCTTAAGGTGCCATAGGGATAAGAAAATAAGCCAAAAAACTGTTACCTCCAATCTGCCTTTCCTTCAACCTATAGCTCTGATACCATGTTGAGAAATGAATATGCTTGTAGATTACGATAGATTTCTCTTAACTTGATAATCAATTGTGAATGTTTTTTGGCTTCTTGTTACTTATGTTATCTTCTTCATCTAGAAATTACGAAAATTACAAAACATGAAGATCAAAAAGAGACAAAGGACACAAGAAATTAGGCTCTAAGCCAGGGAAAAACCCCACAAGGGGGAAAACGCAAGAAAATCCTCTTGTTACATAATCATATCAAAGTGAGATATCCAAGACCCAAGTCCAAGACTGAGACTGCCACAAAGACCCAAGTCAACCCTCCCATCCATTGCAACAAATCATGGTAAACAGAAGTCAATGCTGGTCAAATATCAGAAATCTGGTCATCTCCTGAAATTTTGAGCTTGCAATAGGAAAAAAATTAACTCAGAAAATTCCCATACGTGAACAGAAACTAGGGCAGAAAACAGAAATTTCTCTTCTTGGAATTTCACTCAAATTCTCCTTCTTGCACAAAAATAGAAGTGATAGATGGATGATAAAGTTATATTGAACTATCTTGTATTTGTACATGTCCAGGAGGTCAAATGGCTGCCACTTTAGGCCATCTTGTCCAGGAGGGCCGACTTGGTCTTTGTGGTGACATGTTTTACTCTTTGACTTGAAAAATAATTTTTCTTTTTCTTTTAAATGTCAAAATGGGACCTTGACTCAATTACATTTCATTGACTCATGATAAATTTTCTCTTGACTCAATTGACCCTAAAAGAATGAGGAACATTCTTTGACTGGAAATAAAATAATAATAACAATGAATATAATAAAATTATAAATACATCAATAATACATTTGAATTACATTATGAAGACCAATGCTAGTTACATTTTCAACAAGGTCATTTAATTAGAAAAGGACATTACAGTCCCCCCTTCCCAACATTTCTTGTTCTCAAGAAATTGCATGTTCATGTATGGCAAGATATTTTCTTGCACATATGTAGCCCACTTTAAAATTTCATGAATATATTTGAAGGCTTCATTCACTCTGTTACAATTTCATGCCTTGATTTTCCATATAAACAACTTGTGGCTGCTAAGATATGCATAGAGATCCTTGAATTTCATTTCCACATAATAGTAAGATTGATGGTCTAATGACTAATTGTTGTGGTGTGCCTCCACTGGACTGAAATCCTTAAACTACTCACATACAGTAAGTGGCACTTTGTTAATTTTCTCCTCAAAAATGTCATATTTATTTAGTAATAGAATGAATGGTGTCTCTCTGAAACATGAATTCTCCACAACATTCTCAAAAAGTTCTTTACTGAAGGTCATCTTATTTCTCAACCCACTTTTGGTCATATTCACTTATAGTAACACAGAAGATTACGGCTCGTACATTCTCAAATATTTCCAGCCACTTACAGCTTTCATTTAATCCTTTAGTATTTACTCTAATAAGCTAATACTTCACAGTTGGAGTTGGACAATCAAACTTTTCATTATAAGGTTCTGACATTAGACTACGATCATTACTTGAAAATTCTATAAATTATAACCCACTAATTTGAGTCAGACCAACTTATAAAATGTGAGATTCTGAAATATTGTATGCATTACTTGATACCTCAACAACCCATTCCTAGAAGTGACCAGCAACATCAGGGAGGACATGCAACTCATTTCTTCTTGATTACATAGCCTGAATTGCAGGGTCTGTCCACATTTCATCAACTATTGGGGCATACTCACATGTTGCAGTTGAGAAAAACCATATAAATCCCCCATTGCCATAACTTTTAGAAGCCAATTGGAAAAATGTTTCAATTTTGGATTGAGAGAGTAAGTACATTGAGCAGCTTCTTTATCATCACTTTTATCTAAGGCAGAAACTTATTCATGTACATTGGAACCATCCGTATCTTCTAAGATTTCCTCCTAAAAATGATCACGCCCCTCAAGAAATATGCAAAGGTATTTATATAAGTTTCTTTGTATCATCAGTTTGATTTTTTACAGCTCCTCCTGTGAAATTTTCTAACCCTTATAGAGAAATTTTGCCTGCTTGAAAATTGTACTAGCACCAGAGCCTTCATATCCAAGTAACAAGAGATTTTGAATCTTCTTCTTCTTCAATCATTCTTGGACATAACTACTTGAATGATTATTTGTATTTTCCCTCGAGCCATGATTGGTACTCTGAGGGGCATGTAATGATAGTAAGGATCATATCAACCTTGTTGAGAAATTAGGGCATTTAATTCAATTTCTCCTTCATGATAATTATTTGTGAACTTGTTATGCTTATTTTACTTAGATCTTATCTTTGTTAGCTTATTATGTCTTTCATCAAGTCAATTATCAAAACAAAAGAGACACAAAGTTTAGGCTCTTCAAGCCAGGGCCAAAACCTCTCCCTCTTGGAGAGGAAACCCCACAAGAAATTCTTCTTATAGATCTTCCATTGACGAGTACCATAAGCATGACATAAACCCTTGATACCAGTATGCCTCCAAGATCCTTGTCACTAATCTTCTCGACTTCTCTAGCTGATCTCTTCTTTCTGCACTGCACTGCACCTTTACTAAGGAATATTTGTCCCTAGTCTAGCAACCCCAAAATGTGTGCTTCTTCTTGGCTTCCTTTTATCTTATCCATATCTTCCTAGAGTCTTCTTCTTGGATTACTTCCAAAATCCTTTGGAAATATTTGAAAATCAAGGTTGGGCCTTTCTTCATGCTGTTGTAGCCTTCCTCTTTACTGTGATTACCTTCGGCCTCCCTGAGACCCAAACTATTCAACCATGTAGGTTTCATCCCTTCACCACCTTTCTCATTCAGGTTTCACAATCAATTAGCTCCATCCAACTGTCTTCTGTGACATAAAAATAGAAACCAACAACACTCAGGAGGAGGAAATTCTTGGTCAACCAACTCTTTCTGAAAACCGTGGGATATGGGGCACTCAAAATGTCCTCCATTTCCAGAAATATTTCTAAATGAAATTGGGTCAAAATTTTGATGGAAATCAAAGTTCCACAAAAGTTGGAGTTCTGTCCATAGGGAACTCTACCCCTAAGTACTTTGGCACTCTCCAAATTTACTGAAATCCTTAAAAACCTTAAAAAAAGTGGATCAATCACAACCATGCCTGTGATATTTCATTGGATTCTGGCATAGGTTGCCAGGAATGGTGCACTTTGAGTGCCCCTTGTCAAAGCTCCTGAAACCCTTCATGAAACAAGAGTTTCTTGACACTCATCTATTGTATGATAGCATATAGTGGTTGAAGTGACATGTTTATGAAATGGAAATTTTTGATTATGGATGAAAGGAAATTTGGGTCATTAGAAATTCTGAAGGACAAATATAATTAGATATAGATATGGCAATGAGACAAATCTTGAATGAGTAGGTCTTGCCCTGTTTTAAAGACAGGCATATGTTCACCGAGATATTTTATTGTTTATCCCCCTTCGTCTAGTGGTTTTCTAGAATCCTATTGGGGAATGTGATTTGGAAAGTGCCTGGATTCACCAAGACAAGAATGATTGAAAATTTGATTCTTATTATTTAGACTAAGGTGGTAGAAAATCCGTAAACAACCAATGTGGACCTACTAAGCAGACTATGAAAATGTGGGTGACTATAAACATGGACCTGAAACCTCATCACATCAAAATAAATATTAAGAAGTAAACAATTCTATTTGAAAAGTCCAAATAATATGAGAGGATATTTTTTTTAAATAATCCCAGACTTTTACGAGGATAATAATATGATTACACATCCTAAACTATTTTGGACTGATTTTATGTACAGATAAACCTCTACCCTTGCATTTCCACAAAAAAAAAATGTTGCATCAGCCATTTTGACTATAAATAAAAGGAAGGGCCATCATATAATCAATTAAATCATCTATTGCATGGCAGCGTACAGTGGGTGAAGTATCATGTTTATAAGACTAAAAATTTGTTAGAATTAAAGGAGATTTGGGTCATTAGAAAACATTCTTTCTAAAAGAAATATAGGATTAGATATAGATATGGCAATGAGTTGAAGACCAAATGAGTAGGGGCTGCCTTATTTTACTATTCATATGCCTATCATCTGGTGGATTTATTGAAGCCTTCTAGTGAAGGTAATTTGAAATGTCCCTGATTTAGCATGGACATTATGAATGAAATTGTAAATCTAACTAGCTAGACCATGGTGATAGAAAATTCATAAAAAATCAATGTCGACCTCCTAGGCCAAATATGAAAATGTGGGTGCTTGTAAACAATAAATTAACTTCGGAGAGTGCCCTGATTCACCAAAGCCACTGCGGGTGAAATTGAAGGCATACATTTACATCAATAAATTTTCTTTATAAGTGTAACACCAATTCATATAAATGACTCTAAATTATACATATTTATGACAAGACGAAAAACCCCCAAAAGACATCAAGAAGAATTCTCTGACTTATAATAAAAAACTCCTTTCTCATGAAACCCATGATCCGCAATTATTACAAAATACATTTATTATCTTTGTCTTCTTCATTACATAAATTCATAATTACAAGTCATTATTAAGACCGAAATTCGTTAAACGTTCCAACATTCCCTCTTAACTAGGGAGGTATTCATAATGGTACATGGTCACTCTCAATCTAAAGAATCTCTTAAGAAGAATTCGATTGGTAATCCATCTGTTATAGAATATTATTAACCAACATTGTCACAGTACAAGGCCTTGATTAACAACTCCATCTCCTCAAGAGACCATGAACTACAATGCTGGTGAGACCAATGACTATAGACATCTTCATCATTGTCTCCAAGGTACATACTCCACCCACGTGTTCACCGAGTATGACCTCATAGGACTATTATTTTGGGGATAGCTAATCCTAAAAGAATACCGGTCCTTTCACGACTACTCTTACCTTGGATAACTTAATACATCCCCAAAAGAGTATCAGATGCCAGATGATTATCCAATCCCACATTCTGTCTTCCAGGTGAAGACCAGAATGATACGTCTATCTCTCCCTCTTAATTAGAGAGGACATACCCATTCCTATCAAGGAATGTTTTCAATCTCCCTCTTATCGAAGGACTTGTCAAGTCTCACTCTTAGCCAAGGAATTGTCTAGGTTCCTAGGGACTTGCTTCCAAGTTTCTACCAGGTAAGAAAATTATTACCAACCCCCCTCTTATTCACGGACCTATAGTAGCAATGATGAAAACACGGAGCTTCTCATGAAGAACTAATTTCTTTGATTTCATGAATTTCTTCGTTGTTGAGGAGTCTTAATCTTTGGGATATCTTCATTAGGGCTCAAATCACCCATCACTTTTCATTTTTGTCCAAAAGTGATCCATCAATTTTTCATCTAGTCTACCTTCATATCATGTTGCTTTCCTTCGAACAATACTTCTTCCAAGGATCTTACATCCTGCAATATGGTTATCAACCTGTGGAAGACATATAATTCCCTTTGGCTACCCTCAATAAGCTCATCAGATATTATTCAATTATAAATATGAATACTTAAATAAATAAAAACCTTATTGATGGTCTTTCGCCATGACATCCTTTTTTATCTCCTAAAGATATGTATTTTCGAGGGTCTCTATCTTTTCCAGACTTCTATTAGAGTCCACATATCTTGCCTGGATATCTCCTAGTCAAGTCAACTTAGCTTCCTTGGATGTTTATTTCTTCTTTCCATGGTTGTACTTCCCATGATATCTTCCTTTTTCTTTCTCCACAGTTTTATTTCATTCGCAGGAATTTCCATTGTGTGGTTCCTTGATAATGTATAATAAACTCATATTCCATATGAGGACATATTATGTCAATTTCATCTAGTGTAGATCATGCCCTTTTGGCAACCTATGCATCAGAAGAGTTTTTTATTTCTATTTTGATCATACTTCTAAAGATAGAAGTATACTACCGGCAACCACTTAGCATGACATCATAACATCCAGTGTCAACATATATATACATGTACTTCATTCTTTTCCTTTTGAGTCATCCTACAACATGTTTCCTTAGAGTGAAAGAGTTTCATTTTCTTGACCTGCTTCATCAACATGTCATCATATTCCAATCCCAAAATTATGTAAGTTAGAATTCTTTTTGAAACCTTTTGCTTTCTTCCTAACTAGTGAATCCAAATAGGATTCAATTAGAAAATGTGAACACCTATTTCCATATTGATTATTGAATGATGACCCTTGATCTAGATGACTACCTTACATACATATTGTTTTCAGTGAGGTTCCTAGGAACCACTTCTTTCATGGCACTCTTGCTGATTGTTGTGGTCTTATTCCTTGGAAGCTTTTATCAACACGATTTCCATGCAAACTATTATACATTGTCTTGAAACTTCCCTATTTTTGCAAAGAATTTAGCGTCATGCTAGTGATTAATTTGATACTGTATTTTAGTGGGAAAATTCATTGTTTTTTGGTGGAATAGTTCATAATTTATTCTGATATTTTTTTGCAAGTGTATTAGTCACAATGATAAATGTGTGGTTTACTTCAGAGGGTTCTCAGTTCTTTCTAGATACGCTTTTCATCATTTCCTTTGAATACTTCTCTAGTGCTTTACCTTCATATTTTATCCCCTGCACAATTGCTCCTAAGGTCCATGTTGTTAGGTTTATTAGTTGTTTCTGTGCAAACATTTTCCTGAGGTTCTGCAAGGTAAATCCAAATGAAAAAAATAATGTTTTACATATTGATATTTGTTCAAGACATTCTTCTGTCATACTTGAATTTCATAAATCTAGATTTATATTTCATTTTCTATATCAATATATAAGAACAGGCCCATGGATTGTTCATATTTCTCAAACTATGGAGTTGTTCCTTTCCTGTTGCATGTTCTTTTATATTGTTATGTTGTGATTTAAATTTCTAGTTGTGCTTTCCAATTATTCTCCTATGTAATACATGCTTTGTTAGATTATATCAAAAATTATTGTTATTATCTTTTTATTATGTATATTGAACATATTATTTGTAGCAACTTTTGATCTTCCTAGATTTTCTATTCCTTTAGTGTATCTTCGCACATTTAAGGGAAATTTCTAGTTTAAAGTCTAATTCTTTTAAGGGTGCTAGCTCAATGGAAGAGCACCTACTTTACAAGAAGGAGGTTGGTGGTTCAATTCCATCATGCCCTGATATTCATAGGGAATGGGGACGATTATTTTTTGGTGACCGTTGATCTTTTGACCATCACCAATGAGGTTATGGTGACATTTTTCGACCCTCACCAAAATATGAAATGGTGACGGTCAACGAATGCCACCATATATACGCATCAATAGTGATGACCATTAAAGGTCTATCACCATAAATCTTTGTTGTTGATATGAAATGGTGAGGGTCACTATTTTTCATTATAGTCATTATTCATGGCAGGCCTTGGTGTCACCAATGAGTTTATGGTGACGGTCAATGAACGTCGCCATATATATGCAATAATAGTGAATACCACGAAAATTCCATCACAAAAAATTGTTGGTGTTCATATGAAATGATGATGGTCACTATCCGTCATTATAATCAATATTTGTGATGGACCTTGAATGTCACTACAACGCATACTTTTGGCGACGTTCAGTTTTTTTGTGACAGAGGCTATTTTCCGTCACTATTGCTCATATGAAATGGTGACGGTCACTATTCGTCACTATAAATCATTATTGGTGACAAACCTTGAATATAACCACAACACCTATACTTTCGGTGACACCACCTTTAGTGACGTTCAATTTTTGGAGACGAAGGTTTTTTGGTGACCATTTTCGCCTCTCACCAATGTTCTTTTTTCTTGTAGTGCCATCATCTTCTTCCACAACAAGCCCTTCACAAACACCTCCACATTCTCCAAAAGGTCATGGTAAGACTCCATTTTTGAAGCTTTACATTAAGTTTTATTAGCCTATGTATGATGGAGAGGTAAACGCAGATTGATTAGATAATTCGGTGCATCAACTTGAATTTTATTGTAGGATAAAAAGAATCAAGGATGATAACACAAATATCAACTTGCTTCATTAATATTGGAAAGCGCAACTCTTATTTGGTGGGAAGCCAAAACTCAAGAGGATATGAAGAAAAATGATAAGGTATTAACCTCTTGGAATGAATTTTTTTTCTGCTTTAAAGGAGATAATTTTATCCATTAGCATGCATGCAGAAGGTTATAATGGACTGGAAAAACCTTAGGCAAGGTAAAGGACAAAGTGTGAAAAAATATACTCAAGAGTTAGGAGAAGAGCACTAATTTTAGGTGTATATTTGACATCTCAAGAAAAATTTTTAAGGTACATTGGAGGTTTGCATAGTTACCTAAGACATTCTATTCCCATTTTTAATCCTTCAAATTTAGATGAATTACATTTACATGCCACACATCTAGAGGCAAGAGGGAAACATGTTTCAAACGAGACAAAGTGAGGATACCTAAGAGTGTGAAGAGAAAGGAAAGGGTAGGTTCAAGGGTAAAGGTAAGAAGAATGCTTCCATCAATATGGAGAAAAAAAAAACTCACATGCAAATGTTGTTCCAAATATGGGCATGATGAATATCATTTCTGGAAAAATTATATAAAGATGAGACCCAACAAGCTTAAAAACAAGGAGTAGGAGAAGACAACTACTACAATAACACATACTTTAGGTCTTGATTTTGTAGATGAAACAAATTTCACTACACTGAGTTTGAAAGGTATGGAAATTGCAAGTACTAGTTCTTCAAGTTGTCAAAATAGTACTCAAGATGATGAAACAAGAATTGAGCTTTTCCATCTTATAGTTATTTCAAAGCATACCAAGATTGACACCCAATTTAATAGTGGTTCACAAGAAAACCTTATTTCGAAAGAATTAGTCAAGAGGTTAAATTTAGAAACCATTCCTCATCCAATACCTTATCCTTTAGGTTGCATATGTAAGAAGGAAAATTTGTAGGTAAGGAGGAAGTGCATACTTAGATTTGCAATCGTTGCAAACATTCTTGATGAAGTTGAACTTGATGTCGTTCCAATAGATATTTCATATATTTTTTTGGTTAGTCCATATCTTTATGGTATGATATTGATCTTTCATCGCTATGAGAATAAGTATGACTTCTTCAAGAATGGGATTGAATACATTGTTAGAGAGAATAGTAAGAATATGAATTTTTCTCGTATGCATGCTGGACAAATGAAGAGAATTGTGAATACTAGTCAAAATTTTTCATTGTTAATGTTTAAGCTTCAAGGTGTTATGAGTGAGGACTTTGAAGGTGATGCATCAAATGAAAATTCTTAATTCATTGAGGTTTCTAATGGTTGTGATAATATTTTCCAGGAGTCTAACATGTTGCCTCCAAAAAGAGGGCAAAAATATGTGGTAAAATTGCAGCAACATGTATCATTGTTGAGCAATGATGTGACCAAGATGCTGGTTCAAGGGAGTGCAAAGGTCAAAGAGCAATCAACAAAGAAATTTGGAAAATAGGGCATTGGATTAAAATGTTCTTACTGTGGGTTTCATAATATTTTTTCTTAGAAATGGGATGTTGCGCGGTGATGGACATTGCATTTGGTCAAGAGTCGAGCCAAGCATAAGATAATAAAAGATAAACATTGTCATGTCAATAGTGTATGAGGTGAGCACAATTCCAGCTTGTTTAAGTTTCCTTTTATTGACGACCGAAGAGGGAACATGTTTTTTTCTTCAAGGATAGTTTTTTGTTCTGAATATTTTGGGAAATTACAGCAAGATGGTGTCTACAACAACAAGACAGGGTCTCCAGAATCAAGGAAAAAGATCAGTTTTTATGAAAAGCCCAAATTGTTGAATTCATGTAAATTCTAGTGGATTAAGACTAGAAGGGTGAGGGGTATGTATTATCATTCAAATTTCCGGTAATAAAATATCTTTTGGGGTCTTAAATCTTCAAGTGGGGAGGAATCATTAGGTTTTCAAAAATATGCTTAATGAATTTTTTTGGAATGGTGTGAAACCTACACGATTGTGTAGATCTCATTGTTCTGAATATAGTGGAGCTTGTTTCCAGCAAAACCGACAATGTATGCTCCCAGAAACACGTTATGTTCATTTTCCCAAATAGGTAATATTAAGGAAAAAATGTGCAGACCACCCAGTCAACAGTCCATAGAGCTGACTCTGCATGGTTGACTAGTCAAAGTTGATTGGGTATGGTTTACCAATCAGGCAGTGTCATTTGTCTGATTTGTGTTTCTGTTGGGTGGCATATTTTTATTGGTTGGGATGGTGTCCAACCACATGTTTCCATGTGGCCCAACCAAAGGATTCCATGTGGCAACATGGGGACCACCAAAATTTTGTTGCCAAGCCAAATTGGCCTCCAGTAGATTTGAACAGCAGACCACCTTGTAAACAGTGTAACGCCTAACCGGTTGAGCCACATGTTTCTTATTAAAAATTGTATCGAAACTGTTATATAATGTTAATGCGTCAAAGGCTTCAGATAAGGGGCCAGGGCATAGTCCCACCCCCCCATATATGATACCATAAAATCCATCGCTAAGGACCAAGGGCACGGTGGAGGAGGATCCTGCCCAACCTTTAATTCAAATTTTTTTCTACCAAAATTTCATATTAAATAAATGTGCCATTTTTAATTAAAAAAAACATAATTCAAACTGTATCATTCTAGTTAAAAATGCTGATTTTAGGCGTTATTGGGAAAATTAATTGTTTAACAACTTTTCTCAAATTTGTGCAAATTTGTTGCTCAGTTAGCGGAAAAAAGGGCAAAATTGTAGGTCGGGTCCGGATATTGGAGAATTTGTGGTGTGGTTAGCTGAAAAACTACGGAGTCTCATAAATTCTTCAATTTTTGACTAATTTGGGAGCATAAATTGGCTATACATGAATTTTTGGGTCTTCTGGAGCTGATGGAATAGGTTTTGAAGCCATTTGAGCACTGTAATGTATGTAATCACCATTTTTAGCATAATCAATATGGAAACATATCCCAGGAGGAGTGAACTCCTTTATCGTTCACTGTGTTGTGGTTATTTTTATGGTGTATTTTTCTATTGTTTCTTCTATTTAAAAGCTTTAAATTTTTGTTTTATGTGTTTAAAAATTTAACATAAAGGCTCATAGAACTCAGTTTTTAACACTTGCAATTTACAAACCCTTCAGCACACTTTCTTAAGGTCACAAATAGATCAAAGGGAGAATGAGAATGAGAATGTGGCCATAAGGATAAGTAATGAGAAGAAGCCAAATTGTTAAAGGACTTATAATAAAGAGAGAAGGTAGAATTCATTTTTTTTAGAGGACTAGTTAGATATCCCCATGAATGGAGAAGACAACCTAGAAAATACATCCAGATAATGTGCAAAGAATGGAACAATATATTTAGATGTAACTTCTATAGCATCTAAATTTTTTTTTTCCTGAGTAATTACAAGAGTGCATTAGATGGTAATTAACTAAGGTCGATTATCTAAAAGGAGGAGAAAAATGCCAAAATGTTTTTTCAAAAACATGAGTATGTAGAAATAAATATGCCTTTAAATAGCCATAGAAGTGAGTTTTTGGATAAAGATGTCGGAAATACACCTACAAATAAAATGGAACTATTTTATATAGGTGTTCATATAAAAAATGAAGATGATGAAGGTTTTCTTTTTAAAAACTTAAGGAAAAGAGAAAAGAAAATTTCTGTTATGGAGGGAGGTGAAACACCAATGTGATGTTTGATACAGACAATCAAAATACATGATGGGAAATTTTTTTATATGAGCATAATTGTAAGGGATTTCTGATGAAGAGAACATAGCATAATTGGATCATGAGGATGAATAAAAAAATGATCCTTCATATGAAATGCTCCTAAATTTACAGAAGAGATAAAATTGTTGGAGAGGTTTGTTGCAAGGACGTGAGAACATACCTTGAGGAGAGGAATGCTCAATAATGCCCTGCATGGAATGGGTGTTCGTTGCATCCAAGGAATGAATAATCACTACAAGGAAAAGAACCTCTACTGTAGGTTATAACGGAGGTTTTTAGTGTTAGAAAATTGGTTAAAATTATCAAAAAACATTTTCTACAACATCCATTTTCAGTAACATAGGTTTTGGCTGAGCTTCTAATGGAACATATCTCAAAACAATATTCATATCAATTAATTTTTTATTAGTGCATTTGAATTTCATGTTTGGATTAATTTGTTATATCATATCATCATGTTTCACATCTCTTCATTATAATATTTAATCATCCATATATTTAATCAGTGGTGTAACACTTCACAGCGACAATGGAGAATACAATAGAATAAATAAAACGGTATTTTATTATATATATATATCTAACACCCCCCCAATTCATGTGATTTCATTTTAAAGTTAGATACTTGAACTTTACATCCTAAGGGGAGTGGACTCCAAGGGATGATTATTTTGTGAATGTAATCAAACATTTAGCTGAGGAAATGAATAAATTATTGTGGTGCAAATTGACCAAAAATGAGATGATGAGATCACTTGCTAAATCTTTGAGTATGGATGATGCAAATATTTCCCCACAATCTTTCGAAAATCCTTGAAAGATAGTAAGTTTTAAAATTAGATTTTGAGGAAAAATCTGAATTTCCCCAATGATGAGGAAAGTAGTTGGGAAGAGGTAAAAAGCTGGAAAAGCTGAGGAAAAGCATAAAACAGATTTAAAGAATCCCTAAGTGGGAAGCCTAGGCAAACAGGAATAAAAGCATCCTGATATTCTGGACGCAGAATTAGAAACAGGCTTTGGGGAGTAAAAGCTTAAATAAGCTGCACTAGAACAGATTGAGGTTGGTCTGTTCTAGGAGAATGATCTCAGCTCGGGGGTGAGTCCTGGGAGACAGAAGGATTCTAAGGTTTGGAGGTTGGTCATTTGCAAGAGCGGTATGTTCCTGATTTTACAGATGTTTTACTTCATATAGAATGAATTGGCTACATATAAAAATTCATTTTATACTAGAACATAAATTCTACATTTAACAGAGTTGGTTACAAGAAATTTATCCTTGCCACTCTGTATGGTTGTAGAATTTAATCTGTGAAGTAGAATTCCACAGAGTCTCTAAACCAGTGATTGGTTTAAATCTGCGGATAATTATCTTTCCACAGAAGAAGAATCAATAACTTAACTTTAATCTGCTTCTGTTTCTTATAGTGATTTTATTATCTGCATATATGTGCATGAAAATCTGAAATCCCTACTGTATGTTGGGAAGCAGTAGTGAAAGACTTGCAATTTACCTTGTGCATGAGAGAATGTTAGAATAGACCTATGAATCTGGGAACATATTACAAGTTCTGTGGTGGGGTCAATTAAACTTTATTGACTTCTAAATTTTAGTCTAGAGGAAGCTTTCCGGTAAAACTTGGAGTAACCAGAATTAATGACATTAGAATTCTGAAACAAAACAAACTTCAGGAAGATACTACTAGACCATAGAATATAAGCCAGATTTTAAACCTGCTTATGCATCAAAGAATCTATGCTGTACAAATACTACAACAAACTATTTATGCACACTTAGAGATATATGGTAATGGTAGTGGGGGAACAGTTAATCTTTTACTAGATGGTGGAATTATGCCAACTCTAGTTAAGAAACCTGTATAAACCTCTGTATATAAATGAGAGTTAAAAAGCTGCCAGGGATTAACTTAATATTTTAATTTATCTGTCCTAGAGTTTCCACAGAAATATGATGGAAATCCAGATAAGAGTATTTGTAACTATTATGCAGCATAAAACATTTTAGAATCTTATACACTGTCACGGTTGTCCAATTAAATTCAAAGAAAAATTTACCATTATTCGATGAACTGCTGTCATATGGTTGCACAGTGTATATCTATGCATGTTGAATTAGCATATTAAAAGAAATAAAACTTCGTGACCTCAATTACATCATCATGGAATATTAGTCATAGACAAACAGTAATATATTCCTTTAGCATTTAGAGAATAAGTATGTTCTGAGTTGATTAACATTAACTCAAAAGAGAAAAATAAAATAAAAGATATTTCTCTGCATATAATAGTTTCGAACAAAAAGGAAGGAGTCAGACGAAAAACCTAACCAAAGGAACACGAAGCAAGATGCAAATATTTATACGACTCCGTTCAGAATTAATAATAAATCATCCTGAAATGAGGCAGTACGCACATCAACAGTAGAAACGAGTGCCAATTTAGCATAGAAATTCCATGAGTCACTTCTGAGATTCAGTTCGCCATTAGTCGGCTGAGTTCAGAAAAATAAAAACGCACAGAGGAATGAAACTGAGCGAGCTTAGTCGCAGCGTTCAGCATGGAACTCATAATGGGTAAACGTCCCTACACAACCGCCTGTCCACGGCTATAATAATAAAAAAAAATTTAAATACTGTCTATGGTAACATGAGACAATCCATGCGAAGATCGTTCTAAAAATTTGAGAACCTGTACAATAACAAACGGGGGAAATAAGTCGAAGGAAGTCGCCAGAACACAACGACAAGGATCATAACCTCTTCGGCCATAGCAGACTTTATATACCTGCAACGACAGAGAATATTTATATTAGGAAATTTCTAATCCATAATAGAAAGTGTCCACCGAACAAAAAAAAGAAAAAAAAAAAACGAAGTATACTGTATACCTGGGGTAGCGCGAGAATCGCCAGATCAATAGTCCCTAGAACGAACACAGCGAGAGGGGGAGAGTTAAATTCAATGGCACATGACAAAGTATAAGTCAACCCTTACGAACTTGAATTGTGCTTTTAACTGGATGGCTACCTTGTCACGACACGAATGGACCAGGCCTTTCGCCTTCATACGAAAGCCCCTATTCTCCATCGTGAGTTCTGAAAAAACACCCAAGTCGCTGAGGTTAATAGAATATTTTATCTGGAAAATAGGAGCAAATGGAAATGGTATTAAACCGAAGCCTATACTCTTTCCGAGTTCTCCATTCAACCCACAGCAAACGAAAATGTGTAAGACGGAGAGAGGAAAACCATTGATTAAAAACGATCATACCTAATTCGCTGTAGCAGTACTGTGAATAATTTTAGGGACGCCATCGTGAGGATTCCCCTCTTACACGATTGCCATAGAGTGCAAACAGAACTGAGGAAACAAGTCGAGTAGCATGGTTCACTGAAATTTCTCCATAACAGAACGAAGATTTAATAAACACTATTCACAAAATCAATAGCCGGATGAAAAACAAAACACACTTACCATGATCAAATGAACGAGCGCCTGGTAGAAACCCTCGACGTTGCCATCCTGTGAAAACAAATAGTCCAGAGAGAAACGACGAACGCCACCAGAGAAAAATGAAGTTCTGGAACGAAAAAGACAGGAACTAATAATGGAGTAGGAAACCCCAACTCCATTAAAATTGAGTCGTCCACGTGTATGGAGATAACCGTAGGAATGAACTCAGATTGGGATTTGTGTCTGAGTAAGTTTAAGGGAGATTACATCCCCAGATCCCGAGCGGGATCGTAACATTAAAACTCATACATAGCGTGATCTGAACGAAATAATAATCAAACTCAAGGGGAATATTTTAAATTATTTATTCAAACCATTGTACACCAAATCGCATGATGGATATCCAGAGTTCAGATTCGTAGTACTACGCATCAATCAAACTTTATGGAAAAACAAGAAATTGAATGCAGGTATGTCACAGCGTCCCGTTTGATAAATCGATATTCAAACCCTACCCTACGGGTCCGAATTATCAGTCATATACGAATAAATGCAAGCGTATCAAGTTAAGTAAGACGTGGCTTGGACCAACGTCGACCTATGATAAATCATGAAAGGGTCGATCGATGTTTATCGATCACATGTGAGTTAAAAATAAAATGAGTGGTTCGATTTTATAATGTATAAAGTCAAGACCTCGATTTATTCCTATATAACGTCCAATGGCTAAACAAAATGGGAAAACATTTGTATAGAGGTGTTATATGAGAATCATCATATGATTAGTTGCTTCTAGAAATCAGTAAAATGGAATGAAACACAATGATAAATGTATGTATTTAACATTGTCAATGTGTTAGGAGTTTATTATTTAATGTTATGTCTATCCACCAAAGGAAGGAGATCGAAGTGTAAAAGTAAATATGAACCAAGTTAAATTTCACCTGGAGAAAAAAATAAAAAAAATTGAGTACGAGAGAGGGAGATGTGACAAATGGTATCAGAGCCCAAGTTATAAAACTGGGCTGGTAACTTTGTGCTCACGGTTGTTGTGTGCTCACTGTGTGATTTTATTTCTGTAGCAAAATTTTTGTTGGTTGTTTTGTTTTTTTTTCTGTTCACTGACCTGTGCGATGTAGTGTACAGTGAGGTGATAGAATGGAAGAAGGTGGTGGAATTTATGTAGATCTGCAGGGTGAGCCAGATCCAAATGCGGCCATGATGGCTATGTTGCGAAATTTGCAACAAGAATTGGCTGAGATAAAAAGCCAGAATGACAGATTGTCATTAGCCAGTGAGGAGCAGGAAAAGCTCATCAGGGAATTAACCTCACGGAACAGCCAAGAAGGCGAAGGTTCCGGGAAGAGGAAAACTGATGAATCTGATGAGGAAGATGCTCTTCGACATCAGAATAAGCAGAAAAAGGAATTACAAGGGGAATTCTAGAAAATAAAACCTCCTTCCTATGATGGGGAAAAGGAGGATGATGCTGAAGCCTGGTTGCTGAATATGATTAAGTATTTCCAGGTTTATGAATATGAAAGCAATCTGAAGGCCAGATTAGCTGTCTACCAGCTACAAGGTAAGGCTACCTTGTGTTGGGAGGAGACCAAAATGGTACATGCCATAGATGAAAAGACAGTTACTTGGGAAGATTTCCAGGCTAAATTCAAGAATCACTACTTGAATGAGTGGTACTATGATGACAAAGCAAAATAATTTCATGAGCTTAGATTGGGACAGCTCACTATTGATGAGTTTGTCACAAAATTTACCAATCTATTAAGATATGTACCTTACATAAGGGAAGAAAAGGAAAAGGTAGAGAGATTTCTAAATTGTTTGCCTATGGTATACAAAGAGAAAATTGAGTTTGACAACCCAAAAAAAATGGACGAAGTTGTTAGGAAAGCTAGATTGTGTTACCAACAGTTCAAAGGAAAAAATGACCAGGGGAAAGGTTGGGTAAGTAAGAATGAATTCAAAGGGAGAAAACAAAAACCAGCCTATTTGAAGAATTTTGGCAGAGATCATCATAGGAAAAGGTTTAGTAAACCCAAATAAAGTCAAACTGCACAGTCTCAAGTGGCATCGAAACCAATAGATGGAGACAGCAAAAAGGAGGGAACAGTTAGAATGAAGGAGCCCTTGAAATGTTGGGACTGTGGAGAACCCTATCTTTTGAGGGACTGCCCCCATCGAAATGTTCATATGCTCACGAGGGATCGGGAAGCGACAACAGTAAATGATGTAGCCAGAAACATACCAACTATCAGTGCAGCCCTGGAAAATCGACAAGCAGAGCATCAAGCAACCATGGTGGAAATGGAGGGTAAGATTTCTGACTTACCTGTTTCTGTTCTGATTGATCCAGGTGCTTCTTTGAGTTACATTAGTCCAAAGATTGTAGAAAAATGTAACTTAAAAACTGAAAAATTTCAACAGTCATGGCTGGTACAGCTGGCCACTGGAACAAAAAGGAAGGTAACACATAAACTGCCCAGAACAGAAATCAAATTAAATGAGTTCCGAACAGAAGTAAATTTGAACATTTTACCCTTAGGGTCATATGATTTATTGATAGGAATGGACTGGCTGGAAAAGAAGAAAGCTTTGATGAATTGCTGGGATAAGACCTTGCACTGTGTAGATGAGGAAGGGAAACCTTTCATTCTAAAAGGGAAACAAAAACCTATTTTTGTCAGACAGATTTCAGCATTGCAATTAAAAAGAACAGCTAGAAAAGGATGTCAGGTTTATGCAGTGCATGTGGAAGAAACAGAACAAAAAACTAAAGAAGAATTACTGGATGCTGTACCAGTAATAAGGGAATTCAAGGAAGTTTTTCCAAAGGAAATCCCTCATCTTCCTCCTAAAAGAGAGATTGACTTCTCAATCGATCTGGTGCCAAGAGTAACACCTGTTTCACGAGCACCATATCGAATGAGTCCTCCCGAACTTATAGAATTGAAAATGCAATTGCAAGAACTGCTAGACAAAGGGTATATCAGACCAAGTGTGTCTCCTTGGGGAGCACCAGTGCTGTTCGTGAAAAAGAAAGATGGGACATTCAGGATGTGCATTGATTATAGGCAATTGAATAAGTTGACCATTAAAAATAGATATCCTTTGCCTAGAATTGATGATCTTTTTGATCAGGTGAGAGGGGCTTCAGTATTCTCAAAAATTGAGTTAAGAACTGGTTACCACCAGCTCAGAATTAAAGAGGAAGACATCACCAAAACAGCCTTTAGAACCAAGTATGGCCACTACGAATTTGTAGTTCTACCTTTTGTTTTGACAAACGCCCCTACCACATTCATGTGCCTAATGAACAGTGTATTGAAAAAATATTTGGACAAACTTGTTCTTGTGTTCATAGATGATATCTTAGTTTACTCAAACAGTGAAGAGGAACACAAAGAACACCTAAGGATAGTGCTGCAAACTCTAAAGGAAAATCAGCTATACGCTAAATTTAGAAAATGTGAGTTCTATAAGGACAAGATCCAATACTTGGGCCATATTATTTCTGAACAAGGCCTTGTTGTTGATCCGGAAAAGATAAAGGTGATAAAAGAATGGCCAGTACCCTCTGATGTTTCGGCAGTTAGATCATTCATGGGGATTGCCAGCTATTATCGCAGATTCATGGAGAGATTTTCTGCCATAGCACATCCCATCACATCCTTACAGAGGAAAGGTGTCAAGTTTGAATGGACTGAAAAATGCCAAAACAGTTTTGACAAATTGAAACTGAAACTTACTACAGCCCCTATATTGAAGATTGCAGATCCTGATAAGGAATTCGTGGTATGCACAGATGCATGTGGAGAAGGATTGGGAGGAGTTCTTCTGCAGGAAAATTCAGTGATTGCCTATGAATCCAGGAAATTGAAGATACATGAACAGAATTATAGTGCCTATGAATTAGAATTAGCAGTTGTTATTCATGCTTTGAAAATGTGGCGGCATTATCTGCTTGGAAAAAGATTTACATTGATGACTGATCATATTAGCCTCAAATATTTCTTTTCTCAAACATAATTGAATGCCAGACAGGCCAGATGGCTGTCCTTTTTAAGTGAGTTTGACATGGACATAAAACATATAAGAGGGAAAGAAAATAAAGTTGCTGATGCATTGAGCAGAAATGCTTGTCAGCATATCAATAATATTGGGAGTAGCGCTCAGATTGATGTAGAAGAATTAGTGATTAAAGTAGCAAACCAAGACCCAAATTATGAAACACTTCTGGTAAAATTACAGAAAAGGGAGAAAACTGGTTTCACTCAAAACCAAAAAGGGCTGATCTGTTATAAAAACAGATTGTATATTCCAAATCTAGAGTCTTTAAAAAGAGATATTTTGGATGAATACCATAAGCAACCCTATGCAGGACATCCAGGATATCAGAAATTGTTAACAGCCCTGAAAAAGAAGTTGTTTTGGCCAGGAATGAAGAAAGAGGTAGCAGAATATTTAAGTAGATGCATGGAATGTCAACTAGTTAAGGTGGAACACCAGCATCCTGCCGGTCTTCTGAACGCTTTGCCCATTGCAGAATGGAAATGGGACACTGTTTCCATGGACTTCATTACAGGATTACCCAAAACCAAATACCAGCATGATTCTGTAATGGTTGTAGTAGACACTTTAACCAAAGCTGCTCACTTTATACCAGTGAAATCCACCTTTGGAACATCTCAAGTAGTGAATGTGTTCCTGAAGGAGATAGTAAGACTCCATGGAGTCCCTAAGGTGATTGTTTCTAATAGAGATGCTAAATTTACAGCAGCTTTTTGGAGGGGATTATTTGGAGGAATGGGCACTAAATTGAATTTTAGCACTGCTTACCACCCTCAGACTGACGGTCAAACGGAACGAAAAAATCAAATTTTGGAGGACATGCTGAGAATGTATGTGATGGATAGACCCTCAAAGTGGGAAGATTTCTTACATTTAGCTGAATTTTCCTATAATAACAGCTATCAATCCTCCATTAAAATGAGTCCATTTGAGGCACTATATGGAAGGAAGTGTCATACCCCTTTAAGCTGGAGTCAGCCAGAAGACAAACTAATGTTGGGACCCGATGCTTTACAAGAAATGGAAGGAATAGTCAAACAGATACAAAAGAACATCAAGACAGCACAAGATCGCCAGAAGAGTTATGCAGATCATAAAAGAGTGCATAGAGAATTTAAAGTTGGGGAGCATGTATATCTGCGTATTAAACCCAAAAAGAGCACCCTTTATGCTGAGAGTTGTGCAAAATTGTCCCATAGATACTGTGGTCCCTTTGAAATATTGGAAAGGGTGGGACCAGTGGCTTACAAGCTGGCCTTACCACCCCATGTTAGAGTTCATGATGTATTTCATGTTTCATTGTTAAAAAGATATGTGCATGATGCTTCTCACATAGTTGATTGGAATGTTGTATAGGTGGAACCAGAAGGGGAGTTTCTGCCATAATCGCTTCAAATATTGGAGCGGGAAGAAATTGAATTGAGAAGCAGAACGGTAGCCAGAGTAAAGGTGCAGTGGAAGAACTTTACTGCTGAAGAAGCTACCTGGGAATGAGAGACTGAAATGATGGAAAAATATCCATTTTTATTTGCAAAATAAACTCTAGTAGTTGAATAACAACACCGAGGACGGTGTTTATTTTCAGAACGGGAATATGTAACACCCCCCAATTCCTGTGATTTCATTTTAAAGTTAGATACTTGAACTTTACATCCTAAGGGGAGTGGACCCCAAGGGATGATTATTTTGTGAATGTAATTAAACATTTAGCTGAGGAAATGAATAAATTATTGTGGTGCAAATTGACCAAAAATGAGATGATGAGATCACTTGCTAAATCTTTGAGGATGGATGATGCAAATATTTCCCCACAATCTTTCAAAAATCCTTGAAAGATAGTAAGTTTTAAAATTAGATTTTGAGGAAAAATCTGAATTTCCCCGATGATGAGGAAAGTAGTTGGGAAGAGGTAAAAAGCTGGAAAAGCTGAGGAAAAGCATAAAACAACTTTAAAGAATCCCTAAGTGTGAAGCCTAGGCAAACAGGAATAAAAGCATCCTGATATTCTAGACGCAGAATTAGAAACAGGCTTTGGGGAGTAAAAGCTTAAATAAGTTGCACTAGAACAGATTGAGGTTGGTCTGTTCTAGGAGAATGATCTCAGCTCGGGGGTGAGTCCTGGGAGACAGAAGGATTCTAAGGTTGGGAGGTTGGTCATTTGCAAGAGCGGTATGTTCCTAATTTTATAGATGTTTTACTTCATATAGAATGAATTGGCTACATATAAAACTTCATTTTATACTAGAACATAAATTCTACATTTAACAGAGTTGGTTACAAGAAATTTATCCTTGCCACTCTGTATGGTTGTAGAATTTAATCTGTGAAGTAGAATTCCGCAGAGTCTCTAAACCAGTGATTCGTTTAAATTTGCGGATAATTATCTTTCCACAGAAGAAGAATCAATAACTTAACTTTAATCTGCTTCTGTTTCTTATAGTGATTTTATTATCTGCATATATGTGCATGAAAATCTGAAATCCCTATTGTATGTTGGGAAGCAGTAGTGAAAGACTTGCAATTTACCTTGTGCATGAGAGAATGTTAGAATAGATTTATGAATCTGGGGACATATTACAAGTTCTGTGGTGGGGTCAATTAAACTTTATTGACTTCTAAATTTTAGTCTAGAGGAAACTTTCCTGTAAAACTTGGAGTAACCAGAATTAATGCCATTAGAGTTCTGAAACAAAACAAACTTCAGGAAGATACTACTAGACCATAGAACATAAGCCAGATTTTAAACCTGCTTATGCATCAAAGAATCTATGCTGTACAAATACTACAACAAACTATTTATGCACACTTAGAGATATATGGTAATGGTAGTGGGTGAACAGTTAACCTTTTACTAGATGGGGGAATTATGCCAACTCTAGTTAAGAAACCTGTATAAACCTCTGTATATAAATGAGAGTTAAAAATCTGCCAAGGATTAACTTAATATTTTAATTTATCTGTCCTAGAGTTTCCACAGAAATATGAGGGAAATCCAGATAAGAGTATTTATAACTATTATGCAGCATAAAACATTTTAGGATCTTATACACTGTCACGATTGTCCAATTAAATTCAAAGAAAAATTTACCATTATTAGATGAACTGCTGTCATATGGTTGTACAGTGTATATATATGCATGTTGAATTAGCATATTAAAAGAAATAAAACTTCGTGACCTCAATTAGATCATCATGGAATATTAGTCATAGACAAACAATAATATATTCCTTTAGCATTTAGAGAATAAGTATGTTCTGAGTTGATTAACATTAAATCAAAAGAAAAGAAAAATAAATAAAAGAGATTTCTCTGCATATAATAGTTTCGAAAAAAAACAAAGGAGTCAGACAAAAAACCCAACCAAAGGAACACGAAGCAAGATACAAATATTTATACGACTCCATTCAGAATTAAGAACAACTCATCCTGAAACGAGGCAGTATGCATATAAACAGTAGAAACGAGTGCCAATTTAGCATAGAAATTCCATGAGTCACTTCTGAGATTCAGTTCGCCATTAGTCGGCTGAGTTCAGAAAATAAAAATGCACAGAGGAATGAAACTGAGCGAGCTTAGTCGCAGCGTTCAGCGTGGAACTCATAATGGGTAAACGTCCCTACACAACCGCCTATCCGCGGCTATAATAATAAAAACAATTTTAAATACTGTCTATGGTAACATGAGACAATCCATGCGAAGATCGTTGTAAAAATTTGAGAACATGTACAATAACGAACGAGGGAAATAAGTCGAAGGAAGTCGCCAGAACACAACGACAAGGATCATAACCTCTTCGGCCATAGCAGACTTTATATACCTGCAATGACAGAGAATATTTATATTAGAAAATTTCTAATCCATAATAGAAAGCGCCCACTGAACAAAACAAAAAAAAAACGAAGTATACTGTATACCTGGGGTAGCGCGAGAATCGCCAGATCAATACTCCCTGGAATGAACACAGCGAGAGGAGGAGAGTTAAATGCAATGGCGCATGACAAAGTATAAGTCAACCCTTACAAACTTGAATTGTGCTTTAAACTGGATGGCTAGCTTGTCACGACACGAATGGAATAGGCCTTTCGCCTTCATACGAAAGCCCCTATTCTCCATCGTGAGTTCTGAAAGAACACCCAAGTCGCTGAGGTTAATAGAATATTTTATCTGGAAAATAGGAGCAAATGGCGATGGTATTAAATCGAACCCTATACTCTTTCCGAGTTCTCCATTCAACTCACAGCAAATGAAAATGTGTAAGATGGAGAGAGGAAAACCATTGATTAAAAATGATCATACCTAATTCGCTGTAGCAGTACTGTGAATAATTTCAGGGACGCCATCGTGAGGATTCCCCTCCTACACGATTGCCATAGAGTGCAAACAGAACTGAGGAAAGAAGCCGAGTAGCATGGTTCACTGAAATTTCTCCATAACAGAACGAATATTTAATAAACACTATTCACAAAATCAATAGCCGGATGAAAAAACAAAACACACTTACCATGATCAAATGAACGAGCGCCTGGTAGGAACCCTCGACGTTGCCATCCTGTGAAAACAAATAGTCCAGAGAGAAATGACGAACGCCACTAGAGAAAAATAAAGTTCTGGAACGAAAAAGACAGGAACTAATAATGGAGTAGGAAACCCTAACTCCATTAAAATCGAGCCGTCCATGTGTATGGAGATAACCGTAGGAATGAACTCGGATTGGGATTTGCGTCTGAGTAAGTTTAAGGGAGAGTACATCCCCAGATCCCGAGCGGGATCGTAACATTAAAACTCATACATAGCGGGATCTGAACGAAATAATAATCAAACTCAAGGGGAATATTTTAAATTATTTATTCAAACTATTGTACACCAAATCGCATGATGGATATCTAGAGTTCAGATTCGTAGTACTACGCATCAATCAAACTTTATGGAAAAACAAGAAATTGAATGCAGGTATGTCACAGCGTCCCGTTTGATAAATCAATATTCAAACCCTACCCTACGGGTCTGAATTATCAGTCATATACGAATAAATGCAAGCGTATCAAGTTAAGTAAGACGTGGCTTGGACCAACGTCGACCTATGATAAATCATGAAAGGGTCGATCGATGTTTATCGATCACATGTGAGTTAAAAATAAAATAAGTGGTTCGATTTTATAATGTATAAAGTCAAGACCTTGATTTATTCCTCTATAACGTCCAATGGCTAAACAAAATTGGAAAAGATTTGTATAGAGGTGTTATATGAGAATCATCATATGATTAGTTGCTTCTAGAAATCCGTAAAATGGAATGAAACACAATGATAAATGTATGTAGTTGACATTGTCAATGTGTTAGGAGTTTATTATTTAATGTTATGACTATCCACCAAAGGAAGGAGATGGAAGTGTAAAAGTAAAGATGAACCAAGTTAAATTTCACCTGGAAATAAATAAAAATAAATATTTGAGTACGAGAGAGGGAGATGTGACAAATAGTATGTATATGTATATGTATATATATATGTCTATATATATATATATATATATATATATATATATATATATATATATATATATATATATATATATGAATAAGACACTCTTTTTCATACGAAATGGGAAAGTTATTGGTATCCCTATATCTTTCAATTGGAACACTATGTCCATTACATTAAACAAAATGTCTAATTTCACAGACAAATATACAATTCCTTTCATTGATATCCAAACATATTTATCATAATTCTTTGCTTGAACTATTGTCATGGCTCGAGCTACTTCCATGACATGGGTTATTTTGAAGGGTTTTTTATTCACGGTGTTGATTGTTTTCTTCTTCTTCAACTTCCATCTACAAACATAAAAATAAATTGTAATGAGTGTATATACATTAGTGAGAATAATGAAAATTGAAATGTTATATAATATAAATCAACTTGAATAAAAAAGAAATGACGTACCATAGAAAGAATTGACTCATGAACTATATACATTCTTTCAAAACCAAATTTCATGTCGTATTTCAACATTTCATTTGTTGGAATAGTTCCATACTTTGTTTCCTGCAAGTTCTATACCCCATAAAAAATCATATATTAAAAAAAAAAAGTTTTTTTTTCTATTAATTATAGAAGGAGCTAAGTAAAACAAGATCGATAGATTCTTATGAATTCCACAATTAATTTCTGATATTCCAACATATAATCACAACCCATATTTAACACAATGTCAATCAATTCTTCTGATGGTTTTTCTTTGTATGTTAGCACACATTTGAAGACATTCAATGATGATTGTTGTAAAACAACTTGAAATATACAGAAATGAAATCTAGTTAAGTTGTTATAAGGAAGTAACAATTACTCACAAACTTATATATCAACCCTTTTATTCCTTATCATCTTGTTTTGTGTGCTGAATGGATTCCATTTTCTTTTATTTTCTGCAGTAAAATACTTGAAAATTAATTTTTAATGTTAAATTGTTTATTTATTCTACCTAATCCAAAAATTCAATGATTACATATTACATTTGAAGCATGTTGTTTTTAATATGGCTCCTCGTGCGATGCAATTATATCTGTTTCTTTGACCATCTCCTTTTAAACTTTTTTGGACATTCCTATTGGCATATTTCTAATACCAGCTCATTCATCCTTTGAGATTTTCATAATCTTCTGGAAAATGTAACATGACAATAAACTATTTAAATTTTATATTGATATATGAAAGGTAAATGTAACATTAAAAGTTATATTTATAAATGATTGGTTTCTAGTAATATATACATATAATTCTAGAAAAAAAAATTAAGGAATATTAAATTTTCATTCCTTATTTTTTGTTGTTATGAGATTTTGATATTAAAAGTCTGAGATGTCTCATTGACCAATTCTCTAGAAACTCATCCTATAGTTTAGATAAATTTTGGTTCTTGGAATCATTCGATTTATTTTTGTATTGTAAGTGGAAATATCATCTATATATTTATTCCACTTGATCCCTCAATGTTTTGTAAAAGTTTTCCCCCCTTTCGTTAACCTCCAGCACTACTCCAGAGGAGCTAAGGAGAAATTCATTTTCATTTACATGTTCTATTTTATTTTATTTTTCCTAGAAAAACATTCCTTCTCTAAGTTGTTGGTCCATGTACAACATTAAACATGTGTGAATTAATATATTGTTTGAAACATGTTATCTAATATTTTTAAGTATATTATTAATGAAAATTAAAAAAATAAATTCATATTGGATCTATATTATTTGTTCATTCACCTGATTCATCCTTCTGCAATTTTTCCATTAAGCTTTTACTGTTGTGAAACCAGCTCCAAAAATAGAACAAAAGAGATATCAATGCCTTAGAAATAAGCCACTTCAAGGGGGCAACCTCCAATACATTACATGAATGAAAAATTATTGGATGATACAAATTACAGAACCTCCTTTCTATATATAGTAGTCCATGGGGCTACAATGTAATCCTTGTGGGGCCATAATGTAATCCTAG
Source organism: Pinus albicaulis (assembly GCA_034641835.2). Classification (NCBI taxonomy): domain Eukaryota; kingdom Viridiplantae; phylum Streptophyta; class Pinopsida; order Pinales; family Pinaceae; genus Pinus; species Pinus albicaulis. Next base: position 1,669,810,877 of record CM076575.1, on the reverse strand, counting down.
CTGACCTAACAATAATAATTTAAGGGCACAATAATAATAATATGGGGGTTACAGGGGTACAATAATAACAATAAGGGGGTTACACTAACAATAATAAGGGACTATAGTAGTAATATAGGGATTTGCTGTGCCCCTCTCCTTCAAAAAGTGTTGTCCTCTATGCTTGAGTAGCTACTGGGTGCTTTTGTATAAAATTCTCATCCTCCCATGTAGAATCTTGGTGGGTAAGTTCTTTTATGATGGAAAGCTACGGGGTGAGCAAATTCCATAGCTTTCAAGTTCTTGTTTTACTGTGTGTTAAGTAGCAGAGTTCATTATGGTTGCCTTTTTATCAAGTTTGGCAATATTGTTTCATTTGGAAGATTTTCCTATAACCTTCTATTCTTTAAGCATGAAAAATGGGCTTGGATGCACTTTCGTGAATAAGAAGAGGCTCCAATTCTTATGCTATAGTACCAATATTTTGCTACAAACATAACTGTTAAATTTAAAATATTTTGTGGAACATCCACTAGGTAAGTTTTTTGGTTATTTGAAATTCTAATACATTTCCATTCTAAATTGTTGATATGTATTGTACTTACCTTGTAAGGACCATAGTAATTTGGTAATAATTTATTATCCTTCTTAGATTGCTTGAGGGACATTTGTTTGTATGGTTGTAGCCGTAAAAATACCCAGTCTCGTACATCAAAACTTCTCTCGCTGCGATGTTGATCTGCCTGTTGTTTCATTCGATTTTGTGCCAAATTCAGGTTATCCTTTAAGAGTTGGAGAACTTCTTGCTGATGCTCGATGTGATCTTCCACTGCTTGAACCTTCTAATTTTCTCTTAAAGATGATGTGATGGATGGTGGATGATATCCATAAAGTTCCATAAATGGGGTCATTTTTGCTGCAGTATGGAAGGAAGTGTTATACCACCATTCGGCGAGAGGTAACCACTTGACCCATTGTGTTTGTTTATCAGATACAAAACAACGAAGATATCCTTCCAAACATTTATTTACTATCTCGGTTTGACCATCGGATTGAGGATGATAAGATGAGCTATGAGCTAATTGAGTACCCAAACAAGAAAATAACTCCGTCCAAAAATTTCCAGTAAAAATGGGATCTCTATCGCTCACAATAACCCTTGGGTTTCCATGTAGATTTTGAATTGTGTCCATAAATTTAGTAGCAATTGTACTTGCTTTAAATGGATGAGATAATGCACAAAAGTGTGCATACTTGGTAAGTCTATCAACTACCACCATGATGACACTCTTTCCTTCGGACTTAGGTAAACCTGTGATAAAATCCATTGAAATCTTCTCCCAATGTTGACTTGGAATGGATAAAGGTTGTAGAAGACCCGGGGTCTTAATTGTCTCAAATTTTTTCTACTGGCAAACCAAACATTCCACCGCAAACTTTTGAATACCAAATTTAAGGCCATCCCAAAAAAATTATTTCTTCACCCTGTGGTAAGTTTTTAAAAATATTGAGTGTCCTCCTAAAGGAGAAGTGTGCAATTCCAAAATAATATTTTGTTTTAGTTGGGAATTCTTACAAATATATAAGCAATCTTTGTACCATAATGAATCATTTTTCCAACTAAATGTATCAGATGTACTGGGATCTTGATGTAACTTTTGAATGAGTGTCCACACTTCTTCGTCCTTCTTCCATTCATCTCTTTCTTCCGTTATCCAATCTGGTTGGATATTAGAAATGGCACAAAGCAATGCTTTCACCTCCTCATTCTTTCTTGAGAGTGCATCTGCAACAAAATTTAGCTTCCCTTTTTTGTATATTATTTCAAAGTAATAAACCAACATCTTTGTGACAGATTTTTGTTGCTCTTCTGAAAATCATCTCTGTTCCAAAAGGTGTTTAAGACTATCATGATTAGTTTTTACCTTGAAGTATCTGCCCATTAGGTAAGTTCTCCATTTTTTTAGTGCATGCAGTATTCCTAACATTTCCTTTTCATAAATAGGTTTCTGTAAATACTTTCCTTTGATTCGATGACTTTCAAAAGAAATCGGTATTCCTCCTTGCATTAAAACAACACTAATTCCATTTCTTGATGCATCACATTCCACAATAAAGGTTTTTGTGAAGTCTGGCGTAGCTAAGACCGGTGGTAGGCACATTGCCTCTTTAAGATGTTCAAAGGCCTTATTTTATTTAGGAGTCCATGACATTGCATCTTTCTTCAATAATGTTGTTAGAGGTGCTCCTATTCTCCCAATAAATATTAACAAAATTGCGATAATACCCTGTTAACCTGAGAAATCCTTGCAATTTCTTTATGGTTTTGGGGAGTTTCCATTCCTTAATGGTTTTAATTTTGTTAGGATCTACCTTAACACCCTCGTTAGATACAATATGAACCATATATTCCACCTCTTGTACTCGAAAGAAACATTTGGATGTTTTTGCATAAAATTGTTTCTCCTACAATAGTTTGAGCACCCTGTGAACATGTTGAACATGATCCTTCCAAGACCTGTTGTAGATTAGTATATCATAAAACAATACTAGCACAAATTTTCTAAGGAAGGGTTTGAAAATGGAATTCATCAACCCTTGAAATGTGGAAGGTGCATTGGTAAAGCCAAAAGGCATGATCAAAAATTCATAATGACCCTCATGAGTTCAAAATGCTGTTTCCAGAATATCTTCAGTCTTGATTCTAATTTGATGATATCCTGAACAAAGATCCAACTTGGCAAAATAAATTGCTCCATGTAATTCATCCAATAATTCATCAATCATAGGAATGGGAAATTTATCTTTAATGGTGAGCTTATTGAGCTCCCTATAATTCGGACACATGCACCATGATCCATCCTTCTTTTGTACCAATACTATAGGAGTAGAGAAAGAACTTTGAATAGGTTTAATTATACCCACCTCTAACATTTCTGCAATCATGTGTTTAATTTCACTCTTTTGGACATAAGGATATCTATAAGGCCTAATTTTTGGAGGAACACTTCCTGGAATCAAATGAATATCATGATCATGATCATGAATAGGTGGGAGTCCTTTGGGAGTTTCAAACACCTTGGAATGATTGTCCAAGACTTTTTGGAGATCTTCCAAAATAGATGATTTTTGATGTTGGAACTTCTAGTGAGCATAATTGTGCAATTACGCCTTGTTGTTATTTCTTTATAAGCTTTTTCATGAAATTAGAGCTTATTACCTTTCCCAACTTCCCTGTAATAACCCATAATTCGACTTCCTTTCCTTCTAAAAAAATTTTTAAGAAAAGTTCTTGAAAATTAAGAGCTACCATCCCCAAAGATTGTAACCATTGTACTACTAGTACAACATCTGCACCTCCCATAGTAATGGAAGGAATTGGACTATTCAATACATATTCCCCCATGGTTAGCTTGATATTATTGAATTTTCTAGAGAAATTTATAGTTCCTCCATTTCAAACAATCACTTGACATTCTGGTGCTGGGTATAGGAAACAATTCAATTCCTTGGCTACCTTACAATGAAAAAAATTATGGGTGCTACCCAAATCAATCAACACTATTACCTTTTTCTTCTTGATATGTCCTTTAATATTGAGAATTTGAGGAGTGGTAATCCATGCCAATGCATTACAAGATATGGTCGGAATCATTTCATCCTCTTTTAGGGCTGGTTCCTAGTGTATATCCTCTTCTTTTGAAGATTCTTGTTCATTTTATTCTTCCTCTTCACAATCTACGTAAAATAATTTCTTCTCAACACACTTATGACCTTTAGTTTATTTTCTATCACAACTGTAGCAAAGCCCTTTTTCTCTTTTTTCTTCCAATTGTTGTGGTTTCAACCTTGTAGGTTGTGGAAATCTAGTAGTAGCAACACTTCCACCTTTATAGAAGTGAGTGGTAGTCTTCCTTGTCACCATAATTCTACACTCAATTTTTCTTGCCAACCTCAATGCATTCTCCAATAAATCAAGTTCCAAAACACAAACTTCAAGTTAGATGTTATCCTTTAAAGTACTTATGAAGAGGTCAATCCCGTGTTCCTCTAGAATATCAATTACCCTTATATTCAATTTTTTGGAAGTCCTCAATGTGCTCCCCCACTAAAAAATTTTGTTTGAGATTTATCAGTTGGATAGACAAAGTGTTTCTCTTTGTATCCTCATAATCTGCTATCAATTCCTCCGTCAAAATTTACCAAGTGACAATTTTTTTATGGGAGCAAAGCCATCGATACCATACAAATGTATTTTGTTCTAAATGTAAAGTTGCAATGTGTACCTTTTGTGTGTTTTGCACATTATTGACATCAAAATATTACTCCATCTGTAGTATCCATGTGACAGGATCCTTTCCGTCAAACTTCCTCATATCCATTTTTGGAATATGGTGGTTATTCCCTCCAACATTAGAGTTTATGAAATTGCGATTAAAATTTATTTTGTTCTCATCATGAGTTTCCTCTACTATCTTTTGACCATTAGGAGACATTTCTTATATCAACTTTATCAAACCTTCCATGTCTACCTTTAGATCATTCTTCATGTTTTCCATCTTAGCTTCCATGTCATCCATCTTAGATTCCATGCTAGCTTCCAAGCCATCCCTCTTAGCTTCCATGCCATTCTTAAAACCATCCATCTTAGATTCCATGCATTTCTTCAAACCATCCATCTTTGTTTCCACACCTTTCTACCAAACTTCTATGTAATTTTTTATTTCTCTTTGCGACAGAGAAATTTGTTGCACTTGCTCTTGTAATTTTGATATGTCATGTTGTCATTCTTCGTCTTCATGAGTCATAGTAGAGCCTTCTAAAGGTTTAATGGGTGTTGAATTATTTTTAGGGGCCATTTCATAATCCAATATTGATATCTATTCTAGAATATGCCCTTGGAATCAATTCAACTTGATTCTTCAAACAAGACTTATGCAATTTGGAAAAAAAAAAATACACACCTTTTACTTTCTTTTGAGGAGCTTGATATTGAAATAGACTTATCTCTATACTTGCAGATCCTCAATATTTGAAATTTGGCCCTATAGTAGTCCTATGAAGTGTCTTTCAAATGCCATAGTTCTAATTTGATTTGGATTCTTCAAGGAAAAGTTATGTCCAATCTCCCACAATGACCTAATTATGGACTTGTTCAGTAGAGAGAACTTGTATGACTTGCCACATGTCACTTTTTTCTCCTTTGGGTTTAAAATTTATAGACTAGAAACTAATTCTAGTCACATTTTACATAATTCCAATTTGATGCTCAGAGAGTGTGTTATGAAGATTTTCCCAAGATCACCTCTTTGATATGAAATTCAGAAGATTGAAAAAGACCTAACTTCCACAGATCATATCTCTGAAAATCTTGCAAACCAAGCTCTAACATTTTGCGACGATGTTTCCCAGGATTATGTCTTCACGCTTTAAAAATTTTAGCTTCTAAACCTTCGTAGAAAAATAGTTATAGCAAAAATTTGGTGATGACCTTTTTAAGTGAAATTCAGGAGCCTACAAAAATCCCTAACTTCCACAGATCATATCTCTGAAAATATTGCGAACCAAGATCCAAAATTTTCAATGATATTCCTCAGGAGTTCGACTTCGCACTCTAAAAATTTCAACTTCTGAACCTTCGTAGAAAAAATGTTATAGAAAAGATGCCACGATGACCTGTTTGGAGCAGCGAAACCCTAGGATCCAAAGCTCTGATACCAAATATTGTGAAATCAACTCCAAAAATAGAAGAAAAGAGATATCAATGCCTTAGAAATAAGCCACTTCAAGGGGGCAACCTCCAATACATTACATGAATGAACAATTATTGGATGATACAAATTACAAAACCTCCTTTCTATACATAGGAGTCCATGGGGCCACAATGTAATCCTAGCTGACCTAACAATAATAATTTAAGGGGAAAATAATACAAATATGGGGGTTACAGGGGTACAATAATAAAAATAAGGGGGTTACACTAACAAAAATAAGGGACTATACTAGTAATATAAGGACCTAACATTTACACTCTTTTGGTCCTAGATCAGAAATAATCTTATTGAGCTTTGTCATTTTTTGGCTCTGCATGATACATAGTAAACGATACATGTTAGTTAAACTTACATATAGTTCAAAAATAATAATTTTTGTAAATAATTTGAAAATAACTTGCCTTTTTTACATTTGTCGATGTGCTATCAGTATCTTTTTTACTTGATCTCTTGTCAACCATTTCCTTATCAATATGAAACTTGTACCATACCATTCATTAAAATATTTTATAAATAAATCACAAAATTTTCAGGTAAAAAAAAGAAATTGGTGCGGCTTTCAATAAGTACGCAACGACGTTGGTGGGGCGTGCTCTTATAAATGCACTGCCAAAACATTATTAACATCGTATGATGCTCTGTGTCAATAAGGAGAACCGGTGTGTTATATGTTAACCAACGCATCAATTAACACATACAAATAAATAAATATCCTGTAGTGTTAGTTTTTGTAGCATATGATGTCATGGAGGGGGTAGTGTGACATGTTCTTACAAACACACTCAGAAAACAGGGGACCACCATATGATTCTTCTATCAACAAGGAGACCTAGCGCATTATATGTTAACCGGTGCGTCGATTAACACATAAAATAAAAAAAATGGTTTTATCAAACAGTACATGCGCGATGTGCTATAATTAAATAGCGTACCAGTGTGCTAATTTAAACAGGGCACATGATTTAAATTGTTTTTTTTTAATTGGATATCATTTTTGGGATTCAACAACATTAAGTAAGTTATTCATCTATGACCATTTCCATGAGAGGTAGTCGTAACTGACTAATTTCTCATTATTTTTGAATATTCAAATTAGCACTCATTGCATCAAGTGATGCTCAGAGGGGCAAAGAAGTGGGATTGAAACTAGTGAAATGAATCACATAGCGTCAATCATCACTTCTAGGGCTTGCACCCGGTAACTAGGACTTTCCGGGAGGTCACCCATCCCAGAACTCCTTTGTGGCTCAAGCGTGATTAATGTTTTTAATTTTATTTTTATCAAATAGTATGTGTGCATTGCGCTATGATAAAATAGTGCACTAGTGTGCTATTTTATAGAGGACGCGCCGATTAAAAAATTTATGTTTTTTAAAAATTGACAGAAGGGCCGACATGGATTGGGATCCGACAATGCAAGTCGTCCCATGGGTTAGATGCAATAGGCCTATATATATAGCAATATAAACCCTATAAATATAAAATGAAAAGCCTTAATTTTGAAGTCATAGAAATAGGAAGAAGCAAGGGAAGAAACAAAAAGAATCAAGGGTTACGTGTAACGATGGATATTTTTTCTTCTTTTTCTGAAAATGAACAGTAAAATTTAAATTTTTTACTTACTGCGTAAAATGTACTTCAAAAAATAAAATAAAAAACGATAATATTTAATCACTAGATGGCTTGAAATTCTATGCTACGGGTTTGAATCACCAGAGGTTTGGATTTATGATTGTCTAAATAGTTCTGTTCGAAAGTATTTCACTACTCCAGAGTGCTCTCATGCTCTCTTGCTCTAGGTATGTCTCATTCAAATCTCCCCTTGAAACTTTTTGCAAAAATAATGAAATAATGAAAATTTTTACTATTTAAATAATTTTTTATGAAATTAGATTTTCGAAAATATTTTTCCAACCATTTTTCAATTTACCATTTTTAGTTTCACTTTTTTTATTGGTAGCTATTCGACACTAGTGCGTCAATTAATAACACCGCACCGGTGCACAGTAACTAAAACACACCAGTGAGGTTATCTGTACATTAGCACCGATAACAATAAGTCCATTTTTAAAGCACCTAAATTACTTTTGGGTGTGTACACCAAAATTTATTTTTGATTTTGCTAAAATGCAGGGAGAAAATATCATAATTCAAAATCTAGCTCATTCCATAGTATTTATTAAATTCCATCTAGGATTTCTCGTTATCCATATTGACATGTAATATTTACTTCAGATTTTATTTATTTTTTCATTATATAATTGAATTTATTTATTTTATCCATGTCAATTAGCTTAAGAAAATTAATGTATACAAATTTCCAAGTTCATACAAATTCAGAAGCGAGTTCAGATGCACAAAATATTCAAACAACTCCAAAATGTTGGAAGCTCCTATTAGGAGCATCATACCGCGAGGCACATTTCATAGATTAAAATGGACAACCGCTTCACCCTACCAATTGTAATATTCAGTGTTCTACCCACACTAATCCTAGTGCAATGATGGTAATAATAATTTTTTGGTATATTAATGTAATTATTTCAATGTCAAACCAATTAATAATGCATTGTCAATGTGCTTACTAATTGATATCATAGATTTTGTAATAATAATGTTCAAATATATTTTTTGAGATTATTAGGATTCTAGTGATGATCAACGACCTACCTACCATCCTCCATTGCACCCCACTAAAATTTAAAATTGAGAGAAGGTTGAGTTAAGACAAAAATTCAGAGAGGAAACATACCAAGAATGGTTGAATCAACCACCTATTCAATTCCCACTATGTACAGATTCACCAATTAGGAATGACTACAGCAATAGTAGTTCTTCATAAGCTCGAAATGGAGGCAATCAAATAGAGGTTGGTATGGATGATTACTTAAGGGATACGACTGTCATGGAGATGATGTTGTTAGATGCATTCCAGAATGATGATCAGCTAGGGGATGATGCTCATATCGTTGATACCTTTATCGAAAGCCTTAAATTTTCTTCCACCACCCCTCTCTTTGGACCTGGAGATTAGTCAAATTCTACCCAGTTGGGGACAATGATTCTACTGTACAACTTGAAAGGAAAGTTTGGCTTGTCAAATGTATGTTTCTCATATATTTTGAGATAATTTACATCAAGTCCTCCCTTATATTTTTAGAAATATAACCACATAATGAACATTACAAATGGCCAATTTTATGAACGTTAATAATTATATCAGCATTAATGTACATTTAATATTTTCCATGAACACAAACTATAGGTTATTCAAAGATAAGGTTCTTCTGAGTGATAATGTCTTCCTCGGTAGCTGTGAAGAGGCAAATAAATTATTTAAAATGTTTAGTGTTGAGTCCATATCATATCATGCATTTCCAAATGATTGTATTCTATATATAGGATAATATGTAGAAAAAGATATATGTCGGAAATGTGGGCATGACATGTATGATAAATAAAAAAAGAAGGGTAAATCATGGGGTCCTCCTTTTAAGATATTGAGGAACATGCCTATAATCCCAAGGATTCAAAGGCTCTTTCGTTGCAAATAATTATCTATGTTGCAGGGATGGCATGCCTCACAAAGAAGTGAGTTGGGGGTTATGTGGATCCTAATAGATTCAATAGCCATGAAGCATATAGAGGATACATGGCCAGAAAAATTCAAGGGTTAAGTACGAAGTTTAAGACTTAGCATATCTATGGATGGCGTCAACCCATATTCCATCTAGAACACCAAATATTCTATTTGGCTTGTAGTAGTGATCAATAACAATACCCCCCCATGGTTGTCTATGAGGAATGAACATCTTATGTTGGCTCTCATAGTCCCTAGTAGAAGATAAGTGAATAATATGGATGTCTACGTACAACCACTAGTAGATGAATTGAAGGAATTATGGGATGCGATAAATGTATACGATGTATCAAGACCTATCACATCAGAGAGGAGTTTTACGTTGTATGGCATATGTGCTTACACAACACATGATTATACAGGCTTAGGATTTTTCTCTGTACAATACATGTTTATTGATTTGTTTATATACGTAACAATATTCTTTCACATATTAGTTATTTAATTCGCTGTAATTGTTCTAATATTCATGATATTATTTAACGTGCCATGCATATATATTGTGAACAATAATCTCACAGGTATTGTAACAAAAGGGTATTTTGGATGTAAATTTTGTGGACCTTCTCTGAGAGCTAGATGGTCCAATGAACTACGAAAGCTAGTGTATGACTACTCTAGGGGTATTCCTCCAAGAAGAACACCCTTACATAAGAGCATGATCTTCTTTCAATGGAAAACGAGAGAGAATCAAAGGGCCTCCAACAACTACACCAGCTGAATGGCTTAGAGAATATGAGAGAGAGAAGGAGAAGTAGTTCATAGAAATGTTCGATTAAAATGGAGAGCCTATGTTCGATGATAAAGAATTCTTCGACACCAATGTTGAGAAATTTCCCATTGGGATGAAAAATAAATATATCTTATATAACCTCTCATATTGGGAGCATCTTAAGATTACCCACTTATTAGATCCCATGCATATATTTAAAATTGTTTCATCTTCTTTATGGAGGCACATATCATCAAAAAAAAGTGACACATTAGTTGTTAGGAAAGATCTTATTACTTAAAAAACTAAAAGGAAACATTGGCCAAGATGATTAGAAGGTACAGTACCAAAAGTAGGATTTGGTTCGTCTAATTCATGGTATTTCAAAGAAGGTGATGTCCCATGGATTTTAAAAAAAGATGATCTTTCTTTGGCAAAGGAAATTATAATGGGTATGAGGGTGCCATCTTCATACAAGTCTTCTCAACGGCGCTGCTTCACTGTGGATGACCATTTTTCGGGGTTGAAATCACATGACCATTTGAGTCTTCTAAGAGTACGTATAATGTCAAAATCATGATTTTATTATTTGTTATATTGATAGATTTTATCCCATGCAGGGATCATAAAACATAACTAATTGTGTATATTATTGCATCTGTTTATAACTTTGCAATGTCAGTATCATTTTTTCATGTGTGGCCGTGTGAAACTTGAATTCCCCCAAGACCTAGGATGTCCCATATCTAAATTATCTACATTTTTACTTTTGATCACATCAAAGGAGATTCATTTGGCTAGCATTTGACGGTGGCACCAAGAGATAGTTGAGATTGTTTTAATGTTGGAGAAGGAACTGCTGATGAGTTTCATGGACTTTCAGGTTCATCTTCTAATCCACCTAGTAGACGAGGTTGAATTAGTTAGGGTGCTTTCTTGTCATTGGATGTTTTTCTTAGAGAGGTACATGAAGAAATTGAAATGTTTTCTTCGACAAAGGGAAAAACCAGAGGGGTCTATAGTAGAGGGGTACATATTGTACGAGTCTTTCAATTATTCCAATGAGGACATCAAGCAGATCAACAATAGAATAGGTGCACTGATTTCGGATGACGAAATGGATGAAGACAAAAGAGAATAGGAGATGCTCCAAATGAATGGAAAAAGGTGCTTGATAAAGAGCAAGTGACTTATAATTTTACGCATTTACACAAAGTAAATATTCATGTTGAGCTTCTATATAATGTATATTTTGAGCTTATATGTACTATATGTCGGTTTTATTTCATCAGCGAATGTAGAAATTGAAGTAGTCAATAAATTCGCTCTTTACAATTCTTAAGCGACGTAACCGTGGGTCCCATTATAAGAACAAAAGAGGATGAAATGGGATAGTGAAAGGAAATAATTCAGATGGTTGAGTAGTAGAAGTGTGCCTTATTCCAATTATTTAAAATAAAATATGCCAAAAATATGCCCCAATAGTTGGGTTTCTAACCAAGTCAAAGAGAAATACAATGCAAACAGTCGTTTCTCGGGTGCTGAAGAGGATGCGCTAAATGTAGGGATTTGGTGCACCCACTCAGTAATAAAATATTTATGTACATTTTAAACTTAATAATGCACCTTTGAAATGTAATTACATCTATATTTCATATTTTACCTATTGGTTTATTATAAGACACATGACAATATGATTTTTTAAATTTTTATAGGCACATTTGTTCCCATCTATTTGGGCATATGGACACCATTTTTGCACAGAAAATGCCGATGATGGACACATGACAAAAGACTGTGGAGTGGAAGTCAGTTTTGATCAATATAATCGATCTAGCCACCGTTATCAAAACCTAGTACGAGGGACGTTAGGTTACATCGGAAAGATACAAGAAATCATTGAAGTGGGTTTCTGTTCATTCCAATGTGTTATTTTTTGGTGCAAGTGGTGGGACACCTTCAATCGAAATAATGTAAACGAAGATTGTGAGAGTCAGATGATATGTATAAAATCTAGAAATATGTGGGATGAATCTAAGAAGCCCTATGTTTTCTCCAAACACTGCAACTAGGTGTTTTTTTACCCAAATGTGTTGGATATGGATTGGTGGTTCGTATTGAGACATGACCCTAGATCAAATCATATTTTTTAGAACAATAGTGTTATCATGTAAAACAAACTCGAAGATAATGAGGGTGGTCATGAGAACTGAGAGTGATATGGTAGATGTGTTATTTCATCATTTATACTTTTTAAGATGGGTTTTTATAAAGAAGAGGGCTTAATTACCTTATAAATAAGACCTTTTTTTTCAAAACATTATAATATGTATTTTTATTTAATTGGTAATTTTCATTGTGTTAATCTTAAAATCATTTCACTTGATAATTTGTCATTATGTTGATCTTGAAAACAATGGCGTACTTTATAAAGTTCTTTTTTTTGGTATTTAAGATCATAATAAAATAATGGTAATCCTAAAGTACATGAATTTATTTGCATTATTTTCTAAACTTTATTATGTTACAAAAATGCATATTATTCTAGATTTATTATTTTACAATAATTTATTTTCATACAAATTTGAAATTTTACAGTTATGGTAATTTAACAATATTTACGATATACATTTTACTTACGGTAGTTATGGTTAAAAAATGACAACTAATTTACAATTTTACAAATTTACAAATTTAAAAATTTTAATAAAATTTCATGATGACAATACATACAATTACAATTACAATTTTACAATTTCACAATACAATTACAATTACAGTTTTAGAATTTTACATTAAATTACAATTACATTAATTTCGCATTAATACAATTAAAATTTTACAAAAAATTTACATACAGTTAGAATTATAATTAGAATTAGAATTACAACTACAATTAAAATTAAAATTAAAATTTTAGAATTTTACATACAATTACAATTACAATTACAATTAAAATTTTACAAATACTTTACATACAATTACAATTAAAGATACAATTACAATTCTACAATTTGACATACAATTAAAATTAAAATTTCAATTACAATTACGACATAATATTTAATAAATATCATGATTTAATATTAAAAATAAACATAACGATCATGATAACCATCGCACAAACATCATACTCGACTAAAAAACACACTCGAACTCGGTAACATCATCTAATCATCGTGATCATGATCATGTAACAAAACACAAGCATTGTATAACATCATCACAATAGAAACATCAAATATATATATCATGTTAGATAAATGCTATCACATACACATCTATTTGAAATTTTCACATTAAATGAACATTTCTAACATGACCTAACAATATACACATCATGATGAACACCAAAATGTAAGTTAAGTACATCAAATGTCCAATATCAGCTGGTAGTACATGAATAGTAGTACTAGTCGAGGCCTGCTCAGTCGATGGTGCAGCCTCAACATGCTTAGATAGATGCAGATCATCATGTGTCTACTAATGTGGAGGTGCCTCATGCTCATTAAGATCAACTGTTTGCTTATTATGACTCGTGGATGGTCCATCTTGTTAATCTGTAAATGGTGTGGTGCCTACTTAACTGATGGACCTACCTACTCAGATGGACCTACGAACTCCTCAGGATCAGGTCCCTACTCATGATCATGACTATTGGATGCTGCAGGATTCTCATCTTTACCGTGAGGAGGAGGAGGTGGCGTACTAGTTGAATGACGATAATTCCCCTGATCATCAGATGATGCGCGACTCGATTGTTGATGTACTACATCTCCACCATGCCTACATCGATCGGCCCTTCTTTCCCACTCCAATAAACTGGTAGCTCCAATGATATGCCAACATATCATGGGGTATGCCTCTCCGTATATTTGTCAACCTATAATCAGCCTGTATCTCTCTGATAGTCATCGGCCTCACTCCCTCCTCCACTAGGATTCAACAGAGTTGGTCGCCAAACTCCATCCTAAATCGAGAGTCAGGCCTACACCTCACACCTGTCGGTACCTACACATGATCATGAGGACTAGGTATAGCACCAACCTGATCCTATGCATCTAGCATCTCCTTGTCAGCAAGATCTACACATGGATCATTTGGTAGCAGTGGCATTTCATCACCAAAAAATTACCCAATATCTACAAAATATATATAAGTACACAAAAATAATTATAGAATTTCATTAAAAAGTTTAATAAAAAAAGTTAAAGAACGTATTAGAATAATTTTAAAGAAAACACTAATATTACCCCTCTCATCCGGTGGCTCATCATCTGTGAAGAGTATGTTGGTACACCTTCACCAATCCAAACCAACATACAGACATGGCACCGAAACAAAGCCATGATCATCTACACTGGATAGCAACTCCAGTGCATCAAGAGATATCCTGGTAGAAAAGTCAGAATCACCCCTCTTGGGCATCATCTGGCACCACATATCCATCTAGACATGCAGCATCGGCCTATGAGGTTGCCAAACAAAAATATGCCTCAAATCTGGAAACCTATCAAAAAATAAACAAAATAACTCTGAAGAAATTGGGAAGTTCACCCTCCCATGTGCCTGAGAATGACATCTATCTAATGTTGTACAAAACTATCGCAAAAAATTGCAGACCACCTCACAAGTTGTGATGTCTATAATAAATAATCAACATAAAATAAAGGTGGGGAACTAATGTGTTTCCAGTCACTAGTATGGTGTGAAATGGTCGACAACAGTAGTGAGAGGCATCTCACCTCATCTACAACAAATGAAGCAATACATAACTGAACACTGAAGACCTGAAAATCTGCAGGAGAAAGTATATTGATGCTAATGTATCTCTTGGAGGACACCAACTGACTCCCTATTGCATAGCCGATGGGGACCTCTGGGAATGAGGGAAAATCCTGCCCTCTTTTAGATAGGCCAGTCATAAAATATATGTCCCCCTTTGTGGGCATGTACCACTAGTTAGGACCAACCCGGAAAGCTTAGCAGTGTGCATTCCACTTGAAGATGAGTTGTCGCAATAATCAATTATGGCCCTTTAAGGATGTAAACTCCTCATAGAACATGAGGAGGCCTACCTCCCTTAGGAGCAACTAGGTGGTTTCCATAATAGGGTGAGGGTTTATAAGTCTCTCCCTCTCTCGTGCCTCCCATAGGTGAACCGCCTTATACTGGTTTGCCATATGTTCTTCTTGTTCCCTCTCTTCTCTCCTTTGATGTCATTGAATGATTCACATATTAAATACATTTTTATCATTAAATGAGACATGTACTTATATATATATATATATATATATATATATATATATATATATATAATTAAAAAAAAAAACAATCAGTGCTCCAAAAAAAATAGTCATGCACTCGTACCAGTGCATTTGTTTTTATTGCATGTCGTCCTCGGTGCACATGGAAATTTTCAGCGCATCGCAAAACATGAAGTGTACTTTCTTTGGCGGTGAATTGACGAAAATATCCACCCCGAGGTAGATAGTTAGGTCAATTCACCGCCCAACATTAATTCATGGTCAATGGTGCGGTCCTATAAACAACTGAACAACTGAATATATACCAGTTTCAGGAGGGCGCTGTGATGTCCAAACTATTCGGCCCGGGGAAGATAGTTTTTTCAGCGCACTGCCCTCTTGGCATTAATACACAATGAATGGTGGGGTCGTTTAAAAAACTGCACCATTTACTATGCACCAGTGTTGGAAGGGTGATGCGCTGATCAAACTATGTGCGCTGGGGCGGAAAGTTTAGTCAGGGAACCACCCTCCTAACAGTGTTATATCTTCAACGATGCAGTCGTTTACAGGACCACATTTTTTACTATGTTCTAATGTCCTGAGGGCAGTGCACTAACTGAACTACCTGCCTTGGGATAGATTTTTTAGTCAATGCACCACCCTCTCAACAATGATACATAGTCAATGGTGCGGTCATTTAAATGATCACACCGCCATATAGGTTTTTTAAAAAATCGTTACATCATTTTCGATACAACACCAGACCTGGTGTGATGTCTGTTAGCACCGTTGATGGTGCGGCCCATAAATTTACAGGTTGCACCACGAATGGTGTGAGCCGAATGACTCGAGCACACCGAGCATGATTTTTTTTGCTATTTTAATGGTAAATTTTAACTTTTTTGACAAATCTAATCCGCTAAAAGGTTTAATTATTGATAAACAAGTAAATTACCTGTACATTTGGGCATCGAGGAGATATATTTGCTAAATAATTTGAAAAACTAAATTTGACCACCATTTTCCAAAATTCAAAATCCAAAAGGTGGGCAATGGACGACAACAATGCGTGTAATTGGAGCACTGATGGAAGGGTGCCTCACACAAGAAAAATTCACATCGGTGCTTGAGAGATTTGGAGCACTCAAGAAGTGAAAATGCATATTTTTTGGCCGGTATTTTTTTTTTATTCATCCCTATTTTGGTGTGAGGGTTTTTTAGGCAGACTGAGCGGTTTATGCATAGCACAGCAGGCATGTTTGTGCTTGAGCACGGGTTTATAAGATGCACCAAGCCTATTTCTGAGTAGCACACCAGTGCGCTATAGTAATGAGATGCACCAGGTGGGTTTTTACTGAGAGCACAGTGTCTCGGTGTGCCAATTTTTAGTAAGCACCTCTGCATTATGATTTAAACACACCGGTGCAGATTATGATTAGAAATGCACCGGGAAAAAAATCCGCAAAAACCTCCACCCATCAACCTCCTCTAGAGAACTCCGCTACAAATGGATATCTGGGCTATTTTTGTAAGGGGTTACTCAAAAACATCTGCTATAGGGTCTTTTCCTTGTAGTGAAGCAACCTTGTTTTCAAACTGACTATATGCTTGCAGGCACGAGAGAGGAAGAACATGAAGATATACTAAGCGAAATTGAATTGATGATGTTGCAAACAAAATAAGATGATACAAGGGGAGATGGGACAGATCTATCACAAATCAATGAAATTATGTTTCATATCCAATAGAGGGATGTTAATTGTGAAGGTTTTTTAAGAATAATCAAGAGTTTGTAAAAATTAAACAAGGTGATCAATCAATTTTTGATAAGCATGGTATTTATTTTGAGAATGTGAAGAAGATGAGAGAAAATCTCTCATAATGAAGCCACAGAGAAAGCATGTAATTTTGAATGATTTTTCAAATGATGAAATGAGGATAGCAACCGAATTTTTTTACAAATGTAGTTGAATAGTGTTATTAATAGGTTCGAACAAGAACAAAATTTGGACATTGAGATTGAGGAAATAAGGAGGCTGATGGAAAGGATACTTGACATGAAGTAATATTGGGAGAAAAAGAAAATTAGCAATATAATCCAACTAACTCTTCAAGTATACATTAACATAGTTAGTGGTAGGGTTCAAAGAACTAATGAATTTATATCAAAGTGTGGATGCTTAGCTACAACGTAGAGATTTATATCCTAGCAAGTGGTAGATAATAGAAGCAATGAAGTAGGAAAACCAAGTAATGAGTCAAAAACAACAAAAAAGTTTTGAATCTAAGAGGTACATGACCAGGAGGTCATATTATTTTTCCTCCTAGGGATTCTGATGTAGTAGCATCATCCCAAGTCATTGTCATTTGTTACAAACCAATGTGCCTTGAAATTTCCAACTGAAAACCTATGTAAATTAAGACTTAACAAGGTTTAGTTTAGAGCCAAGTGTCCAAATTATGGAAGAATCCCGGGACTAAAATTTTCTAATTGGTTTGATGAGTTTTTATTTTTGTCTAATTGGCCCTTTGTATTTCTAAAGTATATTTGGAAAGGTGTCATATATTTTTAGAGTTGCGTGTTTTCATTTCTAAACAATATTTGAAAAGGTATTAGGTAGTTTTAGAGTTGGATCTATGCATTTCTAAACAATATTTGAAGAAGTGCTAGATAGTTTTAGAGTTGGGAAATATGTCCCATTTATGCAATTTTTTGTTGAGATATTTTCTTTTATTTAAATATTGAAGAGCTCTTGAGAAGGGACAAGAAGCTAAAGTAGTGAATCATCTTTATATATAGTATTCGAAAAGGGAGAGTATTGTACATTCCCTTGTAAATAATATTTTAAATTTTAATGGATCTAGAATGAATCATGGAGAATTGAATTGACAAAATAAAAGTATCCCATGTGAATTCAAAAGTAATCATTAGGGAATTTTTTAGGTCTAAAATGGGCCTCCTAAAAAGATGTACAAAGAAAATAAAATTTATAATAATCAATAGGATTCAAGATGATGATGTCAACCATGGGGGATGATTAACCCTTTTTGGAGTAAAAAGGCTAAGAAATAATAAAATAATAAAACTAATTTTTCAACTTGTATTTTCAAGTTATCTCCCCAATTTTTTACTCAAATTTTGAGCCAGACTCTTCGTTGGATGCAAAATTTAATTCCTAATCCAAGGATTAAACATGTTGCATACTTTCGATGGACCCTGCTACACGAAAAATGATAAATGCATGGAAAAATGTTATTGCAATCACCTTCTTTCATGTATTTATCATTTTCATGTAGCAAGGTTCATTGAAAGTATGGAACTTTGGTACTCCTTAGATGATGAATAAAATTTTTCATCCAAAGAGTGTTGTTGCTCAAAATAGGAGTAAACCCATAGGGCAATAAGTTGAATCTACGTGCTGAAAAAATATTTCTTTCCTTCTTCCTTCTAAAATTGATGATGTAATCCAACCTTATTTTATTATTTCCACTATTATTTTATAATTTACATAGGAGGCCCATTTTAGAATTCAAAATTACTGTAATGATTTCAGAGAGAAGGTCTGCAAAGCTATTTGTACATAACACTAATAAAAAATTAATACAATTTTAGAACCTTTTCCTATGTGTTTGTATATGACCTATCTACCTCTATGTAGTCTTTTATGTCGATTTGAATACTGTCAATTAAAAATTGGATATCGAATCCTTTGATTTGGCCTCGATATCTACATGTCGTTTTAGGAAACAAAATGAAGGACTGTGTTTGAGAATTTCATCATTCACTGTGGCACATAATTATTATTCAATATGGAGGGAAATATCGACATAAGGAATTGGTGATTTCCATTGCATGGGTTTGGCATGAAAGTTGGGGAAAAAATAGCAACTCCCACACTATCAGAGCTAAACATGTGCTATATTTGTGTTATCTGAATTTAATTGAACCCAAGTGTTTGGCACTAGCATTGTGTTCGTGACATAGCATGATAATATTTTGCCGACGGGATTAAATCAAAATCATGGAAGGCCCTCATTGCACCAAAATACATCAATCTCAAAAGCGTGGTTATAGAGGGGAAGAATTCAATAATGATGAGACCTATATCTTGCTCTCGAAATTCCACAAGGTAGGTGTAGTTTTTTTTCTCATTCTCAATTTCTTAAGGGGGAAGGAACGATAAAAATTGGGTCCAAATCCATATTTGGAAGCACATTATTTGAGTAGTCATAACACGAAAAGGATAAATAAGGATATCAATGAAAATCAGTAGTGTTATAGTCAAGAGGTGGCCTTCGACATTTTGGTTAAACATGAGGTAGCCAACCCCCAACCGATGTCAGGACTAATCTTTGATTTATCATTGGTGAAATTCTCACAGATGTATATGACTTTGTTTGTGGGGTCTAGATTGGTGTGGTGAGAGAAGCTAGATCTTAGCGAGAAAACCTTTAAATTCAATTTCGTTAAGTCAAAGCCATATCTAGTAGGAATTGACATCATTTGGCAAGCATTAAGGGAGGGTAGATCCCAATCATCCCTGACTTCTGGTTGGCTCCAGTTGGGATCAAAAAGGTATGGACATAACATAATTTAATTGTTCTATGTTTTGGTGCTTTGCTAGAAACATTTTTAGTAAATTTTAATTAAGTTGATTTGTTTAAATGACACATTTAAATAAGTTATTTTGCATAATTTGATTTTTTTTTCTTAAAAAGTTAATATGAATTTGTTAGGTTTGCACGTATATAATCCACATAATTGAATTTCCTATAAGTCCTTTGATAGATAATTCTCATTATAGATTTAAAAACTCAATTTAAATCAAACAACATATAGAAAAATCAAAACATAAAATAGTTAAACTATTTTTTGTAATTTTCATAAAAAATAATGTCATAATTTTTTTTGAAATACATTGAAAAAAAATGAAAATAAAATAATAAAACAAGAAAGGACAAGAATGCATAAATGGATTTAATGCCTAAATTACATTTTTAAATGCATTATTAAGTTTGATTCCAACATATTTTACTTCCAATCTTTAACATGTTATCACAACAAATATTTACTCCATTTCAAACAAAAAGACCAAAAAATATAACTTAAAGATCGAAAATGTAGAATAGTAAAAATGCTTGAAATATTTTAATTTTATTTTCTTATATATGTATGTATGTATGTAATTGAAATATTTTGTTAATGGATCATTTTGTTCATATTAATTTGCTTGTTTGTGATTTAGATATTGTAAATACAATAGTGTTTGAATTCGAGGGACTCAACCAATTGTCTTAACTCTCATGGTCATATTTTTAAATTATATTGTTTAATGTAGATATCAAATATATTATTTATAGATGTGAGAGAGAAAGGGAGATTTTTTTACCATAACTCCTTCATAGTGTGATGTGATATTAACAAACAGATATAGCAAGCACTTAAAAGTCACTCCCTAACCAAAAAGGTGTATTCATTTCTATTTTTATTATAGCCAATATTACCTTTTATTTAGAATATATTTTATTATTTTAAAAGAGACACTTGTAAATTTCTCATTGATCATACACCACCCTCACATTAGGTTGTAAATAATTATAATTTGTTTTTTATTAAATAATAATTTTATCTTCTTGTAATATCAATCAATATAAATATTTTTTTTATTAAATAAATTTTTTTATGTTTTTTTAATATGAATAACTAATCAAAACGACATATAGAGCGTAGGATTATTGAGGTTTATAGTGTTTTTAATTAAAACTAACCAATATGTATATTCTTATTATTATTATTATTATTATCATTATAGGAAACATTGTTTTTTAGTTTAGAGAATATGTTGTCCTTATTCCAAAGAGACTCTTCTCAACACCATATTCAACATGAATGTAATCATTCTTCACATTTACATATTAATATTTTCACATTAAATCGATTTAATTATCACATTCTGCATTTATTATTTACCTATAAAAATATTGTTACATGTTAGAATTTTCATATTTAATGATATTTACTAATGATGTAGATGAAACCTTCTCTAAATCTTTGTGTTTTCACTAGTATGTCGGACTGTTTGGGCTAACACTTTAGCCATCTTGATAAGAAATGAAAATTTATCAGCCATTTTGATAAGAAAAAGTTAATGTCCTTGAAAATGGTTGAAGTGTTCACTCCAAAAGTTGAACATACCAATAATAACACAAAACTTTCCAGAAAGTTTCATCTACATCAAATTAATAGCTCTTGCAATATACATTCTAATATTTATCACCATTTTTATAAGAATTTACAAAAAATTGAATAAGTTGATAATCTATATTAATTATTAACATTAATATAAATATTTATATAATTATATATGATGAATTTTTATATATTTTCATAAAATCTATCTTAAAATTAAATATTATTAAATAATATATAATTAAAAAATAATAATAATAAATATAAGAAATATGTTATTTAAATTTGATTTTTTTTATATTAAATAAAAAATTAAAAACAAATTCTAATTAATTAAAATTTTATGTTAATAAATTAATTTGAAGATATTTTTTTCTTAAATATATAGAAATAGTTTAATTACAAAGATTTCTTGACACAAGTCAAACTTGAAATTCTATCAAATTCGTAAACATGAATATTTTAAAAGAATGTCCACATCAACATCTTATAACTATGGGTTCCTAAAAGAACATAAATAGGAAAAAATAGAAAAAGATTTATTTTCCAACTCCAATCTAAGCAAAAATAGAAACGTTTTGTCCAATTATTTAACTAATTTAATGAAGCTTAGTCTATTCCAAACAAATAGAAATAGTAGAATAGTGTTCCTTCCAACATAAGTCCCACCTTAAAAACATGGAAAAACCTCTAGTTATTAAATTAATTTAAAAAGTCTTTGTCTCCTCACAAAAATCAGTCAAACTATTTGACCAGTTTAATTAATTTGAAATGAAATAATCTAACTATTCGATTAGTCTAACTTATAGATCATTAACTTTCAATTAATTGTTGCTTTGACCGAATTTTTGCCCGAGCTAACTTTGTTTATACAAACTTTAGGAATATTTATTTTCAACAATCAATTTTATGGTAAAGTTCTTGATGGGACCTCTTATTGAACCTCTTATTGCAATGGTTTACTTTTTATGCAAAGTTAATATATCTTGGCATGGTTGCAATTGGTTATGTTTTTATGAAAAGTTTATAATATGCAGTTGTTGCCTCCTTTACCTTGCGATGTGTCAACTGGTTAACAAGCAGCTAAGTTCCTTGGCTTATCAATGACGTAAACAATTTTTTTCACAGATTATGGTTCAACCCGGGAAATTGTCGTTAGCTCTGGATCTAGAAATGGATAAGATGCTGCAGGCTAAAATGGATAATATGTGGGCTAAGATGATGGAACAATGACGATGCAATCTGCCTCACTAGGGTTTATTTCATTTTCATTTCTATGTACCTATCTGCCTCACTAGGCTTTATTTTAATTTCTTTTCTCTGTGCCTCTGCACATGGGTTGGGAATGAAAATTTATGCAGGATGATGACTGGGAATGGAATTTTATGCAGCTTGAAAATGTGAAGGTAAAGCTCTGAATCCATTGAATGTGTCGCACAAGAATGTGAAGGTGAAGCTCCGAGGCCGACCTACGAATATGATTTCTCGTTTGTATTCTTCCCTTGTATTTTTTGAATTTAATGGTAGGTTCTTCTGTCCGTCCTTACTTTTTCCATGTCAGTTTGGGATAAATTTACCACTTACTGTTGCCCTCAGGTTGGATGATCTAGTAACGAAATATGTCTTTAGGATGGTTGAGTGGTAAGGGCTGATGTGGTAAGGGCTTCTAATGAAGCATCCCCGAGGAAATTCCTATTACCATTTCATCCAATGATTCTTAAAGCTGTGTCACTCCAAAGTGCTAATATTCTAGGAATGGTAAAGGTAAGTCTATCTGACGGGTAAATAACTGTTGCTAGCTAACTGAGATTTTGAGTGCCGAAAGTGTCATTATTTCTTTGCTATGGATCTTAGCAACATATTGCTGCCTCGTTATGCTATAAGCCCCAAGCCCTAGAAAATAGCATTGTAGCAACATTGCAATAGCTTCTAATATAAGTTCGGGCTGGAACTGCTAATATTTTAGCAGCGAACCCGAGTATTTTGATAGATTTTGGGGGAACATGGACAATTGTTGACTGTAACCTTGACTGCCATGGTACATTCAAGGGTTCCAACGGTGGTTATAATTTTCTTTGAGGAACATGCCTTGAACTCAACCTCAAGGAGGGACTATATAGAGCCTTCAGGGAGAGGTAGAGGCTAGAGCCTAGAGCCAGTAGGGAGGAAAGGGACAATGCTTAGAACATATTGTAGTCATTATAACATACAGAATTGACTCCACCATGAACTAGTCAATCACTTGGTAAGCATTAGGAACACATAAATAGTCAATCCAAACAGAAAACAATCATGGACTGGGATTAAACCGCTAGTTTGCTCTCCTAATCTCTGCATACTCTACTGACTGCAATCGTGGACTGGGATTAAATCGCTAGTTCAATCTCCTCATCTTTGCATACCCTACTGACTGCAATCATGGACTGGGATTAAACCGCTAGCTCACTCTCCTCATCTTCGCATCCACAATCGGAGAAGGGAAGGGGATAAGAAGCACAATTGTTTGTTTCTTTCCAATTGCTAGTCTGACTAGCATTCAACCTCAAAAGAACCCTCGACTAGCATTCGACCTCACTTCCTTTGTTTGATTTATAACTATTTTTGTAACGGGCTATGGAACGCTTGGATCATCTGCTACTGAATCCTTCTTAAATGCATTGTTCCATTGGGAGTTAGCTAGTAGTTACGTGATTGAAACCACATAAATAGGTGTTGAGTTGTCGCAAAGAGGAATAAGATGTAAGGTTATGGACCCATAGGGGCAGAAAAATGGAATAAGAGGTAAGATTGTGGGCCCATAGCTACATACAAATGGTAGAATGCTAGGCCACATATGAACTGTATTTTGCATGTCTTACACACGTATTTATACAACTGTGTTATTTTTTTTACACAAGTGTCTTATAAGTATTTTGTTTACATGAATATTAAGGTCTTCACTTCCTTGTCATCCGCATACCAAGAATTTATCTGCCTGCTTGAAGGAATTGTCAGTACTACGTAAAATTTTGCTGTGTTTTTTGTTATTGTTATGCTATGTTGCTTTTGTTTTTTTAGTATTTGGCTGGATAATAGTCAAATATGTGAACTGTGTTTTTGTTTTTATGCTATACTTATTTTTCTTCTCCAGCTTCAATTCCTTTTGTAACCCCGTAAATAAATATAGATGTAAGAGGCAATTGTTTTAACAACCAGTAGATTTGCTATGGGAAGTGCAGATTCACCACTGTGAATAGTTATAATTTTTTGGCTACCTACTCATAACTCATCATAGATTGCATTGTGTAATAGAATTATGGTATATCTCATTCCCATCCAATCTGTTTTCTATGAGATTTTTTTTTTCCATTTTGTAAACTAGTTTGCAAATCGAATTTTACTCTCCATTTTTGCCCGAGCCCTAGCCATGCAAGGCTTTTCTGCCCTCTATATTTTCCAAATCTTTGCTATAACTTTCGGTTATTGCGTGAAGGGTAAAAATTACTCCAGCAAACTTGGTGAGGGTAAAATTACTACATAGAACCAATGGGCCTTAAAGTGAGTAAAAATTACTCCAGCGAACTTGGTGAGGGTAAAATTACTACATTGAACCAATGGGCCTTAAAGCTTCCCACTAATGTTAATTTCCTAATTCACGTGGGCACTTGGTGAGGGTAAAAATTACTACATAGAACCATTGGCCTTAAAGCTTCCCACCAATGGCCCCAAAGCTTCTCATTGCAGAAGGTTTCTTAATTCAAGTGGGCACTCGGTGAAGGTATAAATAAATACTCAGAACCAATGGAATTGCATAAGGTTACTTAATTTAGGTTGGCACTCGGTGAAGGTAAAAATAACTACATAGAACCAATGGAATTAATTCAGGTGGGCACTTCATGAGGGTAAGAGAACTAATGGCCTTAAAAGCTTCTCGTTGTACAAGGTGATAGCCTTAATGCAGGTGGGTGCTCAGTGAGGGTAAAAATAACTACAAAGAACTAGTGGCCTTAAAATCTTCTCATTGTAGAACCTTATAGGTCATCGTAGAGTTTCAAATACTAGGAATTTTTAGCTTGTAATTAAATAGGATGCGGGGAGTGTTTGCTTTAGGAAATTATTAACTTCAAGCTCAATTTGATGAAAGCAAGCACATATCAAATATTTTAAATTATGTCTTCTTACACGACGTCTACAATGAACATAACTATAGATATAAAAGGGAGTAAAAAGTTTCATGGATGGAACCTGCAGTTCGAACTGTTATAAGAGGACCAACAAGGGCTTCTTTAAAAGTAAAGAATATCGGCGACGTTTCCAATATGCATGAACATTTATATAGTGAGGGAATAAATTCAAAATGAACCCATCTGGGGGCATGAAGCACCTATTTGCAATACGAAGCTATATGCTTATATATTGATCTAAGGAAAAAATATTTCCCAAATAAAGATGGATGACATATAACACCTTTTTGAGATACAAAATCTCTCAAAAGAGATCAAACAATTGATGTTTCTACGAAAGAAGATCCATGTGTTTTCCCTATATACCAAAATATTTGGGATAATGAAACAAATATTCCTAAATGGCAACATGGTAATAATGGATCTATCAAGTAGCATACAAACTTTGAATGGTTGTTTTCCAGAAATGGTTAAAATCATGCAAAGGTTACATTTCCAACCTTCCGGTGCATAGTTCCACCCATTTATAGGCAACATTTATCACAAATCTGTCTGAAACAATTCATGATATAGCTAAGCCAAATTCCCTGACCTAAGGTTTAGGACTATCTGGTTTAGCATTTATTACAAATCTGCATGGTGAGATGTTGACCATAGTTAATTAGTGTCTGCTCAAGAGAATTGATCTCTTAGCTCAGAAATTTTCTTATATATGTTTAAGTCAAAACAAATTATACACAAGGATCTATAACTTAGAAAAGCTGTAGAAATGTTTTCAAAAAACCAACTCTACTTTAAATGCCCAAATAATAGTTTTTCCCAAAAGGAAGCCTTTTCCTAGTGCTTCGGAGAGAGTATTCAAAATTGGACAATAACATGTGGCTATTGATCTATTACACTCCCCTACATCTGATTATAATTTATATAGACCCCACTAAGGCTTAAACATATTTGGTCTCATTTCCAATTTAAGGGAAAATAACATGCAGCGATTGATTTTGTTTTAACTTTAGTATCGATGCAACTTTTATCACATCGAAGAGTAATATTTGAAATATACATTCTTTGTCTGTGAAACATTTAGAATGATGGTGTTAATAGAATCAACTAGAAATTGGAAATTTATATACACTACTTTTGAGGCCCTTTATGACTCATGTATCAAAAATATCTCTGATGTCACACAAATAATCTATCGGAGAGCCTTGCCCTCTTACCTCCAATCATGTTTTTCATTAAGGGCATAAAATTTCAACCTGATAAAACCTAAACATGTACTCAAAACTGAATAACAATATTTCCACTGGCTAGACTGTTTCTCCACAAGTACATCAACTAAATAAATTGAGGGTTAATTGACAAAAATGTTGACTGGGACTGATTCAACATCCTCTCTCACTGTTCTTGTGCCTTTAAAGTAGTTTAATTTTTACTATACCTAAAATATTATTCACCATTCACATTGTTCCTCCCTGAAGTGATATGGCTAAGCAATACTAGCATTTCTTTCACTAGCCTGGTTGCTTCTTGCATCTTTACCATTTGTGCTAAGTGAACTAATGAGAACACTATAAGTGCTAAAGTTTGGCGCTAGAAATAATAAATTGGCATGGCTTCAGTCCCGTTTGTAGCATTTGGCCCAAGTTTGCCAACTTCTCTATATCATGCAACATAAAGTCAAATATGTATGTATGTATATTTTACTGAGCAACTCGACATTAAGATTCCTAGGAATGGTGTTCACAATGGGCACTTTGTAGGTCCATGTTCCATCTGATACAACCTTCCCATTCTCATCAATGACAAATTCCTTGTTCATGAGGACTCTAATTGCTTCCACAAAAGCACCTTCAATATTTATCTATGTACCATTTCGAGGAGCTCATGCAGATCCACATGCAAAAGGATCCACCTAAAAAACTTTCTCGCTTATCTGTAGTGCATGTACTTGAAATTCCCATATCATAAAAATAATTGAAGAAGGTGCTCTCCTTATTGAACATTGACAACGCGCAGGTTATTTTGCAGTGGATAATATAATGTATGAAGTAATGTTGAATTATTTCTTGTTGCCATTTCTAACTCATAGGTCAAAACCTATTTGACCAAGACTTATTCATATTTATGCCATTTGTCTTGCTATGCCCTGGAGCAGGCCTATCTAATATTGAAAAGTGTCTAATGTGCTCCCTTTGTTTATATCTCCTGAAAATAATTACTAAGTAGAATTAACACCAATGCTCCCTTTCTTTTCTTACTCATTTTAACTAACATATATATTCTCTTGATGACTGGATACATGATTCATAAGGGGCCTCACAAGTAGTGTATATGAGTTTCCAATTTCTAGCTGATTCTATTAGCACCATCATTATAAATGTTTCACACACAAAGAATGGATATTTCAAATTTTACTCTTCCATGTGATAAACACTGCATCAATACTAAAGTTAAAACAAAATCAATAGCTGCATGTCATTGTCCTCTCAATTGGAAATGCGATCAAATATGATGAAGCCTTAGTGGGGTCTATATAAATTATAATATGATGTAGGGGAATGGAATAGATCAATAGTTGCATGTTTTTGTCCTTTCAATTGGAAATGAGACCAAATGTGTTGAAGCCTTAGTGGGGTCTGATAACAAGGTCATATTCATGGTATTTTGGATATTTATTGTATTCAACAGAATAAAACATTGAGTGCAACTAATTTCTCTAGAAATCCAAATCGATTACTGTGTTGTTTTACTATTTTGTTCATATCCACATCAATTTGACCCCAGTTTTCAAATATGAACCTCCTCTCTTCATAATCCAGAGAATTAAACCATCCACAGTCATGAGTGTTGACATGTTTAGAGTTGAAGCAGTCCAACATACTAGATCTGATAAGGATGATAATGTCATTAGTAAGAAATCTGGTTTCCATTCTTGCTATCTGGCTTTGAAGGGGTAGTACCTCTACCTAAAGCTTCAGGCAGTTCCATTTCACATCAATTATTAGGAACATACCCTCCAAATGCAAAACATAGATCGAAATTTCAAAATAATTCCAGGACCTGAGAATTTATAGACAACCACTCAACCTGTAAGCTTAATGCATTTATTCCAATGAGATTGTCTTTCCAATCATGATCACACTGCATCATGAATCATTTAACTCTTCTGCTGGATCATGAATCATTTAAACTACTTTCTATATATTAAAATATACTTCATGACTTAACATGTAGCTGATATAATAATAATTATAGTAGAATGTAAAATTTAAACTACATATCTATGCATGAGAATATCTATATTTTTTTTGTGAAATGTAAAAATTAAACTACATATCTATGCATAAGAATATTTTTATTGTTTTTGTATAATGGTGCTATTCACTAGTTTTGTCCTTGCAAACTTAATGTTTACTATGTACCATAAATTTATTCCCTTTACATTTTTAGCCTTTATCCTTTGTGTAGGGTCTTGGAATCAAAAATATGTGTTATTTTTATCATTTTATTTTGTTTCAAACAATCATCTTTATTGTTTCCTAATTTCATCAATCTTCTTTGGCAAATTGTAGATAAGAGAAATATAAGAATTTGCTAAGGTAATTCAGTTTCTGCAAAGACAATTGCATAGGTAAACTCTGATAAGTACTTGGAAATAATGGAAGAAGTAATAGATGTTGACAGGTACAAATTGAAATTACAATGCATTGTATCTGATAACATTGATTATGTATTAAAAATCCTGGGCTAACTTTGTTTATAAAAGCTTTAGGAATATTTATTTTCAGCAATCAATTTTATGGTAAATTTCTTGATGGGACCTCTTATTGCACCTCTTATTGCAATGGTTTACCTTTTATGCAAAGTTAATCTACCTTGGCATGGTTGCAATCAGTTAAGTTTTTATGCAAAGTTTCTAATATACAGTTGTTGCCTCCTTTGCCTTGTGATGTGTCAACTGGTTAACAAGAAACTAAGTTCCTTACTTATTGATGAGGTAAACAACCTTTATCACAGATTATGGTTCAACCCTGGAAATTGTCGTTAGCTCTAGATCTAGAAATGGACAAGATGTTGCAGGCTAAAATGGCTAAGATGTGGGCTAAGATGATGGAATAATGACGATGCAATCTGCCTCACTAGGGTTTATTTTAGTTTCTTTTCTCTGTACCTATCTGCCTTAGTAGGGTTTATTTCAATTTCTTTTCTCTGTACCTCTACGCGTGGCTAGGAATGGAAGTTTATGTAGCTCACGAATGTGAAGGTAAAGCTCTGAAGCCAGTGAATGTGCTGCGCGAGACTGTGAAGGTGAAGCTATGAGGATGACCTGCGAATATGATTTCTCGTTTGTATTTTATGTATTTTGTGGTAGGTTCTTCTGTCCATCCTTATTGTTACCATGTCAGGGTAGGATAAATTTACCACTTACTCTTTTCCTCAGGCTGGACGATTTAGTAATGAAATTTGTCTTTAGGATGGTTGACTGGTGAGGGCTGTTGTGGTAAGGGCTTCTAATGAAGCATCCCCAAGGCAATTCCCATTGCCATTTCATCCAACTATTCTTAAAGTTTTGTCGCTCCAAAGTGCTAATCTTCTAGGGCCGGTAAAGGTATGTCTGTCTGGCGGATAAATACCTGTTGTCAGCTAACTGAGATTTTGAGTACCGAAAGTGTCATTGTTTCTTTGCTACGGATCTTAGCGACGTACTGCTACCTCGTTTTGCTATAAGCCCCAAGCCCCAGATAGCAGCGTTGCAGCAACTTCTAATAGATGTTCGGGCTAGAAATGCTAATATTTTAGTAGTGAACCTGGGTATTTTGATAGATTCTGGGGGAACATGGACTATTACTGACTGTAACCTTGACTGCCATGGTACATTCAAGGGTTCCAAGGGTGGCTATAAGTTTCTTTGAGGAACATGCCTTGAACTCAACCTCAGGGAGGGACTATATAGAGCCTTCAGGGAGAGGTAGGGGCTAGAGCCTAAAGCCAGTAGGGAGGAAAGGGACACTGCTTAGAAGGTATAGCGGTCATTATAACATACAGAATTGACTCCATCATGAACTATTCAATCACTTCGTAAGCATTAGGAACACATCAATAGTTAATACACCTAGAAAACAATCATGGAATGGGATTAAACCACTAGTTCGCTCTCCTAATCTCCGCATAATCTACTGACTGCAATCATGGACTAGGATTAAATTTCTAGTTCACTCTCCTGAACTCCGCATACCCTACTGACTGCAATCATGGATTTTGATTAAACTGCTAGTTCGCTCTCCTCATCTCCACATCCACAATCGGAGAAGGGAAGGGGATAAGAAGCAAGACAGTTGTTTGTTTCTTTCCAATAGCTAGTCTGACTAGCATTCGACCTCACTTCCGTTGTTCGATTTATAACTATTTTTGTAACGGGCTATGGAACACTTGGATCATCTACTACTGAATCCTTCTTAAATGAATTGTTCCATTGGGAGTTATCTAGTAGTTACATGATTGACACCACATAATTAGGCGTTGAGTTGTCGCAAAGAGGAATATGAGGTAAGGTTATGGACCCATAGGGGTAGACAAATTGAATAAGAGGTAAGATTTTGGGCCCAAAGGAATAGACAATTGGTAGAATGATAGGCCACATATGAACTGTATTTTGCATGTCTTACACTCGTATTTACACAGCTATGTTATTTTGTTTACACAATTATCTTATAAGTATTTATTTTACATGAGTATTAAGGTCTTCACTTCTTTTTCATCCGCATACCAAGAAGCTATCTGCTTGCTTGAAGGAATTGTCAGTTGTACGTAAACTTTTGTTGTGTTTTTTGTTGTTTTTATGCTATGCTGCTTTTGTTTTTTAAGTATTTAGCTGGATGATAGTAAAATCTGGGACCTGTGTTTTTTTTGTTATGCTATGCTGCTTTTGCTTCTCCGGCTTCAATTCCTTCTGTAACACCCTAAATTCAATATAGATGTAAGAGGCTATTGTTTTAACGATCAGAATATTTTCTATGGGAAGTGCAGATTCACCACTATGAAGAGTTATATTTTTTTGGATACCTGCTCATAACACATTATAGATTTCCTTGTGTAACAGAATTATGGTATATCTTGTTCCCATCCAATCTATTTTCTGTGAGATTTTTTTCCCGTTTTGTAAACTAGTTTGCAAATCGAATTTTACTCTCCCTTTTTGCTCGAGCCCTAGCCATGGAAGGCTTTTCTTCCCTCTATCTTTTGAAAATCATTGCTATAACTTTAGGGATGGTGCACAATCAAGAATCGTTGCTATAACTTTTGGTTATTGTGTGAAGGGTAAAAATTACTCCAGCAAAATTGGTGAGGGTAAAATTACTACATAGAACCAATGGGCCTTAAAGCTTCCCACTAATGTTCATTTCCTAATTCAGGTGGGCACTTGGTGAGGGTAAACATTAATACATAGAACCAATGGCCTTAAAGCTTCCCAAAAATGCCCCAAAATCTTGTCATTGCAGAAGGTTTCTTAATTCAAGTGGGCACTCGGCGAAGGTATAAATAACTACATAGAACCAATGGCATTGTAGAAGTTTTCTTAATTTAGGTGGGCACTCGATGAAGGTAAAATTAACTACATAGAATCAATGGCCTTAATTGAGGTGGGCACTCAGTGAGGGTAAGAGAACCAATGGCCTTAAAAGCTTCTTGTTGTATAAGGTTATAGCCTTAATTTAGGTGGGCACTCGGTGAGGGTAAAAATAACTACAGAGAACCAATCACCTTAAAAGATTCTCATTGTAGAAGCTTATAGGTCCTCGTAGAGTTTCAAATACTAGGAATTTTTAGCTTGTAATTAAATAGGATGTGGGGAGAGTTTGTTTTAGAAAATTATTAACTTCAAAGTCAATTTGATGAAAGCAACGACATAACAAATCTTTTAAATCATTTATTCTTATACAATGTCTACAACAAACATAACTGCAGATATGAAAGGGATTCGAAAAGTTTCATGGAAGGAACTTGCATTTTGAACTGTTATAAGAGGACCAACACGGGCTTCTTTAAAAGAAAAGAATATCAGTGACCTTTCCGATCTGCATGAACATTTAGCTAGTGAGGGAATAAATTCCAAATGAACCCATCTGGGGGCATGGAGCACCTATTTGCAATATGAATCTATATGCTTACATATTAATATAAGGAAACAATATTTCCCAAATAAAGAAGGATGGCATATAACACCTTTTTGAAATATCAAATCTCTTAAAAGAGATCAAACAATTGAGCCCTAGCCATGCAAGGCTTTTCTGCCCTCTATCTTTTGTAAATCATTGCTAGAAATTTAGGCATGGTGCAAAATCAAGGATCGTTGCTAGAACTTTTGGCTTTTGAGTGAAGGGTAAAAATTACTCCAGCGAACTTGGTGAGGGTAAAATTACTACATAGAACCAATGGGCCTTAAAGCGAGTAAAAATTACTCCAATGAACTTGGTGAGGGTAAAATTGCTACATAGAACAATTGGGCCTTAAAGCTTCCCACTAATGTTAATTTCCTAATTTAGGTGGGCACTTGGTAAGGGTAAAAATTACTACATAGAACCAATGGCCTTAAAGTTTCCCACCAATGGCCCCAAA
The DNA here is from genome assembly GCA_034641835.2 of Pinus albicaulis. NCBI lineage: Eukaryota > Viridiplantae > Streptophyta > Pinopsida > Pinales > Pinaceae > Pinus > Pinus albicaulis. The sequence goes on along the minus strand of CM076575.1, from coordinate 1,669,777,553 downwards.
GCTTCTCATTGCAGAATGTTTCTTAAATAAAGTGGGCACTCATCGAAGGTATAAATAACTACATAGAACCAACGACATTGCAGAAGGTTTCTTAATTCAGGTGCGCACTCGGTGAAGGTAAAAATAACTACATAGAATCAATGGCTTAATTCAGGTGGGCACTTGGTGAGGGTGAGAGAAAGAATGGCCTTAAAAGCATCTCATTGTATAAGGTTATAGCCTTAATTCAGGTGGGCACTTGGTGAGGGTAAAAATAACTACAGAGAACCAATCACCTTAAAAGCTTCTCATTGTAGAAGCTTATAGGTCGTCGTAGAGTTTCAAATACTAGGAATTTTTAGCTTGTAATTAAATAGGATGCGCGGATATTTTGTTTTAGAAAATTATTAACTTCAAACTCAATTTGATGAAAGAAAGCAAATATTAAATCTTTTAAATCATATCTTCTTACACGATGTCTAAAACGAACATAACTGCAGATATGAAATGGAGTTGAAAAGTTTTGTGGATGGAACCTGCAGTTCGAACTGTTATAAGAGGACCAACAAGGGCTTCTTTGAAAGCAAAGAATACTGGTGACCTTTTCAATCTGCATGAACATTTAGCTAGTGAGGGAATAAATTCCAAATGAACCTATCTAGGGGCATGGAGCACCTATTTGCAATACGAAGCTATATGCTTACATATTAATCTAAGGAAAAAATATTTCCCAAATAAAGAAGGATGGGATATAACACCTTTTTGAAATACAAAATCTCTCAAAAGAGATCAAGCAATTGATGTTTCTGTGAAAGAAGATCCATTTGTTTTCCCTATCTGCCAAAATATTTGGGATAATGAAACAAAAATTCCTAAATGGAAATGTGGTAATAAAGGATCTATCAAGAAGCGTACAAACTCTGAATGGTTGTTTTCCAGAAATGGTGAAAATCATGCAGAGGTTACATTTCCAAGCTTTCGGTGCATAGTTCTACCCATTTATAGGAAGCATTTATTACAAATCTATCTAAAAAAATTCATAAGCTAGCTAAGCCAAATTCCCTGACCTAGGGTTTAGGACTATCTGGTTTAGAATTTATTACAAATATGCATGGTAGGATGTTGATCATAGTTAATTAGTGTTTTCTCTAGAGAATTGACCTCGTAGCTCAGCGATCTTCTTATATATGTTTAAGTCAAAACAAATTATACACAAGGATATTTAAGTTAGAAAAGTTGTAGTGATGTTTTAAAACAACCAGCTCCACTTTCAATGCGTAAATAATATTTTTTTCCAAAAGGAAGCCTTTTCCTAGTGCTTCGGAAAGAGTATTCAAAATTTGGACAATAACATGTGGCTATTGATCTATTCCATTCCCCTACATCATATTATAATTTATATAGAACCCACTAAGGCTTCAACATATTTGGTCTCATTTCCAATTAAGAGGATAATAACATGCAGATATTGATTCTTTTTTAACTTTATTGTCGATGAAACATTTATCACATGGAAGCATAATATTTGAAATATGCATTCTTTTTGTGTGAAACATTTAGAACGATGGTGTTAATAGAATAAGCTGGAAATTGGAAATTTATATACACTACTTGTGAGGACCCTTATGACTCATGTATCAAAAATATCTCTGATGTCACAAAAATAATCTATTGGATAGCCTTTCCCTCTTTCCTCTGATCGTGTTCTTCATTAAGGTCATAAAATTTCAACCTGATAAAACCTAAACCTGTACTCAAAATTGAATAAGAATATGTCCACTGGCTAGACTATTTCTCCACAAGTACATCAACTAAATAACTTAAGGGTTAATTAACAAAAATGTTGACTGGGATAGGTTCAACATCCTCTCCCACTATTCTTGTGTCTTTAAAGTAGTTGAATTTGTACCGTACCTAAAAAATTATTCACCATTCACATTGTTCCTCCCTGAAGTGATATGCTTAAGAAATACTAACATTTCTTTCACTAACCTGTTTTCTTCTTGAATATTTATCATTTGTGCCGAGTGAACTAATGAGAACACTATAAGTCATAAATTTTGGCACTATAAATAATAAAGTGGTCTAGCTTCAGTCCCATTTGTAGCATTTGGCCCAAGTTTGTCAACTTCTCTATATCATGCAACATAAAGTCGAATATGTATCTATGTATCTTTTACTGAGCAACTCGACATTAAGCTTCCCAGGAATTGTGTTCACAATGGGCACTATGTAGGTCCATGTTTCATCTAATACAACCTTCCCATTCTCGTCAATGCCAAATTTCTCGTTCATGAGGACTCTAATTTCTTCCACAAAGCACCTTCAATATTTCTCTATGTACCATTTCGAGGAGCTCATGCAAATCCACATGCAAAAGGATCCACCTACAAAACTTTGCCGCTTAGCTGTAGTGCATGTACTTGAAGTTCCCATATCATAAAAATCATTGAAGAAGGTGCTTTCCTTATTGAACATTGACAATGCACAGGTTATTTTGCAGTGGATAATATAATGCATGAAGTAATGTTCAATTATTTATTCCTGCCATTTCTAACTCTTAGGTCAAAACCTATTTGACCAAGACTTATTCATATTTATGCCATTTGTCTTGCTATACCCTGGAGTAGGCCTATCTAATATTGAAAAGTGTCTAATGTGCTCCCTTTGCTTATATCTCTTGAAAAGAATTACTAAGTAGAAGTAACACCAACACTCCCTTTGTTGTCTTAATCATTTTAACTGACATATTTGTTCTCTTGATGACTAGATACATGATTCATAAGGGGCCTCACAAGTAGTGTATATAAATTTCGAATTTCTAGCTGATTCTATTAACACCATCATTCTAAATGTTTCACACACACAGAATGGATATTTCAAATATTACTCTTCCATGTGATAAATGTTGCATCAATACTAAAGTTAAAACAAAATCAATAGTGGCATGTTATTGTCCTCTCCAATGGAAATGAGATCAAATATGGTAAAGCCTTAGTGGCGTCTATATAAATTATAATCTGATGTAGGGGAATGGAATAGATCAATAGCCGCATGTTATTGTCCTTTCAATTGGAAATGAGACCAAATGTGTTGAAGCCTTAGTGGGGTTTGATAACAAGGTCATATTCATGGTATTTTTGGTATTTATTGTATTCAGTAGAAGAAGACGTTGAGTGCAACTAATTTCTCTAGAAATCCAAATCGATTACTGTGTTTTTTGACTATTTCGTGCAGCTCCACTTAAATTTGACCCCAGTTGTCCAATATGAACCTCCTCTCTTCATAATCCAGAGAATTCAACCATCCAAAATCATGAGTGTTGAAATGTTTAGAGTTGAATTAGTCCAACATACTGGCTCTCATAAGGATGATAATGTCATTAGTAATATATCTAGTTTCCATTCTTGCTAGCTAGCTTTGAATGGGTACGGCCTCTCGCTAAACCTTCAACCAGTTCCATTTCACATAAATGATTAGGAACATAGCCTCTAAATGCAAAATATAGACCGAAATTTCAAAATTGCTCCAAGACCTGAAAATTTACAGACAACCACTCAACCTGTAAGCTTAACGCATTTATTCCAATGAGATTGTCTTTCCAATCATGATCACACTGCATCATGAATCATTTAACTCTTATGTTGCATCATGAATCATTTAAACTTATTTCTATATATTGAAATCTACTTCATCACTTAACATGTAGTTGATATAATAACATGTAGTTGATATAATAATAATTATGGGACAATGTAAAAATTAAACTACATATCTAGTCATGAGAATATCTATATTGTTTTTGTGAAATGTAAAAATTAAACTACATATCTATGCATAAGAATATTTGTATTGTTTTTGTGAAATGGTGTTATTCACTAGTTTTTTCCTTGCAAACTTAATATTTACTATGTACCATAAATTTATTCCCTTTACATTTTTAGCCTTTATCCTTTGTCTAGGGTCTTGGCATAAAAAATATGTGTTCTTTTTATGCATTTATTTTGTTTCAAACAATCATCTTTATTGTTTCCTGATTTCATCAATCTTATTTGGAAATCTGTAGTTAAGAGCAATAGAAGAATTCGCTGAGGTAATTTAGTTTCTGCAAAGACAATTACATAGGTAAACTCTGCTAAGTACTTGGAAATAATGGAAGAAGTAATAGATGTTGACAGTTACAAATTGAAATTACAATGCATTGTATCTGATAACATTGATTGTGTTTAAAAAGCAATGATTTGTTTGGATTAGATGAATTTTCATATACTATAGGGGATTGTTTGTTTAATTCATTTCAAGTGCTTCTACATTTTCATTATACTTCAAAAAAATTGTGAAATGGACTAATAGAACATTTTTGATTTTGCTTAAAAAACAATGACGTTGAAGCAATAGAGTCATGTCAATATGAACTAGCATCTGATTTTTTGTACGAGTTACATGGAATTACTGATATTGATACATATCTTCGTAAAATGCGTTGTTCTGCATCGACAAATATAAAGGAATCTGAACGGGGGCTATGGGGGAATACATTTTTCATGCGTTGGTTAGCTAAATGGCTAAATATATAAAATGTAATTTGGTCATTCACATGAAAGGCAAGATATTTTCTTTTTAATCAACATGAAAATACAATTCCATATTTCATTCTCTTCCATGATGCAAATCCTGTTAGTGGTCATTATGAACCATTACTTTACAAAAACTTCCCAGTATGCATTTCTGAACAATGTAGTGTCTATTTGTCATCTATTTGCAAAGATATTGAAAACCATTGGATGCATATTGCATCTAAAATTATTTTAGATGAATTAATGATGGAAAAAAAAACAACATCTAATTGCGGCGACAACCTCTTTAGTGCAATTTTCTATTTAGTAACAACAAAATTCAACACACAATGTTTACGAATTTACATTGTCCAATCCTTTTTCAATGCACTTATGCATAGAAATCAACAAGCATTACATTGTTTAGAACATTATCTGATAGTTGATGTGATACAATATACAATGAATAGGAACTGGCGACAGTATCTCATAAATATGGCAATGCCATGTGAAAAGGGACGAATAGAGGGTGGACCATTCTGTTTGCAACATATATCTATCATATTCAAAGTAAACATTCAGTTGTGGTCCTTTGTAACTAGTAAATTTGTCAGTTATAGTTCTGTTCATTCGAGATGCAATCGTGTTGTTAATATCATGTCATTCAAAACAGATACATTACACATCCATTATGAGCCAATGATAGAAAAACAATATGATCATCATAACATTTTTCAATATGTTGTAGTAACAAAATCTACAAATGCTAATGAAAAAATTGACATGCATTCTCAAGTACATTTAAGCAATGATATTGAATTTGAGATATATCTCATTTACAACAAGTATGTCCAACTAAGTGCTATAAACTTAATTATCACATAATGAAGCAATTCATACATACAAGAGGCAAATCTAGTGATATGAAGCAATTCATATATACAAGAGGCAAATGCAATGGCATATGCAATAATGATAACATATTGCCTCAAAAGTGTCTACTAGAAACAAAACAGTCTATTTCTGAGATAGGATCTGATTCACAAGACATCAGTCCAACTAAGTGTCCTAGACTTAGTTATCACAGAATAAAACAATTCATTCGTACAAGAGGCAAACGAAATGACATATGAAACAATCAAAATATATTGATTCATAAGCTTCTATTAGAAACAAAGAAACCTATTTATGAGATACTATCCGATTCACAATATAGTAGTCTAACTAAGTGTCGTAGGATTAGTTATCACAAAGAAAAACAATACATGCGTAAAAGAAGTAGATGCAATGAAATATCCATTAATGTTTCTGAAGCCAACATACATGACGAAACTAAGAAAATTGCATATAAAAAAACATTTTCTAATGAAAAAACATGAATGAAATTTCTTGCATTAAAACAAAGACTTCGCAATGTTGGAAATGATAAAAAAGGTATAATAAGAAAACAAATTTGTCAAAGAAAAAATGATGCAAGATACATATTTATGAAGCAAATCCAAGACACACCTAGAAATACATGTGCAATTTGCACCAGGTTACATTTTGCAAAAAATATGACATGCTTCACTACAGATTTGCAAGAAATGCATATGAATTTGTCATTAAACAATAGGAATTTTAGAAGTGAAAACATATGTGTTGCTTACAAAAGAGTACTTCAAAATGGAAAGCTTCCACAATTTGCAACATCTGAACAAATAAGACGTAACACTCCATTACCAATTGTAAAAGTGCTTTCAGATTTAGAAGAAAGAATTGTGTCACATAGAATTGCATTTGCACAAATCAGACAATGGGGATATAAGCGATCACAAATTGGCTTAACAGGATCAATTATCAATGTACCAGTTCATATGGACATTGTGCAAAAATAATTGCCACAATATCTAAGTGATACGATGATAATTGCAGTTGCATTGAAAAGACGATTGCAGTACAAAATTGCATATAAAATAGGTAAGGTGCGTCCAATTATTGTCATGAAAGAATTGAATGAATTATGTTCTAGAATTCTATATAAGGCTGAGAACATTTGTGTAAATGAGAATTGGACCCATATTTTACAAGAAAATAATGAAACCATCATACAAAATGCAAATAGTGATAGTGAAAGTGATACAAATAGTGATACAAACAATGAACCAGCTACCGAAACATTGATACATGGATTAATAGAGTCACAATGCATATATGATTTGCAAGAAAAGATTATTGAACTTGCACCTGCTGAAGGACAATGACCACTTGGGAATTTCAGGGACAAAAATGTAGAAGAAATGAAATTTCCAACATTATTCTATGGTTATGCATGTGATGATGACATTACAAATATATTTAGCTACCAGAAAATAGTACAATGGGAATTGTTACAAGGAAGTGGTGACTTCTCATATCACACAACAAATTTGTTTTCCAAGACAATGCGAATAATTATTGATAGAGTACTCTCTTGCATATTGGTACAAATAATGAAAGGGAAACTAAGAGGAAAGGGAAACTAAGCAAAATATGTCAAGTATCAAGAAAATTCAGAAAATTTATTGAAATTTGATATTGGATACATAGATTTCAGAAACATTCGCATATCTCCTGATTATTTGGAACAAATTAAAAAAAAAAAACATATTTGCAATGATACGACAATTGGGACCTCCAAATTTCTTTGTGACATTTACAAGTGCAGAACATCGATGGAAACCATTAGTAGATACATTGGTCACATTGTTTAAAAATAAAGCAAGTGAAAATGATACTCATACATTAAAAGATGATGATATTGACTATCTTATAAGAAAATATCCAGTCACATGTAGTCAGTACTATAGACACAGAATTAATGTTGTAAAACGAATGATATGTCATTATAGTTTCATCAGGAAAATATATGACTACTATTTCATAACGAAGTTTCAAAATCGAGGTACTGAGCATGAACATGGACTGTTATGGATAGAAAATTCTCCAATATATGAAAAGCAAAGAAATTCAGATATTGAAATGTTTCTTGATAATTATATAACCTGTGATATAGACGATTTGGAGCCAGATATTGCTAAATTCCATAAACATCACCATACAAGAAGTTGTAAAAAGAAAAAAAAAAAATTGTAGATACAACTTCCCTATGCCACAAATGAAATCAACAATGATCATTGAACCGACTACTGTAAACAATAAAAAAATCACAGACATAGAATTATTACTTTTGGCATTCTTGGAACAAATAAATTACAATGATTCAATAACCCATGACAACTTCTTGATAGAAATAGGAGTAATAGAAGATGAGTACATAAAATTATTATAATGTATAGTAAAACAACCAACAATATTTTTGAAACGAAAACCTTCTCACATTTGGAACAACAATTTTTCAAAGTATATGCCTGCTATATGGAATGAAAATACAAATGCACAATTTGTGCTAAATGCATATGTTGCAGCATCATATTGTTGTTCATATATGACCAAAATTGACAAGTCCATAACAAATGCATTTAGAAGGATACGCAAAGAGCATGAGAGAAATGAAATTGATGCTATGAAAATGATACGTAAACTTGGAAATACATTACTTAATCTGCGCCAAATGTCAGCTCAACAAGAAGTGCATATAGCACATTCATTGCCATTGAGTTGTAGTTCAAGAGAATGTATATTCATAAATACATCTCCAATTGATGAACGAACATTTATGCTTAAGCCACCTATTCTCTTGAAACAAGAACTTGATGATTCAGAAGATGTGATGTGTCATTCCATTATTGGCTATTACATCAAACGCCCGTGCTCCATTATCAAAATTTTCCTTGTAGAATTTGTATCAAATTACAAGAAAGATGGCACACACATATCAAAGAGGAAAAAACCAAATGTTATACATTTTTTCAAATATAACAAATACAAAGATATTGAAAACATTTGTAGAGAGAAATTATTTTTATATGTTCTATTTGAAAAATGTGAAAAAACATTGAAACAAGACTTCCCTACATGGCAAGCTACATATACATTACATGAAAAACCAATTTGCACCAATGAAGCTAAATTTACATATAACATCAATCCAATATGGGGTGATTTAGAGACTACAACAAATGAACTAAATAGTTCTATGAATACCAATCAAATAAATATGCAAAGCAAAGAAAATAGTTCCCATTGTGAGGAATATGATTTTCAATCAGACTTGCAATTTACAAATCAATTTGAAATGAAAAAAAGAATTAATCTTGGATTTCAAATAACTTCTCATCCATTTTTAATGGACAATAATGAGTATTACAAACTCAGAATAATGTTGAACAAAGAGCAACAAGCAATTGTAAAATATGTCGGAATAAAAAAATAAAAAACGTCAATGAACCAACTTACCTATTTATTACAGGTGGAGCAGGGGTAGGAAAAACATTGACAGTAAAATTAATTTTCCAAATGCTTATACAAATTTATGATTCACAGAACACAACCTATCCTATGAAACCAAAGGGTCTAATATTAGCATATATAGGAAAAGTTGCATATAATGCAGGGGGACAACAATACATTCTGCATTGCTAATGCCTTTTAACAAGTTTCAATTCTCACCACTCAGCAAAGAAGTATTAGACAATTTATCAAAGATATATCAATAACTGCAACTAGCTTTCATAGATGAAGCCTCTATGATTGGTAGTCGATTCTTCTATTCTATTGATAATAGACTCAGAAACATAAAACATGTCCAAACCAAATACTTTGGAAACGTTGACATGATATTTTGTGGTGATTTCTATCAAGCGCAACATATTCAAGACTCGCTAATTTTTGAACAACCAAGAATCAACAATCAAACAATAACACATGATTTCTGGAAGGATTATGTCAAGTGCTTCCAATTGCATATGACTATGCGACAAACATATGGAAATTTTATATCAATTTTTAATAGAATGCGAACAAATAGTCAAACATGTGATGATCTAACATATATTAATACAACTTGCATGCGCCCTGTACCAAATGATCCAACATTTCCCTACTTATTTTACAAAAACAAATACGTTGCAATGCATAACAAGAAAATTTTAACACTCATCCCTAGTAATGAAACTTTAATCAATTCAGTTGAAGAAGATGAAGAGAATAGTGACAATGTTCCAAGGCATGAACATACAGCTAATTTTCCTTCACAACTTGTGATAAATTTGAACATGCTAATTGAAATGTATGCTTGCAATTATGATGCACAAGATGGAATAGTATATGGTGCAGATGGAATACTCAAATCATATACCCATACAGATAAATTTGATGTTCTGTGGATTAAGTTTCATGACCCTAATATTGGTCATCGACAATCTAGAAAATTAGCTCATTTGTATACTTCAGACATAGCAGATGATTAGATACACTTATTACGAATATCAAAACCAATGTCTATGTCACCAAAGATGGCTCATCTGAAGATACAGAAACAATTTCCAATTCCACTTGCATGTGCACGCGCAATACATAGGTCACATGGTTTAACCATGGATAGACTTGTATTTGATCCTACTGGAATACAAGTGCATGGCTCAGTGTACACAGCTCTATCACGTGTAAGAAACATAGAGTCATTGTATTTTCTAAATGCTCTGACAAACAACAATTTCAAGGTTAAGAAAAAAGTAAATCGTGAAATGCCAGGTTTGCAAAGTATTTCCAAATGGCAATTAGAATATGATTATTAATCAATATAATCATTGCGATCATCTCCATTCTTTTACTAAACACCCGTAATATTCATGCACATCTTAATGACATATGCATTAATTATGACATAATGCAATCTAACATCTTATGCTTACAAGAAATATATATGTCCCTGTCTATGAAAAATGAGTAATTCGAAAATTTTAGTTGCATCTCAAGTTGCATTAATCATGGACTAATGATACTGATAAAAAAACATATAACTATCCTTGAACACATCCACTTTGAAGACAATATTATAGAAGCATTGTTGGAAAAAATAATAGTTCATGTATCACAAATTGCAATACTCAATATATATGCATCACCACAAAATCTTAATGTCATTTAGATTTAAAGGATATCACAATTATATTGGGGGACTTCAATATTGATATGTTACAATGCAATCAGAAAACAAAAGAGCTATAAAGCTACATGAACAATTACAATCTCCATTTTCTTATCAACAAAAATAATAGCATGCATAAATCATTCATTAACCATGTGTGGTCAAATGTAACTAATATACAATACAAAATTTTCATATTAGATACATATTGGTCTGATCATGATACAATATCTCTTGTCCTTCAGCTATGATGTACATATGAAACATGTTACAAAATTGTAAATTTTGAATGCAGATTCTACCAATAAAACCCTTTTCAATTGAACAAAAACGAATGAGAAAAAATATTAACAACATGGAACATGAAAGAAGAAAGCATGTACTTCTTGCTTTTTCTTTTATATGGTTTTTATATTCTTGTTAATTTTTTCCTTGTATATGGTTTTTGAAATTGAACTAAATATATGTTACTATTTTATAACAATAGGGGAACGGATGAAAAATCAAAAGAAAAAACTAGTCAAAATAGTCAAGAACAAGGAAAAAGTCAAAAAATTCAAGAACAAGGAAAACTGATTGACCACACAAAAGAGAAAATTGAATAAGAAGCTACAAAAGGGTATGCCCACAATCATCTTCATCATTTTTTTATTTCAATTTTTCTAGTTACAAATTACTTACATTCTTGCAATTAAAAGATTTTGTATAGCTATTTAGAATAGTAATTGCATAATTGCAATAGGATAACTACTTAGGATCTAGAAAACACGAGTTAAGTAGAGGATGCAACCCAATCATAAAGTTTAAAGATGTATGTCTATGATAACTATACAAATATGCCCATATTCTAAATTTACAAAGATAATGGTCACTATATATCCATTGTCTTTTTACAATTGACTAATATACATATGTACAACTAAATCTATATAAATTAGATTCTGAATTTACAATGTTAATGCTCACTATATATCCATTGTATTTGTACAATTGACTAATATACATATGTACAAATAAATCTATATAAATTAGAAAATGTTGGACAAGTAAAAAAATCACTATTAGCCAGTCCCTACAAGCAACTGAACAACAATATATGTATAGGTTAGTTATCATAAACTCTTCATTTATTTCTTATGCAAAATGTATATGATAATATTACAATATATGTATAGTTTACTTATCATAAAATCTTCATTTATTGCTTATGAAAAATACATATGATAATATTCAAATTGTATTGAAATATGCAATTACTATTTTTAGTACAAGTCAAATAGAATGAACAAGAGGAGAATCAAGCATATTACAAAATGATGCAGTAAAAAGGTATGCATATGCAGTGAAAAGGTATGCCTATGCAAATGCAATCTTATAATGTAATTTATTTATAGCTCTATAATTTATATGTAACCTTATACTGTAATTTATTTATAGCTCTACAATTTATAAAAAAACATGGCATTATAGAAATGTTTATACAAGTGTCTAAATAAGCAATTTATACGGGAAAAAACAATTTCCTTCAGTTAAAGTATCAATTGAAGAATTGAACAGTCGTATTATTGGAAAATTATTTTTCAGAGACATAATGGTCGTATATAGCACATTTCTTGACAAAAAAAATAAAGCCTGTCGAATATTATGGGCTGATTTGACATATGAGAAAGGAAATATGACTATAACTTGAAGTATACCTGCTCATTTAATTGAACAACATGAGTAGAAAATTATACAAGACAAGAGTATATCTATTACAAATTTCAGAATACTGCCTAAAACCATTTATGATCTTGGATATTGTGATAAAATAATTTCGCTAAACTAACGACATCTAACCATGTCGTAAGTATAGAAAGAATTATCTTTTTGGTAATTTTCAATTTCATATGTAATATTGTACATTAACATTTGAATATTTTATAAACAGATTGAAGGTATGCTAAAAGAATCAAATTATTATTCAACTCCATTCGAGCATGTTTGTGCAATATGCAACTCTGTAATCAGTTCATCCATACTGATAATCAAAGGAACAATTTATTGTTTGAAATGCAATAATAATTTCCCTTTCGTATACAAACATTGTATAAATGCTACAATAGAATCTATCACGAAAAAAATTGTTCATTACACTATCAGAGAACCTTTAGTCCATGATTTACTTCCTTGTTTAAAACCCATGTCATATGAACAATATTTGCAAGAAAAGGAAACCATTGTCTATATGGTACATGATCTCAAAATTCACAGCAAGTTCCTATTGAATGAAGCTAGTGAATTGTTATATGTCAGCTGACAAATGAAATATACATTAACATCTTGACTCGACATATTTTATTTCAAAAATTTCCTCTGCGCAATTAAATATGCTATGATTTAATTTTTAACTAATTCTTTGTTACACAGATGACAAAGAACAGCGACATCGCAGCTATTGGAATCTAATATGTTTCTTTCTATTATGCTCTTATTCCAATAGAACTATTTAATTTTCAATTTCTGTACATTTATCAGGAAAATGTACTTAGTACACAATACTACACAATACTCTTGTACAATATTTTTTGATTACTTTATTGTTGCATAATTTTTGCTCTTTATCATTATGTTCAATGAACCGGATTAAGGAAAATTTTCCAATTTTCGTGTCTAAACTCAACCCAATTTTAAATTTCTGTACATTTCTGAAGAAAATGTTTTTAGTACACAATACTACACAATACTCTTTTACAATATTTTTTTATTACTGTATTGTTGCATAATTTCTTCTCATTATCATTATGTACTGTACAATATTTTTTTATTACTGTATTGTTGCATAATTTATTTTCATTATCATTATGTTCATTGAATTGTATTAAGGAAAAATTTCCAATTTTATTGTGTAAACTCAACTCAATTACCATTTCCTTCTTTTCTTTAATATTTGAAAATTTCATTTAATTATGAACTAGGCACTTTCTCAGTATTACTTAATTATTTATATATGAATTTGATCTCTAACAATGCTTTGAATACTTTACAGTTTTTGCCATCTATAAATGGAATTGTTCTATCTTTGTTCTATTTTTATTCATAATTTTTACAAATGTTACTTTGAAAGTCAAATTTTCATTATTCTAATTTTCAACATTCAATGCTCTTTTATCAATATGTAAAAACTCAATATCCTATACATTATGAATACTTCTCTTTTATATCCAAGAATAGAAAGTATCCCACTCATGGTACAATATCAATGGATTTTGATAATAATATGCCTGCTAGCATGAACACCTGAGCAATAAGACATAGACAGCTACTATATCTATGCATAGAAAAAGCCTTATAGAATATCTAGATATGGCATATTCTTCTCCCTCAATTGAAACAACTATAAGAATATGTGGTATGACTACATTCCTAAACTAGTTCATTCAAAATGATTTACAAATACAACTCATACTAGAATATGTCCTAGCTTGTCAAGTAACCGAGCTATAAAGATACATGGTATGAATACATTCCTGAACTGGTTGATTCGAAATGGTTTAAAAATACGCTATTCTATTTTTTCATTGTTTTAGAAACAGAAAATGAAAAATACATACTAGAACTTGTCAAGTGGTTGATTCAAAATGGTTTAAAAATAGGCTATTCCATTTTTCCATTGTTTTAGCAACAGAAAATGGAAAAGACATACTAGAATATGTCCTACCTTGTCAAGTAAGTAGAAATATTGATACACTTATCTTATTTTCAGAAATTAGTGGATTTAATCATAACTATTTCTATTAGGATTTTTAATGCTTAACACTACTATGGAATTCCTTGAACATTTGTGAAAGAAGAAAATGTTATAAGGAAAAATATAGATGGAGTTGAAGGTGATATTGAAGAAGCAGATGAATAGGAGAAAACAGGTGGAATTGAAGATGAGATTGAAAAAGAAGATGAACAGGAGAACACAGGTGAGGTTAAGATGAAATGAAAGAAGAAAATTAATAGGAGGAAAGAAGGAAAGCAGCATGGGGAAAAGGAAAAACACTATATTGTAATGCCAATAATATTGACTATGAGAAGAGATAGGTAATTCAATAATTACACTCCAAAAAGTTCTTAGTTATGGGGACTCTAATGGGTACTTTTCGTTTTTAATGTCTTGCTAATAAATACACTCCATTTTTTTATCATTTGAAACTTCAGTCATATTAATAACAACCAATCTTCAAGGACTCTGTTGTTTCCTTTTGCATTCCCGTACTTCTGTTCCATTTCATGACTTTTATCTCCTATTTTCTTTTATTGATTAAGTCATTGAATGCTTGAAGGATGATTTGTTCATTCTACAATATTTAGTAATAAAGATCTAACAAATATGGTTTTGGTAACAAACTCCATCTCCCAATGCATAATAAATTATATATTATTGTAAACTTTTAATTGTTCCCCATATATCTAGAAATTTGTTCATTGTACGAACCTACAACAGTAAAGATCTATCGAATATTCTTTTGGCATCCATTTGCATGTCCAAATGTATAATAAAATATGAATTTTTATATACTTTTAATTTTTCTCATTCCATGTTTAAAAGAATTTGAATGGTAGGATTCAAATAGCTTTCATTTCCGTTAGTTACTTTCTCTCATTCATTATCAACAAAAGTACAAGTTTACAAACTATCCTTGAATTTACAATATGTGCTTGCAGTTTGTAAAATTTGATTCTACTGGTTTTCTTTCTTGCAAGAACTCGTTCTTTTCTCAAGCAATCAACTACAATGATTTCACTTTCATCTACAAGGATTTCACTTTGCTGACCGTAAAGAGTGTCCATATAAGCCCTATCCTCTGTAGTCCACAACTTGATTATATGACCAAAAGAACCTGATATAATTTGTTGTGTGCCTTGACGAAAGGCTAAACTAGACACAACTCCTCTATGACTGCAAAAATCCTGAAATAAATGAAACATAAAACATGAGCATGAATGCAACTTGCAGAATAACAGTACTTGAATAATTTTTCACTTTTGTCTTGCAAGAACTCGTTCTTTTCTCAAGCAATCAACTGCAAGGATTTCACTTTCAACTACAACTATTTCACTTTGCTGACTGTAAAGAGTGTCCATATAGGCCGTATCCTCTGCACTCCACAACTTGATTGTACGATCAAAAGATCCTGATATAAGTTGTTGTGTGCCTTGACAAAAGGCTAAAAAAGACACAACTCCTCTATGACCCCAAAAAGCCTAAAATAAATGAAACATAAAACATGAGCGCGAATGAAACTGGAAAAACAGAAATACCTGAATATGTTTTTGTTTTCAAGTATCCCATAAATGAACATAATGATCTAAACCCCCAATTTCCAAATAAGAAGCATCAGAACTTGTTGAGATATCCGAATGTTTCTAGCCACCACAAAGAGCATCAGCTACTGTACTACCTCCATTGGTTTCAGGAAAAAGATCTTTCCTTCAGCCACAGTATAGTTCCCTTAGGATCATGCACTGTGAAATTGAATGCAACTATAAAGATAATGCCTGTCACTTGGCCAAGTAGAATGGAACTTTACCTTTACCTGATGGGAAAAATACAAACTTGCCAAAACAATTTGATCTACTTATTTTATCACTTCATTAATAAATTGTATGGATTTTGAATATGATAGTTGGATCTCTCAGCAAACTGTGTAGTGCTCATTAATAAAAAAACTTGGGGAAGAACAACAGGGATTATTGTTATATTTCAATTTGCAAAAACTTGGGGTGAAACAACAGAGATTATTGTTATATTTAAATTTGCAAAACCTTGGGGAAAAATTTAATGGATTATTATTATATTTCAATTTTCAGTTTTATATTTACCAAGAAATCAACCTAGCATAGGATATGTCAAGGAAATGACACTAAAAAATGCAACAGTGAGTGGAAGCGCAGAAAACATAGTACGTTCGATTAAGAAGAGGCATATACAACAGCTCTTTAAAATATGTTGGAAACTTTCCAGCATCGGAGATCTTGGAAAAAAAATTCGACACCTTTTCTAACTTTTCCAACATTGTCAATGAGAAAAGCCACAATGTCAAGTCTTCTATTAATGAAGTTTCGACACTTATCCAGAATATTGATATTTTTAGTGACTAGTCAGATTGGTAAGAGCTATAAAAATTGAGGAAACCATATTTCCAAAATCTATATCATCCCAATCGATACTTCTTCTGCCACTTCTTAACCAGAGAAACAACAATATTGCAATAGAACCAGCATACAAATGGAAGTCACTATGTTTTCAACCCTCTTAGCTCAATTGTTTATGCTGGATGGAAATTAAATTCCACCTAATAGAAAAAAATTAATAAATATATTATAGTAATATTTTAGATCATGATATCACTCATATAGGCCATAGACCAAACAGTAACACTTATTCCTTACTAAAATTGTCCTGAAATGTCCACAAAATGCCAATCTCTGTACGTTTTCCACAAATCATAGTTAGTTATATGTAGAAAAAAGGATTACTTTAAAATAAAGAAAATTAGCTTTAGCACTTAGAAGGAACAGAGTGTACATAATATCAGGAGGGGAAGATTACTATAGATGTATACAATCTATTATAATTCATGTTATCTTAGTTTCTGGGAACCAAAATGGAACAAGAAAGCTAAAACGCCAACATAATTAGTTTTAGTTTAGAACATAGTTTTAATTGCAAAAATCAAATCAACTTTATTAATATGATTATATCATGGAAAAAATGCCAGAAAGACTACAAAGTGGAGTAAGGGCATGGCATATAACTCCAAAAATATGATAGAGTGTAGGCTATGTATCGAATATTGGATCCAAAAGCAAGCAGTCGAATACCTAGGTTAGAATCGTATTCACAAAAACATCAATGAAATATCATAAGAAAATAATACGAGCAGAGGCTAGTAACCGGTTAACAGTTGTAGGTTTTAACCCTAAACAGAAATTATCTATACGTAAATCTTATAATAGAAAATAAACAATAGCGAGAGCATAAAACATAAAACAGATAAACAAAGAGATTTTCCCCTGGATCCCAAATCGGGACAACCAACTTGATATTTCATTATATTAGTGTTACAACACATATATATACATGCCGAAGCATACATAAACCCTAATCCACTAACCCTGGATTAGAACATAACCGTAGTTCCCTTGATTGGATCTACTCAAATACTAGGGGCCAAAAACCATCGTACCCCAAAACCATGTGCAAAACCATGCAAAAAACCATGGGCACACATGAGTAGTCGTGGAAATAATATAACACATACCCAACATTCTCCCACTTGTTGTTTTATTTCCACAAGGAGCCACAGGAGAGCTTAGTCACTGGCCCAATTCTTCAACACCCATTGTTTCTCTACACCAAGAGAACTTTTGAGTACTCACAGACTTCGTCAATGCATCTGCAACATTCTTCAAAGTGTCCACCTTTACCAACAACACCCTTTTAGCCTCAACCATATCTCTAACAAAGTGATATTGAACATCAATATGCTTTGTTTTTGAATGATAAGCAGGGTTCTTAGCCAAGAAAATTGCACTTTGGCTATCACAGTCTATCGTTATCACTTTTTGTACCAACCCCATACTTGAACACAATATCTGCAACCAAACTAATTCCTTTCTTACATGAGTGGCTTACATGTATTCTGCCTCTGTAGTTGAAAGAGCCACTATAGACTGTCTTTTACTCATCCAACTAACTACGCCTCCAAATAGGCTAAACACATACCCACTTGTAGATCTTCTTTGGTCCAAATCTCCAGCCCAGTCTGCATCAACAAAACCATGAATGTCCAACATTCTTTCCAATCCTGGTCTTCCCTGGTAGCACAAGCCATAATCCCTAGTGCCACGTAAATATCTAAAAACCATATTCACTGTTGTCCAATGCTCCTTCCCTAGGTTTGACATAAACCTGCTCAATACTCCCACTACATGTGAAATGTCTGGTCTAGTACACACCATTGCATACATCAAGCTACCCACTGCACTTGCATATGGAACACGGGACATATCCTCCTCTTCTTCTTGTGACTTGGGACACTCTTCAGTAGACAGCTTTACATCTACAGGAATAGGAACATTCACGGGTTTACTATCCTGCATATTGAACCTCTGTAATATAGTCTCAACATACTTCCTTTGGTTTAACCAGAGCTTCCTCTTTGCCCGATCTCTCTTAATTTCCATGCCCAAAATATAGTTTGCAGCACCAAGATCCTTCATGTCGAATTTGGAGAATAGTTGGGTCTTCATATCTTGGATAATTTCTTTGTCATTTCCAATCAACAACATATCATCCACATACAAGACCAAATAAATAACACGGTCACCAATTAATTTAAAATAAACAAAGTGATCCTCCTTGCTTCTGGTGAAGCCAAGTCCCCATATATAGGTATCAAATTTCTGATACCACATCCTTGGTGACTGTTTTAACCCATACAGAGACTTCTTCAACCTGCATACCAGTTATTTCTTACCCTTCACCATAAAGCCTTCAGGTTGCTTCATGTAGATCTCCTCTCCTAGATCCCCATGAAGAAATGTTGTCTTCACATCGATTTGTTCTATCTCAAAATGAAATGCAGCAGCAACAGATAAAAGTAATTTAATAGAAGTAACTTTGGCAATAGGAGAAAGAATATCACCAAAATCAATTCCTGGCACCTGGGAATAGCATTTTGCTACCAACCGAGCTTTTTATTTCTCCATCTTTCCTTCTACATTCATCTTCTTCTTAAACACACATTTTCTCTCGATGGGCTTCCTTCTAGCCAACAACTCCACCAGATCCCATGCCTCATTTTTGTGCAAGGATGCCATTTCATCAACCATGGCCTCCTTCTAGAGTTTTCCATCCTCTGAATATACTACCTCCCTGATAGTTCTGGGATCATCATCAGTTATAGTTAAGGAAAAACCTGAACAAAAATCAGATGGACTATACCTTTCTGGTTGCCTTCTTTCCTAAACTGATCTTCTCACAGGTGGAGTTTGTGGCTCTTCCTCTTCTGAATCTTCTTCTGCTGTAGAGTCTAATTCATACTCCTTTAGCTCAAAATCTATCTTGTTAGGTTCCTTTGGTATGAATTCATGTTCAACAACATCTTTCACCTCTCTAAACACCACATCTCGACTCTACACAACCTTCCTTGTTTCCGGGTTCCAAAGCTTGTAACCTTTTAAACCATCCTTATACCCAATAAATATGCACCTTTCATATTTATTATCCAACTTGGTCCTTTTCTGATTTAGAACATGTACATATGCATCACATCCAAATACCCTTAGATGTGAAAGAGAGGGTTTCTTACCATTCCACACCTCATGTGGTGTTACACCTCCTAATGCAGAATTTTTTTTTTCTGTTTGGTTGCGTCATTTCCAGTTAATGCGAATGAGGCATTCTGTCATTTCGTTGCAGGTTTACACTATGATTTCTTTTCAATTTCTTTTCACCTCCCCAATTTATCTTTCCATATTGTAATTTTCTTGATTGGTAATAATTATAATTATGTTAATTATAATTACCTCTGACATAACCTAATGTCCTTGTTATATTACCCCATTTCCATACAACTCTTCATTTTATATCATTATAATTATATTAATTATAATCACATTCGACATTAATCAAATGTCCTTATTATATTACTCCACTTCCATACAAATCTTCATTTTGTATCATAACCTTTGGACTCTTAGTCCATTTGTATAGAGAGGAATTCGATGTGGTTTTATGTTCCTTCCATGTTACTATAGTTTCATGCACGTATACAATCCAACCTTATTCTTTGTTAATAATAACATAACCTTTGCAGAATTTGAATCACCAACTATACAAGTTGGGTATTTGTACTTCATTCTCCCTCATGTCTTATCATTTGTTTATGTGAATTTTTGGCGTATTAAATGTAACTCCACGTAATTTCCCAGTTGGAATTTTATGAACTGATCAAGTGAAGGACAACATCCCTCTTTTTTCCACGGTGAGCCACCATAAGGTTTTAACGCTCGTCATATGGGTGGTAGAGGGTCTCATTTAGTTGTGATCACGTGGCGTTGGTTCCACGTAATACAGGCTTCGTTCTGCCTCGTTTCCAAAGCGATTTACCACCGTATGGCCAAATCGACCTGCATTCAATTCATTTCTTGTCATATTACTTTTGGACCAGAGGGGGTACCTCACCTCTTAATTACTCGATTCATGGCTTCACCATGCGGATCTCGCCAGGTGGACGACTTGTATTTCTTCTGGCTATTAGGGTTTGTTGTTTTGATTCATAGCACACTGTTATAAATCAAATTGGTCTTGGTTCGGCGGCTCTTTTACCTCCCCCTGTGTTTGGTTTGTTTCTGGATCGTGCGTGACAATGCCATGGCCGCTGGAGTGATTCGTTTCATTTCTTCGCGTTACTCCTGATAGCAATTTCCTCGGTAAGTTCCTGTGCGAGAGCTTGTAAACTTTCGCTCTTTATAAAAAAAATTTGTCAGTTCTCAGGATGCCATTTTCGATTTAGAGCTCCACGTTTCTATTCACGCCAGCTCTACGATTTGGTATTATAGTCTTCTGCTATTGGAATAATTATAACGAAGGGCTCTATTTTTTTTTTTTTTTTGTTCAGAGAATATACATTCGGCTTTCCAGGAACTTGATTAACTTGGGTTTTCCTACCTAGCTTGGGAGATTCTGATGCGACATCGCAAAAGTAAGGTTGTATGTAGGCTCTCATGGCTTCGTAGCCCATTCCGCTTTTCAAATGAACTTGATTATGCGTGCATTCATTCAGTGCCGTAACGATTCTACGCCCTCGGCCCTCTGATTAGAACCTTTGTTGTTTGACCAAGCATAGAAATAATTTTCTATTTGTTCGTTCTCTCGAGGTTTCTCGTTTTTGGTCAATTCTTGCATGTAACCCTTTGTTCATGACAATTCTATGGTTACCTGTGGAAGATCGGTAAGGGAGTAGGGGCTTCTCCCTCTCCAGGTATTACTCCTTCCTCGGTTATCGTTTGACTTGATTCACATTATATTTTTTTCTATCTTCAACGTTTCATTGATGTTGGGTTTTCTTGTCGTGCAGGTAAATGTCGTGCTCTCCTTCGTACTTGCAGAGATACGTGGCTCCCTTAAAATATTAACAATTTTTTACTCGCTCATTGCAGGTCAGTATTAACCGAACTCTGTCAGAAGGAATTCGTTCTTCACTCCTGGTTATAGGGTTTATATTTTGCCATGAAATATTGTAATGATACAATTATAATTATTTTTAACCCTATAAGAAATTCCCTGCTCTGAATAATTATGGGGCTCAGTTCATGGGACTTTATAAGGTTGTTTCGAATTTGTATAATATATCCACATATACATCAGTCTTTTCTAGGTTTTTATAATACCCACTTTTGATTTCCGTTATTGTTATTATGAGTCTGCTCCAGCAGTACCCTCTCTTTGCTCGTTTTGACTTGACTGAAAGAAATACTTAACTTTTGGCAATTAAATTTCTTGTTTTGTTTATATATATATATATATATATGTTACACATATTGTTCCTTCTGGGTATTTTATTGGCCCTAGACTTTCAGTCATGTAATTGGTAACTATATTCATACTATGGAAACATTAGAGTGAATAATGTACTGTAATATCAAGTTTCCTATTCCAGGAGAACATTGGTTTTATAATGGTAAAATTTAAATGTCTGCATGAAATCAATTATATTATTGTAAGTCAAAACTTTCTAAGTTTCTTCCTCCAATTTAATAAAGGAGGTGATCATTTATAACAGAATGACATTGTAGTTCTATGCAGATACTTGAGGAATAAATTTGTTATGTCTTTACACAGAATATGTATCCCAAATTCTCTACAGGGATGAATGCACCTGCATTTCTGTCTGTATGTTTAGAGGAAATTGGGGTGCATAATCTACAAATTTACCCTCTTGATTGGGATTGTCACGAAAACTAGAATACAGATAGTTCAATGAACATGCATGTGGATATTTACTCAACTGTCCTTTGTATTTACTTACTATGCTATACTATTAGAATGGTTTCATAAGTTATCAGTCTATGATCAATATTTGAAATTTATCAGTTTCTTTCCTCTGCTATAACATGCGTTGCTTACATACAACTTTCTTGACCATTAATTTTCTAATTAAATGTGAATGGTATGTTGGCCCTGTAGTTAGTTTGTAGAGTCTCTCCTTCTGCTCTCTCATGCACAGTGTAAGTTACCATTCATTTCATACTATTTTCCAATATAATATAGGAACTTTGATTTCTCTCTCATGTATGTATATATTAGAATCATGCTAGGAAATAGAAGCAGATTAAAACAATTGCACAAATTTTCCTGTGGCAACCAAATTAAGTATTCTCAGATTTAAACCAATCATTGGTTTAGAGACTCTAGTGGATTCTACTTCACTAATCCAATTCTACAACTATATAGAATTTCATGGATAATTTCCTTATGATCAGTTCTGTTAAATGTAGAATTGATATTCTAATAAACATTCAAATTTTTATATGTAGCCAATTCATACTATATGAAATAGAACATCAATAATTTTAGAGACATACCACTCATGCAATTGACCAACCTCCCAACCTTAGAGTCCTTTTTGTCTCCCAGAACTCACCCCCGAGCTAAGATCTTCTCCTTGCAAAAGATCAACCTCTAATCTGTACAAGAGCAGCTTATTTAAGCTATTGTTCCCCAAAGCATGTTTCTAATTATGCGTCCAGAATATCAGGATGTTTTTCTGCCTGTTTGCCTAGGCTTCCCAATTTAGGGATTCTTTAAAGTTGTTTTATGCTTTTCCTCAGCTTTTCCATCTTTTTACCTCTTCCCAACTACTTTCCTCATCATTGGGGAATTTCAGATTTTTCCTCAAAATCTAAACTTAAATTTAATTTCTTTCAAGGATTTTTGAAAGATTGTGGGGAAATATTTGCCTCATCCATCCTCATGGATTTAGCAAGTGATCTCACAATTCTCATTTTGGTCAAATCTGCACCACATTATTTTATTCATTTCCTCAATTAAATTTTTAATTACATTCACAAAATGTTTATCCTTTGGGGTCCACTCCCCTTAGGATTAAAGTTCAAATGTCTACTTTGAAATTCAAACACATGAATTGGGGGTGTTACATGTGGAGTCTTATCCTCCAACACTGATGAAGGTGATCTGTTAACCAGATAGCATGTAGTGTCCACTGCCTTTGCCCAGAATTCTTGTCCTAACCCAGTACCACTGAGCATGCTTCTTGCCTTTTCCATCAGTGTTCTGTTCATTCTTTCTCCAACTCCATTTTGCTGAGGTGCATATGAAGTAGTATTCTATCGTTCTATACCACACTTCTTACATAACTCTTCAAATTCCTTCATGCAGAACTCCCCATCATTATCTGTCCTCAGCGCCTTTATCTTCTTCTCTGTCTGGTTTTCCACCAGAGCCTTAAATTCTCTAAATCTGTCAAAGACTTCAGATTTATTCCTCAAGAAATATATCCATGTATTCCTTGAGAAGTCATCTATGAATGAAACATAGTACATAGACTTTCCTAGTGATCGAACTGACATAGGTCCAAACACATCACTGTGCACAAGTTCTAATATCTTGTTCACCCTCTTAGCACCATAAGGAAAAATCACTCGATTCTGCTTCCCATATACACAATGTTCACAGAAATCAAAATCCAAAGAGAAATTAGACATACCTTCTACCATACCATTTCTATGCAGTATCCAAAGGCCCTTCTCTCTAATATGTCCAAGCCTTTGATGCCATAGCATGGTCTTTTCTCCAGAAACAACTAGGCATTCTGCTCCACTTTCAGGAACAACAGAACTATTACACCCATCAATAATAGTGCTACCTTGTAGCTTATACAGAGTTCTAGTCCGAACTCACCGCATTAATACCAGTGCTCCCCGAAACATCTTGCAGGCATCTTTATCGAACACTATTTTTACACCTGCATCATCCATCTTGATTATAGAAATCAGATTTCTGGCCAATGCAAGAATAAACTAAACATCAGGAAGTGTTCTAATCCTTCCACCCTGTAGCTTTAGCTTGACCTTACCACGTCCGACGATTCTGGCCTTCCTATCATCCCCTAGGAAGACATCACCACCATCATATTTCTCATACTCGCAGAACCACTCCATATGGGGAGTGAAGTGAAAGGATGCACCTGAATCAATCAACCATGACTCATGATCTACATTTTTATTTGAAGAAGAAGCCAAATACACATCCCCACCTTCATCCGAGGTGGTTTCTGCCTCTGTAAAAGGAGAATCATCAGATCCCTTTCCTTTCTCAGGAGCTTTAGATCTGCAGCCCCTTTTGTACTGCCCTTCCTTTCCGCATTTCCAACATACCTTTAGAAACTTTCTAGGAGATTTAGATTTCCCTCTAGATTTTGATCTCCCACTCAAAACCTTATTCTTGTTTCTGTTTTGAGACCTTCCTCGTATAGATAAGGCATCTCCATTCTAGCCCTCCATATCTCTCCATCTCATTTCCTCTGAAAGCAAGGCTGAGACAATGTCATCAAAATTCAAGGTAGTTGTATTGCTACCTATTGCAATAACCAGGCTGTCACACCTGCCAATTTCCTTCCAATTTTTTATTTTTTTTCCATTCATCCTTTCAAGTTTAATTCTAGCAAAGTATTATAATATTACTTAGCAGATTTGATCAGATCAGAATTGTTTCCCGAATTCTGGTTTCTTTCCATGTATCAAGTATATCCAAACACCTGGGAATTAAATATATTTGTAACCCAAATGGGAATTAGATAGATTGGGAAGAAACATAACTATATTTAACATAAAACATCATGGGTTTATTTATCACCAACCATTTTATGTCCCACCTTTGTTTGTATAAAATAAACCTTTGCACATTCAACATATTCGTATGTTTGATGAACATATGTGGAATCAATTCGATTTCACATGTTGCCCACATTGTTATATGTCAATGGACCTATATGAAATCACTTCGATCTCCCATGTCTATTACTCCATGTCTCCCCTCGTTGATGACATATAACCCTTAGTGGGATGTAATTTACCTATCTTTATGCGTACATAGCACTCGTGTCTAATTATTTACTTCTCGTCCTCGTTTATATCAACATTTGAAATCATTTGTGTTGGCCTCCACGTAATACAATTTTGTGAATTGGTTCAACGTAGTTGTGAATTGAGACGGGACACTAGATTCCACGTAATCTCATATATGATTTCAGTCTTATTGCAGAGGTTGTAAAGGGGTCTCTGTCCATTTGTGGTCATAGGAGCTAGCTCCACGTACCTCTGGACTCATTCCGTTAGCCTACATTGTTGCCAAAGAAATTACCATGGCACGGCCAGAACGCTGTGACATTTAATTGCATTGCTTGTCATATTAAATGTTGGACGTATGATGTACATTTCACATTAAACCCTTCGATCCGTGGCTTCTCCCTTGGGATCTTTCGATGTGGACGACTCCGATTCATCCTGTGCGTTAGGGTTTCGTGGATCGATTCCAGAGACATTGTTATAAATTCACCATGTTAATTTGTTCGTCGGTTCTTTTCCATTCCTACGCGTTTTTTTTGTCGCATGACAGTGAAATTCGATGCCATAGGAAGCTGAGCGGGACTCAGTCCAGTCTTTGGCATATCTCGGAGCTAAAATTTACAATTCAGGTATGCAATTTTCATAGGTTTGTAATTTCACGCTCTGTTATTACTGTTTAACATGGGCTTCCAATTTCTGGGTTAGGGTTATGCTTCTTGCTTCGAGCCAACGCTAAGATTTTTGGGTTTAGATGGATCACTTTCCATCGTTTAGTCCCATATTTAGTTGCGTCTAACAATTTGTCAAGATTGTGTTGCATTCTCACAATAGGTTCTATTGTTTTTTCAGAGAATTGGTTGTTTCACTTTCAAGTGATTCGATTTGCGTAGGTTAAATTCATAGTTTTGGTATCTCCATACACGTATTCTCAAGATTTAGCCAGGTGTTAGTGTCAGTCTTCGCAGCCTGTCACCAGAGATCAACATGAGCTCTTACTATGTCTGGTTTTGTTAGATTTTTTTTCACATGATTTTTAGCAAAAAACATGTCATAAGTCTATCCATCAGAAGCAGCTCAGAAAAAATTTTCCAATGGTATATCACACTCCCATAACCAGCTCCCGGATTAGAAGATATGATCGAAATGAATGAGTGATTCTTGGTTATGAGGTCAGTTGCTGCACACAATGACAAGTTTAGCACAAAATCAGTTTGTGAAATAATGGTAAGGAATTTTTCAAAAGTGAAAGAGGTTTTTGTTCATAACATACCAAATAACACAAACCTCCTTCCGTTTATGCACAGGTGCTACTATGTGGGAGATATAAAATGATATTTGGAGCCTACATTAAAACAAAGCAAACTTTTCATACTTTTTACTGTTTTAGTCATTTTAGTGCGCAGCCATTTTACAACCGATGGAAAGTAATTTTGCAAAACCCAAGGATTTTTTTGTTAACCACAAGCCATATAACAAAAACCTCTTTCAATTTATTCAAAGGTGTCACGAATTGAGATATGTGACTAGATCTTTACAACTCATTTTCACAGATTTTAATTTTTAATGATTTTCTGTTTTAGAGATGATTTTGTGGAACAGATTGCGAGCAATTGGAAACGTATTTTCCAAATTTGAGAGAGTTTTTCTCCAAAATGACCTTATATACAAAAACCTCTTTCATTTTTGTAATAGGTGCTATGTTTTAGGGGATACGAGTTCATCTTCAACACCTATTTTCAGAAATTCGGCCCAAGTTTAATGTAACTGATACTATTTTTAAGAAAATGGTTGAAACAGCTCCTAGAATGATGAGCTTGACCCCTAGAGGCATGGGAAGGGGTTAGGATGGTCTATATTATGTAATTCATGAGTCATTTTCAGGGTTGGATACTTGGGAAAAGTTTGGCACCTCATTGTATATTCATTTCAGATTTTTGGCAAAGGAAAGACCAGAGTTTTGAAGCACTTGTTGGGATCCTTGTGGCTTCTGAGTTTTGATTATGTTCTTATCATGTTATTGTAACTTTCATTAATGTTATATGTATTCCATTTTCCTTCTCTATGATTCTGAATTAAAGAAATGAGTAATTGAGGTAGAATTCATTGATTTGTCGGTGCTCTGCCTTAAGCTTTTGTTTAGTTTTTATGTTCTTTGTCAATTTGAAGAGGATCCTTGCTTTCTCTTGCCCTCTTCAGCTCCTCAGCAGTATTTTCCATCCATTCACTTGATCTAAGACATGAAAGCCGCTACCTACCCTACCCCAACTTGAACTCTGCAAGATTTGGCCTCATCCCCAAGCCCAAAAATTGTTTTTCCCTTTTTCCAACAAAAACCCCTAAAAATCAAAATAAAACCCTCCTATTTGTTTATCTAGCCTAAGATCAGTTGTCATTTTAGTCATCTCAATTCTCCTTTGAACATTTTTCATTGAGATTGACCCAGAGAGAGTGCTCTCCTGTCCTCGTAGGGCTAGCTACGAGGCTGAGCGTGGTTTGGTGTTGTCCTTCTTTTGCCTTATTTCAACCTAAGGGGGATTTGGGAAGAAAATGGTTTGCTTGTTGGTTTTATTTGTTTCATAAGCTACAAACGGAGCCTGAAGTTATGCCAGGTAGCCTTCGAAACACTTTTTCTTTGCATTAGTGGAAGTAGATAAACGCTACTTCAGTCAATATTCGGTCTAGCTTGTGAACGTGAAACTTGATTTTCAAATTGCCCCAGTACATGTATCAATTTCAGATCTGATCGTTGATGGTGGACAACGTTCAGACATATGAAGTCTGAAATCATTCACCTGGTGACTCCAAATCAATCCAGAGATTTCAGTGCTCACTGATCCATTCATGCAATGCCAAGGTATGTGGCAAACCCTGCACTTTGTGAAGTTGTAAAAGAAGTTAGAGATGAGTTAGTGGATATTGAAGTTGATGAAGGATTTTTCATTGTCGTGCTTCAATGTTTGAAATCTCCAAATTTTCCTCCTGAAGCTAAAACTGGTTTCTGTGAATTAGTTTTTGAAAGATTTGAGAAGGATATTCAGTGTTTAAACGATCATATCCAATCATATGAATTCTGAGATCCCAAAAAGTTCTTGGAAACTCTCCCTCCTTCAAAACAAGAAACAATAGAGCTGCCCGTGGATATTTGCATTGATAGTGTGCAGCTGGAAGTATGTATTGCAGAGTTGGGGCAGCAAATAGAGTCTGGCTTTTGCGATCCTATTGCAACGTACATGGAAATTTTTTTCAGTTTGAAAGATAGATCAAATTTTCTTTTACATAACCAGACTCATTATGTGTGTGTATGGCTACCAG
Source organism: Pinus albicaulis (assembly GCA_034641835.2). Classification (NCBI taxonomy): domain Eukaryota; kingdom Viridiplantae; phylum Streptophyta; class Pinopsida; order Pinales; family Pinaceae; genus Pinus; species Pinus albicaulis. Next base: position 1,669,748,510 of record CM076575.1, on the reverse strand, counting down.
CAATTACATTTGTGTCCTAGTGGAAGCACTCTCAAGCAGCATCCTTGTCACAGTTACTTGATTGGTTGATCTGGAATTACAGTCTTACTTGATCTATTGGTTTTGCAGAAAATTAGGGGAGATTTGTAAATAAATAAGCTACCAAAGGCAACATTTCAGTTTCTGGTATTTGTTTATGTACAGGTTGCATTATGTATATGTTTTTGGATTGGTATGAGTTGTTTTGGGTTTGCAGTTATTCATTCCATTGCCCAATGGATAAGGCAATGGTCTACTCTCCCAAATATCTGCCATTCTTGGCACCTCCAAGGAGCTTCCATCCCCATTGGACCCAATGTTAGTGTCAATCTTCGCAGCCTGTCACCAGAGATCAACATGAGCCCTTACTATGTCTGGTTTTGTTAGGTTTTTTGCACATGATGTTCAGAAAAAAACATGTCACAAGTGTTTCCATCAGAAGAATATCAGAAAAACCTTTCCAACGGTATATCACACACCCATAACCAGCTCCTGGATTAGAAGATATGATCGAAATGAATGAGTGATTCTTGGTTATGAGGTCAATTGCTGCACACAATGACAAGTTTAACACAAAATCATTTTGTGAAATAATGGTAAGAGATATTTCAAAAGTGAAAGAGGTTTTTGTTTATAACAAAACAAATAACAAAAACCTCCTTCCTTTTATGCACAGGTGCTACTATGTGGGATATATACAATGATATTTGGAGCCTACATTAAAACAAAGTAAAATTTTCATATTTTTTATTGTTTTAGTCATTTTCATGCGCAGCCATTGTACAACAGATGGAAAGTAATTTTGTAAAACCCAAGGAGGTGTTTGTTAAAAACAATCCATGTAACAAAAACCTCTTTCATTTTATTCAAAGGGGTCACGAATTGGGATATGTAACTAGATATTTACAGCTCATTTTCACAGATTTTAATTTTTAATTATTTTCTGTTTTAGAGATGATTTTGTGGAACATATTGCGAGCAATTGGAAACGAATTTTCCAAATGTGAGAGAGGTTTTTCTCCAAAATGAACTTATATACCAAAAAATCTTTCAATTTTGTAACAGGTGCTATTTTTTAGGAGATACGAGTTCATCTTCAACACCTATTTTCAGAAATTCAGCCCAAGTTTAATGTAACTGATTCTATTTTTAAGAAAATGGTTGAAACAGCTCCTAGAATGATGAGCTCGACCCCTAGAGGCATGGAAAAGGGTTAGGATGGTATATATTATGTAATTCATGAGTCACTTTCAGGGTTGGATACTTGGGGAAAAGTTTGGCACCTCATTGTATATTCATTTCAGATTTTAGGTAAAGGAAAGACCAGAGTTTTGCAGCACTTGTTGGGATCCTTGTGGCTTCTGAGTTTTGATGATGTTCTTCTCATTTTATTGTAAGTTTCATTAATTTTATATGTATGCCATTTTCCTTCTCTATGCTTCAAAAATGAGTAATTGAGATATAATTCATTGATTTGCCGGTGCTCTGCCTTAAGATTTTGTTTAGTTTTTATGTTCTTCGTCAGTTTGAAGAGGATCCTTTCTTGCTCTTGCCCTCTTCAGCTCCTCAGCAGTATTTTCCATCCATTCACTTGATCTAATACATCAAAGCCACTGCCTACCCTACCCCAACTTGAACTCTGCAAGATTTGGCCTCATCCCCAAGCCCAAAAATTGTTTTTCCCTTTTTCCAACAAAAATCCCTAAAAATCAAAATCAAACCCTCCTATTTGTTTATCTAGCCTAAGATCAGTTGTTTTTTTAGTCATCTCAATGCCCCTTTGAACATTTTTCATTGAGATTGACCCAGAGAGAGCCCTCTCCTATCCTCGTAGGGCTAGCTACAAGGCTGAGCGTCGTTTGGTGTTGTCCTTCTTCTGCCTTATTTCAGCCTAAGGTGGATTTGGGAACTAACACCAGGAACGACTGCTCTTAGGTTTTCGGAGCTTACCCTCTACCTTACACTCATCGAAGGTTTCTTTGAGGTTATTCGCATGGCGCTATAGGGATTCTACCCCTCTCAACATTCTGGTTCATTTTTTTTTTCGACCTGTGTAGAGCGCCATTCTTACTGTTCGTTAACCAGAGTGTTAGTTTCATTATTCAAATTTGAACGCCAACCTCCAATTTATATTTATTTATGACCAATTCCTATTTATATATAACAGGTCATGGATGGATTGGAGTTTTTCCCTCACCAGGTAGCTATTCCCTTCTTAATTATCATTTTATCTTTGTTCACGTTATTCTTTCTCGCCACGTTCTGTATAGTATTGATTTTGGTGTTTTTGTCTCTTACAGGTAACTACGACTTGCGTCTTACTCTTTCTCTTGAGCAATGAGATTCGTGGCTCCATTTGACATTAACATTGTCTCTTCTTGCCACTTGCAGGTCGGTATTCACCGAACCCTGGTTAGAGGAAGTCCGTTCTTCTCTTATTGCTCTATAATTTTTCCGACAGCTTAAAATTTGTATTGATAAAGTTGTAAAATTTTGACAATTATAAATGTTAAGTCTCGACACTGAATGTTCATTTGTATCAGCTCCCAGAACATTATGAAACTATCCTCAGGCCATAGTGGCTTATAATCGTTTGGACTTATATATATATATCTCGATTGTTCTTTGCTTTCCATAATACCCATGTTGATTTAGTGGATTACTAAGTGTATTTTATTGCCTTGAAGCTTTCAGGCCATACAGTCATTAGACTATATTCATGAACATTGTGATATTTTAGTGAATAATGTACTGTTCTTCTCCATATTATAAATCAGTGGCCTGTATTCTTATAACTGCACATTTTATTATGGTATTCAAGCAATTGTTCTGTAGATACCATTTTCGTAGTAGTAAGATGTTTTGTCCAGGGCATTTGCATGTGGTTCTCACACCACACTAGTTTGTAGTTTTGATAGTAACAGTATCTAAGTCTCTTCAATAATTTTGGGAGTAGTACAACATATTACCAGCTCTGCTCTATATCTTTGTTATTAATTTGTACAGGATATTTGTCTAAATTATCTACAGGTGGTGTATGAATATGTATCTCTATTTTTATGTCTAGAAGACATTGCATTTATAATCTGCCATTTTACGCCCTTGCCTTGGGTTCACATGATAGACTAGAATACATATAGTTAAATATGCCCTGCTGTGGTGAAATCTGTATGTTGTTTATTTACTTAACTTTCTTTCATCTATTAGTTCTATCCTCTAATGTAGGAATGGTTCCATAAAATAAATATTAATGAGCAGTCTCATGCTAATTAATATTTGCTTCCTTCTAGTGTAGTATTAACTTCTTATATGCAGAAATAACTTACTATTGGGCTTCTAGTTACGTATTAATGATGTGCTGAGCCTGAATTCAATCTATACAATATTTTCTTTCTCATTTAATGCACAGTTTAAATTACAGTTCATCTATTGCTATTTTCAAGTATAGTACAGGAACTCCCATACTGCTTTATCCTAATCATGCTCATAACTTATACTCATAGATCAGAAGTAGTTTAAAGTTAACTCATCTATGAAGAATGATGTAACCTCAGATTTAAACCAACCTTGGTTTAAAATTTCTGTTGGATTCTACTCAACAGATTTGTTTTCTACAACTATACACAATTATAAAGGTGAATTCCTTATAATTAATTCTGTTAAATGTAGCATTAATAAATCTAATATACAAACCAACTATTAGATGTAACCAATTCACACTATATGAAGTAAACACACCAATAAATTTAGAGACATACCACTCATGCAATTGACCAACCTCCCAACCTTAGAGTCCTTCCGTCTCCCAGAACTCACCCCGAGCTGAGATCCTCTCCTAGGACACACTAACTTCTAATCTGTTTAGGACCAGCTTATTTAAGCTATTGTTCTCCGAAGCATGTTTCTAATTCTGCGTCCAGAATATCAGGATTCTTTTCTTCCTATTTGCCTAGGCTTCCCATTTTAGGGATTCTTTAAAGTTGTTTTATGCTTTTCCTCATCTTTTCCAGCTTTTTACCTCTTCCCAACTAATTTCCTCATCATTGGAGAATTTAGATTTTTCCTCCAAAATCTAAATTACAAATAATTTCTTTCAAGGATTTTTGAAAGATTGTGGGGAAAGTATCTGCCTTATCCATCCTCATGTATTTAGCAAGTGATCTCATACATCTCATTTTGGTCAATCTGCACAAAATCATTTTATTCATTTCCTCAAATTAAATATTTAATTACATTCACAAAATACTTGTCCTTTGGGGTCCACTCCCCTTAGGATTAAAGTTCAAATGTCTAGCTTTGAAATTCAAACACATAAATTGGGGGATGTTACATATTCCCCCTCTGAAAATAAACACCGTCCTTGGTGTTGTTATTCAACTACTAGAGTTCATTTTTCAAACACAAATGGATATCTTTCCATCATTTCAGCTTCTCTTTCCTAGGTAGCTTCTTCAGTAGTAAAGTGCTTCCACTGCACCTTTACTCTTACTACCATTCGGTTCCTCAATTAAATTTCTTCCTGCTCCAATATTTGAAGTGGTTCTGGCAGAAACTCCCCTTCTGGTTCCACCTGTACAACATTCCAATCAATTATGTGAGAATCATCATGCACATATATTTTTAATAACAAAACATGAAACACATCATGAATTCTAACATGGGGTGGTAAGGCCAGCTTGTAAGCCACTGGTCCCACCTTTTCTAATACTTCAAAAGGACCACAGTATCTAGGAGCCATTTTTGAACAGCTTCCCGCGTAAAGGGTGCTCTTTTTAGGTTTAATACGCAAGTACACATGCTCTCCCACTTTAAATTCTCGGTGTACTCTCTTCTTATCAGCATAGTTTTTCTGGCGATCTTGTGTTGTCTTAATGTTTCCTTGTATCTGTTTAACAATTTTTTCCATCTCTTGTAAGGCATCTGGACCCAACATTAGTTTATCTTCTGGTTGGATCCAACTCAAAGGAGTATAACATTTCCTTCCATAGAGTGCCTCAAATGGACTCATTTTGATAGAGGATTGGTAGCTGTTATTATAGGCAAATTCGGCTAAATGCAGATAATCTTCCCACTTTGGTGGCCTATCCATCACATACATTCTCAACATATCCTCCAAAATCTGATTAATTCTCTCGGTCTGCCAGTCGGTTTGAGGGTGGTAGGCAGTACTAAAATTCGGCTTAGTACCCATCCCTCCAAATAGACCTTTCCAAAAGGCTGTTTTAAACTTAGCATCTTGGTCAGAAACAATCACCTTTGGAACCCCATGGAGCCTTACTACCTCCTTCAGGAACACATTCGCTACTTGAGCTGTCCCAAAGGTAGATTTCACTGGTATAAAATGGGTAGCTTTGTTAAAGTGTCTACTACCACCATCACTTAATCATGTTGGTATTTGGTTTTCGGTAATCCTGTTATGAAATCCATGGAAACTTTGTCCCACTTCTATTCTGCAATCAGCAAGGGGTTTAAAGGACCAGCAGGATGCTGATTTTCAACTTTAACTAGTTGACATTCCATGCATCTAGTTAAATATTCTGCTACTTCTCTCTTCATTCCTGGCCAAAACAACTTCCTTTTCAAAGCTGTTAACATTTTCTGGTATCTTGGATGTCCTGCATATGGCTATTTGTGATATTCATCTAAAATCTCTTTTTTCAAGGACTCTACATTGGAAATATACAATCTGTTTTTATAACAGACCAGTCCTTTCTGGTTTTGAGTGAAACCAACCATATCCTTCTTTAGGATTTTCACTTGTATGTTCTCATAATTGGGATCCTGGTCTGCTGCTTGTTTCACTAACCCTTCTAAATCAAACTGGGCACTACTTCCACTGTTGCCTATAATTTGAAAAGCATTTCTACTTAAAGCATCAGCAATTTTATTTTCTTTCCCTCTGATATGCTTTATATCCATGTCAAATTCACTTAGAAAAGACATCCATCTGGCTTGTCTAGCATTCAAATCAGTTTGGGAAAAGAAATATTTGAGACTAATATGATCAGTCATCAATGTAAATTTTTTTCCAAGGAGATAGTGTCGCCACATTTTCAAAGCATGGATAACAGCTGCTAATTCTAAATCATAGGCACTATAGTTTTGTTCATGTATCTTTAGTTTCCTAGATTCATAGGCAATAAATGAATTTTCCTGCAAAAGGACTCCTCCCAACCCCTCTCTACAGGCATCTGTACATACAACAAATTCTTTATCAGGATCTGCAATCTTCAGTATAGGGGTTGTAGTAAGTTTTTGTTTTAATTTGTCAAAACTATTTTGGCATTTTTCAATCCACTTAAATTTGACACCCTTCCTTTGTAATGATGTTATGGGATGTGCTATGCCAGAAAATCTCTCCACAAATCTGCGATAATAGCCTGCAATCCCCATGAATGATCTCACTGCTGAAACATCAGTTGGTATAGGCCATTCTTTTATAGCCTTTATCTTTTTAGGGTCAACAGCAAGGCCTTGTTCAGAAATAATATGCCCCAAGTATTGAATCTTGTATTTATAAAATTCACATTTACTGAACTTGGCATATAAATGGCTTTCCTTCCGAGTCTGCAATACTATCCTCAAGTGTTCTTTATGTTCCTCCTCACTTTTTGAGTAGACTAAAATATCATCTATGAACACAAGGAAAATTTTATCCAAGTACTTCTTTAACACGCTATTCATTAGGCACATAAATGTGGCAGGGGAATTTTTCAAACCAAAAGGTAGGACTACAAATTCGTAGTGACCATACCGGGTTCGAAAGGCTGTTTTGCTGATGTATTCTTCGTTAATTCTAAGCTGGTGATAACCAGTACTTAAATAAATCTTCTAAAACACTGAAGCTCCCCTCACTTGGTCAAAAAGATCATCAATTCTAGGTAAAGGGTATCTATTCTTAATGGTCAACTTATTCAATTGACGATAATATATGCACATCCGAAAGGTTCCATCTTTATTTTTCACAAGCAGCATCGGTGCTCCCCAAGGAGACACACTCAGTCTGATGTAACTTTTATCTAACAGTTCTTGCAATTGCATTTTCAGTTCCATAAGTTCTGGAGGACTCATTCGATAAGGGGCTCGAGAAACAGGTACTGCTCCTGACACGAGATTGATTGAATAATCAATCTCTCTTTTGGGGGGGAGATGAGGAATCTCATCTAGAAAGACTTCTTTAAACTCTCTTACTACTGGTAAAGCATCCAACAATTTTTCTTCAGTTTTCTGTTCTGTTTCTTCCACGTGTACTGCATAAATTTGGTATCCTTTTCTCGATGTTCATTTTAATTGCAGTGCTGATATTTGTCTTACAGAGATAGGTTTTGGTTTTCCCTTGAGAATAAAAGGTTCCCCTTCTTCATCTACACAATGTAGGGTCTTGTCCCAACAGTTCATCATAACCTTATTCTTTTCCAGCCAGTCCATTCCTATCAGCAAGTCATATGATCCTAAGGGCATAATATTCAAATTTACTTCTGTTTGAAAATAATTTAGTTTAATTGTTGTTCGGGGCAACTTATGTGTTACCTTCCACTTGGTTCCAGTGGCCAGCTTAACCAGCCATGACTGTTGAAATTTTTCAGGTTTAAGATTACATTTTTCTACAATTTTTGGACTAATCTAAGTCAAAGAAGCACCCGGATCAATCAAAATTGTAACAGATTGGTCAGAAATCTTACCCTCCATTTCAACCATGGTAGCTTGATGTTCTGCTTGTCAATTTTCCAAACCTGCACTGATAGTTGGTATATTTCTGGCTATGTCATTTACTGTAGTGGCTTCTCGATCTCTCGTAATCATCTAAATGTTTCGATGGGGACAATCTCTCAATAGATGGGGCTCTCCACATCCCCATCATTTCAGGGGTTCTCTCATTTTCACTGTGCTCTCTTTCTCATGGTCTCCATCTATTTTTTTTTAGGCCACTTGGGACTGAGCAGTTTGACTCTATTTGGGTTTATTAAACTTTTTCTGTTGATGATCTCTGCCAAAATTCTTCAAATAGGCTGGTTTATGTTTCTTCCCTTTGAATTCACTCTTATTCACCCAACTTTTTCCATGTTCAGTTTTTCTTTTGAACTGTTGGTAGTACAATCTAGCTTTTCTAACAACTTCGTCCATTTTTTTTGAGTTATCAAACTCGATCTTCTCTTTGTATGCAGCAGGCAAACAATTCAGAAACCTTTGTACCTTAGCCTTTTCTTCCCTTATGTAGGGTACATATCTCAGCAGATTTGTAAACTTAGTAACAAACTCATCAATAGTGAGCTGTCCCAGTCTAACTTCATGGAATTCCTTGGCTTTATCATCATAATAACGTTCATTCAGATATCAGTTTTTGAACTTAACCTGGAAATCTTCCCAGGTGATTGTCTTTTCATCAATGGCATGCACCATTTTTGTCTACTCCCACCACAAGGTAGCCTTACCTTGTAGCTGGTAAACAGCTAATCTGGCCTTCAAATTACTTTCATATTCATAGACCTGGAAGTACTTAATCATGTTCAACAACCAGGCTTCAACATCTTCCTCCTTCTCCCCATCATAGGAGGGAGGTTTGATCTTTCAGAATTCCCCTTGTAATTCCTTTTTTTTCTTATATTGATACCTAACGGCATCATCATCCTCAGACTCATCATTCTTCCTGTTTCCGGAACCTTCACTTTCTTGGCTGTTCCATGAAGTTAATTCTCTGATGAGCATTTCCTGCTCCTCACTCGATATTGACAATCTATCATTCTAGCTTTTTATCTCAACCAATTCTTGTTGCAACCTCCGCAACATAGCAATCATGGGCTCATTGGGATCTAGTGTATTATCCTCATCACACAGATTAACATAAATTTCATCCCCTTCTTCCATTCCAGCACCACTGTACACTACACAACACATGTCAGTAAAATAAAATATATATATATATTCACAAAAATCAATTTATACAGTGAACGCACAGCAACAGTGAGCACAATGTCACCAGCCCAGTATTCTAACTCGGGCTCTGATACCATTTTTCACACCTCCCAATTTCCTTCCAAATTATTATTTTTTTTTTCCATTCATCCTTTCAAGTTTAATTCTAGCAAGGTATTATAATATTACTTAGCAGATTTGATCAGATCAGAATTGTTTCCCCAATTCCGGTTTCTTTCCATGTATCAACTATATCCAACCACCTGGGAATTAAATAGATTTGTAACCCAAATGGGAATTAGATAGATTGGGAACAAACATAACTATATTTAACATAAAACATCATGGGTTTATTTATCACCAACCATTTTATGTCCCACCTTTGTTTGTATAAAATAAACCTTTGCACATTCAACATATTCATATGTTTGATGAACATATGTGGAATCAATTCGATTTCACATGTTTCCCACATTGTTATATGTCAATGGACCTATATGAAATCACTTCGATTTCCCATGTCTATTACTCCATGTCTCCCCTCATTGATGACATATAACCCTTAGTGGGATGTAATTTACCTATGTTTATGCGTACATAGCAGTCGTGTCTAATTATTTACTTCTCGTCCTCGTTTATATCAACATTTGAAATCATTTGTGTTGGCCTCCATGTAATACAATTTTGTGAATTGGTTCAACATAGTTGTGAATTGAGACGGGACGCTAGATTCCACGTAATCTCATATATGATTTCGGTCACGTTGCAGAGGTTGTAAAGGGGTCTCTGTCCATTCGTGTTCACGAGAGCTAGCTACACATAGCTATGGATTCATTCCGTCAGCCTACATTGTTGCCAAAGAAATTTCCATGGCACGGCCAGAATGCTGTGACATTTAATTGCATTACTTGTCATATTAAATGTTGGACGTATGATGTACATTTCACATTAAACCCTTCGATTCGTGGCTTCTCCCTTGGGATCTTGCCATGTGGACGACTCTGATTCATCCTGTGCATTAGGGTTTCGTGGATCGATTCGGGAGACATTGTTATAAATTCACCATGTTAATTTGTTCATCGGTTCTTTTCCATTCCTACGTGTTTGGTTTGTCGCATGACAGTGAAATTCAATGCCATAGGAAGCTGAGCAGGACTCAGTCCAGTCTTTGGCGTATCTCGAAGCTAAAATTTACAATTCAGGTATGCAATTTTCATAGGTTTGTAATTTCACGCTCTGTTATTACTATTTACCATGGGCTTCCCATTTCTGGGTTAGGGTTATCCTTCTTGCTTCGAGCCATCGCTGAAATTTTTGTGTTTAGATGGATCACTTGCCATCGTTTAGTCCCAGATTTAGTTGTGTCTAACAATTTGTCAATATTGTGTTGAGTTCTCACAATAGGTTCTATTGTTTTTACAGAGAATTGGTTGTTTCACTTTCAAGTGATTCGATTTGCGTAGGTTAAATTCATAGTGTTGGTATTTCCTTACACGTATTCTCAAGAGTTAGCCAGGAACGACTGGTCTTAGGTTTTCGAAGCTTACCCTCTACCTTACGCTCATCGAAGGTTTCTCTGAGGTTATTTGCATGGCGCTAGAGGGATTCTACCCCTCTCAACATTCTGGTTCGTTTTTTTTTTCGACCTGTGTAGAGCGCCATTCTTACTGTTCGTTAACTAGAGTGTTAGTTTCATTATTCAAATTTGAACGCCAACCTCTAATTTATATTTATTTATGACCAATTACTATTTATATATAACAGGTCATGGATGGATTAGAGTTTTTCCCTCACCAGGTAGCTATTCCCTTCTTAATTATCATTTTATCTTTGTTCGCGTTATTCTTTCTCATCACGTTCTGTATTGTATTGATTTTGGTGTTTTTGTCTCTTACAGGTAACTACGACTTGCGTCTTACTCTTTCTGTTGAGAAATGAGAGTCGTGGCTCCATTTGACATTAACATTGTCTCTTCTTGCCACTTGCAGGTCGGTATTCACCGAACCATGGTTAGAGGAAGTCTGTTCTTCTCTCATTGTTCTATAATTTTTTCGACAGCTTAAAATTTGTATTGATAAAGTTGTAAAATTTCTACAATTATAAATGTTAAGTCTCGACACTGAATGTTCATTTGTATGAACTCCCAGAACATTATGAAACTGTCCTCAGGCCACATTGGCTTATAATCGTTTGGATTTGTTTATCTATATCTCAGTTGTTCCTTGCTTTCCATAATACCCATGTTGATTTAGTGGATTACTAACTGTATTTTATTGCCTTGAAGCTTTCAGGCCATACAGTCATTAGACTATATTCATGAACATGGTGATATTTTAGTGAATAATGTACTGTTCTTCTCCATATTGTAAATCAGTGGCCTGTATTCTTATAACTCCACAGTTTAATATGGTATTCAAGAAATTGTTCTGTAGATACCATTTTCATAGTAGTAAGATGTTTTCTCCAGGGCATTTGCATGTGGTTCTCATACCACACTAGTTTGTAGTTTTGATAGTAACAGTATCTAAGTCTCTTCAATAATTTTGGGAGTAGTACAACATATTACTAGCTCTGCTCTATATCTTTGCTATTAATTTGCACAGGATATTTATCTAAATTATGTACAGGAGGTGTATGAATATATATCTCTATTTTTATGTCTAGAAGACATTGCATTTATAATCTGCCATTTTATGCCCTTGCCTTGGGTTCACATGATAGACTAGAATACATATAGTTAAATATGCCATGCTGCGGTGAAATCTGTATGTTGTTTATTTACTTAAATTTCATTCATCTATTAGTTCTATCCTCTAATGTAGGAATGGTTCCATAAAATAAATATTAATGAGCAGTCTCATGCTAATTAATATTTGCTTCCTTCTGGTGTAGTATTAACTTCTTATATGCAGAAATAACTTACTATTGGGCTTCTAGTTACGTATTAATGATGTGCTAACCCTGAAGTCAGTCTATAAAATATTTTCTTTCTCATTTAATGCACAGTTTAAATTACAGTTCATCTATTGCTATTTTCAAGTATAGTACAGGAACTCCCATAGATCAGAAGTAGTTTAAAGTTAACTCATCTGTGAATAATGATGTAACCTCAGATTTAAACCAACCTTGGTTTAAAATTTCTGTTGGATTCTACTCAACATATTTCTTTTCTACAACTATACAGAATTATAAAGGTGAATTCCTTATGATTAATTCTGTTAAATGTAGCATTAATAAATCTAATATACAAATCAACTATTATATGTAGCCAATTCATACTATATGAAGTAAACACATCAATAAATTTAGAGACATACCACTCATGCAATTGACCAACCTCCCAACCTTAGAGTCTTTCTGTCTCCTAGAACTCACCCCCGAGCTGAGATCCTCTCCTAGGACATACTAACTTCTAATCTGCTTAGGACCAGCTTATTTAAGCTATTTTTCCCCAAAGCATGCTTCTAATTTTGCGTCCAGAATATCAGGATGCTTTTCTTCCTGTTTGCCTAGGCTTCCCATTTTAGGGATTATTTAAAGTTGTTTTATGCTTTTCCTCAGCTTTTCCAGCTTTTTACCTCTTCCCAACTAATTTCCTCATCATTGGGGAATTTAGATTTTTCCACCCAAATCTAAATTAGAAATAATTTCTTTCAAGGATTTTTGAAACATTGTGGGGAAAGTATCTGCCTTATCCATCCTCATGGATTTAGCAAGTGATATCATACATCTCATTTTGGTCAATCTGCACAAAATCATTTTATTCATTTCCTCAAATTAAATATTTAATTACATTCTCAAAATACTTTTCCTTTGGGGTTCACTCCCCTTAGGATTAAAGTTCAAATGTCTAGCTTTGAAATTCAAACACATAAATTGGGGGGTGTTACATAGGATGTCCCACAAGTCTGGTAGAGAACACAACAAACTGATGCACTTATCTTCATCTGAGGTTTTAATATCAATCGATGATAGCTGACTTACCACAGTATTGATGGTGTGCAGATGCTCTGTCACTGAGTCTCCATCCTTCATCCTCAAGTTATACAACATTTTCCACAGGAACAACTTATTGACCAGAAACTTAGATTGGTACAAAGTCCCAAGTTTTTCCCAAAAATTATTTGTTGTAGTTTCCCCAGATACATTCAACAATACTAAATCTAAGACACACAACCGTATTGTGCTCTTATCCTTCCGATCTAGTTTCTTCCAGTCTTCATTTGACATTGTCGTTGGTTTAGTACCTGGATCTACTGCGATCCACTGATCTTTATCCACCAGCAGATCCTCCATATTGCGCTTCCACAACTCAAAACTCTGACCATTAAATTTCTCGATCTCGATATTTCTGTCGCTCGCCATTTTCTTTCACCGCAAGAATCGATCCTACAGATCTCCCACTGAATAGGGTCTACCTCAAGCCCGAGCAAAAAACCCTCAGCAGCAAAGGTGCCCCCTTGAAGCGCGAATAGCTCTGATACCAGATGTAGGTTTTAACCCTGAACAAAAATTATCTACACACGAATTTTATAACAGAAAATAAACAATAGCGAGAGCATAAAACATAAACTAGATAAACATAGAGATTTTCCAATGGATCCCAAATCGGGACGACCAACTCTATATTTCATTATATTCCTTTTAGTGCTACAACACATATATATACATGCTGAAGCATACATAAACCCTAATCCATTAACCCTGGATTAGAACATAACAGTAGTTCCCTTGACCGGATCTACAAAAATACCAGGGGCTGAAAACCATTGTACTCCAAAACCATGTGCAAAACCATGCACAAAACCATGGGCGCATGACTATTCACGGAAAGAATATAACACATACCCAACAACGGTACCCAAACGATAGGTTAAAGCATGGGTAGGAACAAAATTTGCAATAACACTTGATACCGGATAGGAAAAGCACCAACGAATCTATGTGTTTCTACCATAAAACTATAATTTAGTAAATTGTATAGTGTTTGCATATGAATGTCTAAGTTTGTGTTTAGGGATTTATTTGTCTAAAAATTAAATTATCAAGTTGAAGCTTGGTAGTTCATTCGAATTCAAGTTGAATTCTAGAGGAATGACACCAACAGATATTCTGGGTGTGGATTTTAAAAGTAGAATTAAACCAGGTATTATTTCGTGCACTGATTATTCTAAACACATCTATAGGGAGAAGTGGGAGGAATCAATTTCTCTTAAACAAAAATTGCATGAGAAAATTTTGGAACAAGAAAGAAAATAGAAATTCAATACTGCTATCCTTGGAAATATTAAGAAGGTATGGCCATTACCTAAATCTTGTAGCTGAAGGGGACTGGATTTAAGACATTTTGATCTAAGATGCAAAATTCTAGACATAACTTAGTCACTTTTTTAGTATGCAAATCATGTACGACTTTGGTTTCTTAGTCACTTTTTTAGTATGCAAATCATGTACAACTTTGGTTGCCATTGGTATGATGTTTTTCAGGGTATTGTTCTTACAGGATTCTTTTAGGAAATGTTAGATAGAATGGTGATGTTAGGGTATATAAGTAGTGAGATTGATCCATTGTGGCTTTATTTTATTGAATTTGAAATAAATACATGTTGCTTATAAGATTCAAATCCCCAATTTCTATATAACAGCCATCAGAACATGTTGAGATATGTGAATGTTTATAGCTACCACACTGAGCATCAACTACTACACTACCTCCATTGGTTATAGGAAAAAGATATTTCTTTGTGCCACAGTATGATTCCCTTAGGATCATGCACTATGAAATTGAACGCAACTGTAAAAATAATGTCTGTTACTTGGCCAAGTTTTGCTAACATGCATCCTTTTGCACCTCAAGATCAAGCTGCTGGTTACCAGGTATGACTTTCATTTTCTTTACTGAGATATAGATGACAATTTTAGTATAATAATAAATCCTTCTTGAAAAAGTATCAAAATTGCATATTCTGTTGTAGGAGATTTTCAAAGATTTTGGAAATATTCTTTGTGACATTACTGTGTTTGATTCATTCTCTCTGCAACCAAATTTTGGTGTCGCGGGGGAGTATGTTGGATTGATGCTCATTCGTTCTTATCGTCAAGTAGGTGCTCAAAAATTTTGAACCTTATAAAAATGTTTAACAGGAATAGTGTGTAAGACACTGGATTTATTGATGAAATGCACATAAAACCTTCACAGGAAAGAGGAGAGGGGCATAGGAATGTATGTATTATTCTTGTATCTACTCATGGAACAAATCCTGCAAATGCTGCAAATAAAATCTAGTAAAATATACATAGAAGTAATGATGTTCTCTCCAAGCCAATCTAGAGCAAAGATCATGTCTTGTTTAAAAATTGAAAGCTTTATCTATTCTTAGTATGGATTTTTTCCTAGAGATTTCATACTTGATTTGTAACATCTTCTTACCAAAATAATACTATGCATAATTTTTCAGCATTTAATTCTATCATTGACAAATCTATTTCATGAAATATCCAGGACTGATCAGCAATTCCATATTTAATCAATTTCCTTGCATTTAACAAGCATCAAGATAGTCGAGCATAGCCAGCTTTACATCAATTTTTGGGTCTTTGGCATCTAGGGTTTATTGTGTTGTTATATCTGTTTTCCAATGCAAAACATTTGTGTAATTTATCCTCTTGTTTACTCATTGAGTCATTAATTATCACTATCTTCACTTATTTATCAGAGATTATGAGGCTTTTTCTTATTGTTATAAACCAATTGTTTGTTGCAAATCTCGAATAAAACCCTAGTTTATGAGAGCCAAGTATATTTTCTTGATTGTATGAGTTCAAGAAATTATTTGAGCCTCGATTGGTTGACCTAAGTCTATAGATCAAGCCAACCCTGGAACTTATTTTATTGTAATTATAACTTATTCCGCTCGAAACCCTAATTATTGCATACTTATTCCCAAGTGAATTTTTGTTGTAGAACCTATAGGGGGAATTTAGCCTATAATCCAAATTGGGTTACTCTCTTGGGGTAATTGTGTCCAACCACTAAGGCGAGGGGAATAACTGCTGAGGTGAAAATGGTAACTCATCCATTATTGTGTTCAATCTAGGTTGCTTAATGAGACCTTGCACTAAGATTCTATATTTTGCAGTAACAGGTAGCATAAGCGAGATTCTGATAATTACAATAGTGTTCCTATTGTTTGATATTTATTATGAATTTCAAAATCACAATTTAGGAAAATTTGTATTAGCATTAGTTTCATGTTGATCTATATTTATTACGGTAACTAAATGTTCTATATAGTAGAAGAAATATAGAAGACGTGTAGGTCATATTTATTTCAGTAAGTAAATGTTCTAATAGTAGAAGAAGTATAGAAGACGTGTTGGTATGTATTTATTTCAGGAAGTAAATGTTTTATATAGTAGAAGAAATATAGAAGGCGAATTTAAAAGACACATCCCTTAAATTTTTCTCAAAATATTTCTACAATTTTAGTTTTCTTTCCCAAACTATTTTTATTACCTTTGATCTTTTTTTTTTCCTTTTCATTTTTAGACAGTTTAAATATTTTGTTGTGGTTCTTTATATCTCTCAACATTCTTTCTATGTTTTTCATACATGTGGATGTAATTTTTATATTATATTTGATTCTTATTTTTTACTTTACATTCTTCATCCTTTTTCACATTATACTTTTTGGCATCTGAAACCCATTCCTTTATTCTGTTCAATCCGTCATAACATCCTATAATGTGCATAAGTGAAGCACCTAAAGCCATAAACAATATTTCTTGTTATCTTTTGGTAACATCCACGAAGGATGGACGAAGAGGAACATCTTTTCTTTCTTTTTGTTTGAATTTCAGATTTGGAAACGTGATTTAGCGAGTGTGATTGTGGGAAATGGAAAATGAGTAGTTTCATGAGATTCTATCTAAAAAACTAACACGCAACTATTAGAACACCCTTTTGTAATTTACTGTGCAGCAACATCAATTAGGTTGTCTAATTATGAAAGTTGTCATAATTACCCTTTTTGCAATGGTTAATTTCTGTATTATTCCTGTATCTACTCATGGAAAAAATCCTGCAAGTGCTGCTAATAAAATCTAATAAAATCTACATAAAAGTAATGATATTCTCTGCAAGTAAATCTAGAGCAAAGATCATGTCTTGTTGAAGAATTGAAGACTTTATGTGTTCTTAGTATGGCTTTTTTGCTACAGATTTTATACTTGATTTGTAACATCTTCTTACTAAAATATTATTATGCATAATTTTTTAATGGTTAATTCTGTCATTGAGAAATTTGTTTCATGAAATTTCCAGGGCTGATCAGCAATTCCATATTTCATCAATTACCTTGCATTTAAGAACCATGAAGATAGTCTAGCATAGCTAGCTTTGCATCAATTTTGGGGACTTTCCATCAATTTCTTACTGACTTCAGTTTTTTGTCTCACTAATTTAGTCTGCATTAGCAGCAATCAGGTTGTCTAATTATTAAAGTTGTCATAATTACCCTTTTTGCAATTGTTTGTGTGCCAATTTATATATCTGGTGCATCAATTTTAGGCTCTTTCTGACTAATTTCAACTTGCTGTCTCACACTAATTTAGTCTAAAACAACAAAAAATTATCATCCATTTTAGAATATATCTCACTAATTTAGTGTGTAGCAACAACAATTTAGTGTCTCAAAGGGTAAAATCAGCCAAATAAACTTGTTATCCATCACTGGTTTTTAGGCAGCAATAGGTTGTCATAATTACATTTTTTGCAGTGGTTTATGTGCCAATTTATACCAAGTATTTGGTGGATCAATTTTAGGCTCTTTCTGACTGATTTCAACTTGCTGTCTGACAATAATTTAATGTAAAAAAACACAAAATTATCATCCATTTTAGGATATATGCAAACCTTATGGATCTATATTGCACACGTACACAATGAAACCCAATTTTTGACATCTAATTAAACTTGCCACTCATACAAACCCTGCCATTTCCATTTGCTAAAGAAATTCCAGATTTGGGTGATCTTGCTGAAGTGACATGTTGACTTGGTATCCAGTTCTATTTTCAATGGTCACATTGCACATGATTTTTTTTCTCCTATTATTTTCATATGTAGTATGGTTAGGTGACGGTCATTAGTTTCACTGATCAGTAAATTCCAGGTTAATTGTAGAGGGATATCTGTCTACTAATTTTTTCGTCAACTTTCTTCGCCATCGTAGTTTTTCTGTCAATTTTTTTCCCGATAGTACAGAACTGCTTCCAATACAATCATCTCCTACATGATATGTTGGTGATGGCTTTATCAATCTGAATAGTTATTACAATTGGATAAGACGTGAGTGCTAAGTTTCAGATTCTCAAAAAATTTATGTCACCACATAGTATCCAAGCTATTTATATCATCAGGTAGCAGTAACTCTTTATCGCATAAGAATAATTATCTCATAATCATCTGCACAATCCATTTTCAATAAAAACCCAGCTTCTCGGACTTTCCATAAATTGAAAAATTAAGTGTGGTACGTGGCGTGAACTGAGTGACTTGAAGCAACAACAGGATCAAAGATGATAGTGGCATTCACCTCATTGTTGTGTCTTAGTTTGGCTTTGTGTTGTGAGGCCTCTCTCAAGACCTGCTAGATTTTGAGGCAACAAGGCCTAGCATTAGCTAGGTTTAAAATAATTAAGGCTATTTCTTTCTCTTCTCTTCAGTTTTTATTTTTTATTTTTTTAAATTGAGATAAAGCCAAAGGAGACTCTTTGTGATCTCCTATAGAATTTAGGGATGCCTTGATCTAACCATATGTGAGGAATCTGCCAGGAAGGGGACATCATTGTGGCAAACTTGTGGATGTTAGGCGAGTGCGAAAACCATGTCTTGCCATATCTTGAACGCAAGGAAATGTGCCCATCGTTGGAGCATTAATACTCCAATACTTAAATGCATTTTATTAAGGTGACATTATGCTATATCACTTAAACATAAGTGTTATCAGTTATGAATGGTTAGGTAAGATAGGTATGATTAACTACCTGATGATTAAATATACAAAGAGATCTTGTTAATTGTATGCAATGACTCCATTTACAATGAATTTTATATTATACATCTTTGTTATGAAACATTTAAGAACGATAAAAAATAACTATTCCCTAAGGCAACTGCTTCAATTGGAAAATGATACTATTTTATGATTTTCCAAAAATTATGTTATCTCTAATTTATGTTACCTGATCTTCTCTCAGGAATGGAAATGTGTACTTTTATTATTGATACCTGATTTGCTCCAATGACTACCTTTTAGGCAATGTTGTATATGGGAAAGAGCATGCTTAATTTTTATAGTTGTTTTTGAAGTTTCTTGCAAAAATGACTTTTACATTAATATGTTGTTATTGCTTTGAAATGGAAGTTCTTCGTTTGGGGCAACTGGAAATGCGTAAGTATCCTCTTCTATCTCCTATACCTCTTAACATTATTAGTTTTATAATCATTGTTTGTGTCTAATTTGTGCATTAAAGCTTGTGACATAGCCAAGACGATAACTTTAAGTTCTTGATCATTTGGCCTTTCCTTTGTTGTCTACTGTTGTCTATGGTCATTTAGTGTGTAGCAATAGAAATTTAGTGTCTTGAAGGATAAAATCAGGCAAATAAAATTTCTATCCATCATTGTTTTTTACGCAGAAATAGGTTGTCATAATTACCCTTTTTGCAGTGGTTTATGTGCCAATTTATTCCAAGTATTTTGTGCCTCAATTTTAGGCTCTTTCTGACTAATTTCAACATGATGTCAGACACTAATTTAATGTAAAAAAACAAAAAATTATCATCCATTTTAGAATATGTGAAAATTTTATGGATCTATATTGCACATGTATGCAATGAAACCCAATTTTTGACATCTAATTAAACTTGGAACTCATAAAAACCCTGTCATTTCCATTTGCTAAAGAAATTCTAGATTTGGGTGATCTTGCTGAAGTGACATGTTGGCTGCATTTTACACCATTTAGCACCGAACCACTCTTTGAACAAAATATACCACTATTATGACGAATTCTCTAATTGTGCATTTTTTCACCCATATTTCCCATGTTTCATGCTATTATCTAAATTTGTTAAAATAGATGATATATGGCATCCCTGGTAAGAGATTATACTAGATTTGAAACACAGAAAATGATAGTTACGTAGTGACTAGCCAAACTGATCTCGCTTCAAATCATTTTTTATCTTTGAGCCTACTCTTGCAACTGCAAGTATGTCTAGCATATTGACCATTGCTCGTAGTTTACATTGTAATAGCTTTGTTTGCAAGCAACGCGCATCAGTGAATAGTCACAACTACTGCTTTTATTGATCTTTTGAATGAAACTAGTGAGTGTATAGTGGTCTTGGAGATGCAAGTATCCGCTGTTTATGGTCTCTTGAAATATGTGTTGTTTTCATTCAAAAACAGTGTCAATGCGATACCCATCAGAATGAAGTGCTATTCTGGTGGATTTTTGGTACACTATGGTTCCAGACTAGTGTGGGGAGGTTATCCTGATAGGGATATTGGCTATAATAGCGGGAATCATTCTTTCTACCATTTTTATGACACACAATGAGGATAATTACAAGCGCTCAAATGTAAAATCATAGAAATAAGCTCCCGATAAGTTTCCTAATTCACGGTATTCCTCAATTCAGTCAAGATGAACAACCTCGTGACATAAGTGGATTGATTCCTTCATTATTTCACATCCCTGTAAAGACTTTGGTTTCCACTTCTATTTCTAGTGGTGGCATTGCACAGGATGTTGTTGCTGTTGTTGTTGTCATGTGTAGTATGGATTGGTAATGGTCATTAGTTTCACTGAGTTGCATTACACATGATGTTGTTTCCCCTATTATTGTCATATGTAGTATGGATTGGTGATGGTCATTAGTTTCACTGATCAGTAAAGTTCTAGGTTAACTATAGAGGGATATCTGTCTACTATTCTTTTCAACAACTTCCTTCGCCATCCTAGTTTTTCCACCAATTTTTTTTCGAATAGTACGAAACTACTCCCAATACAATCATCTCTAACATGATATGCCAGTGATGTATTTATCAATATGCATAGTTATTACAATTGGATAAGACAAGAGTGCTAAGCTTCAGATTCTCAAAACGTTTATATGTCACCACATAGTATCCATGCTATTTATATCATCAGGGGGCAGCAGCTCTTTATGGAATAAGAATAATTATCTAACAATCATCTGCGTTATCCATTTAAAAAAAAACCCAGCTTCTGGAGTGTAAAAAACTCTAGTAAACTTGATAAATATATATTATTATTGATGATAGATAAAAGATGGTTACAATGAGGGATATCCTAGGCTTTAAATACAGCCTGAAGGTGTCCCTTGGTGAAGAGGCATGTTCTTTGATCATGCCTTTTCAGTTAATAACCTAAGATAACTAAATCTAATTAATAAATAATAAAATATACATAACATTGCCCCTCTCTTAAATATGCTTTGTCCTCAAAGCATATGTAACGATGGACAATGTTGACGAACGCCTGGTTTTCTTGAGTGGCGGGCTCTTGCTTCCCACATTTTAAAAAGATCGTGGAGCATATTCTCAAGTTTAATCTTTTGTTGATCTGGATAGTGAAAATATCTGATATCGACAGGGTCAGATCCTGTCTTGATTTCTGGCGACTCTTCGTGGCTCCCTTTTGAAGATAACATTTCTAACTGATGACATTGTACCGTAGATGTTGGCACTCCTATTTGAATCACATTCGTCATCAGAGAGGAAGATACGACTTGATTTTCTGGGGCTTGGAATCTAGACAACTTGTATTTCTGCCCTTTCCACCTAAAACTTATAAACTGCTTCTGATGGTTGGTAGAATAAGTACCTAGAGTTCGTAGCCATTGAATTCCTAAGACCACATCTACTCCTCGTAATGGAACGATGTAGAATGGAGATTCTAAATGAAAGTCTTTAATCTGCAATTTGACTTTATGGCATTTTCCTACTTGTTCAATCTTCTTACCATCGGCCACCATTACCTTCATATTAGGCATGGGAAAAGTAAAGAGGTTGAGTCTTTTGGCCATGGTGGAATCTAGAAAATTGTGCGTGCTACCTGTGTCTATTAGAACCATTACATTGTTGTTCTTAATATGTCCTCTTAACCTTAGGGTTTGAGGTTGTAATATGCCTGTCATAGCTGATAAGGACACTTGTGGAATAGTTTCGCCCTCCACTTCTGGAGAGAACTCTAAATTGTCTTCTAATCCTTCTATACACGAATCAGTACTGTTAGTGTCGTTAGTTGCTTCACAATTGTATAGATTCTTCGCTTTTTCATTAGCACATCTGTGCTTAGGGTCCCAGTGTTCCCCGCAACGTTTGCACTTGCCCTCTCGCATTCTTTGTTTTTCCAAATTAGATTTTTCTTCTTCACGAAGATGAACAGGGGCATATTTTGTGTCATCTACATTTTCAGATTGAGGAAACTGTCGTCTCGAATATACTTTTTCTGGTTTTGATAATCTTTCAAATTTCTTTTCAGCAGCTTTTGCTTTTTGCCTTGCTACTTCTACGGACGTAATTTCATGTAGTTCTAGCTCTTCTTGTATGTGGATTTTAAGTCCTGAGATGTAAGACTGGATTAGACGAGATTCCGACAATCCCGGTACTCGTGTTGCCAAGGTCTCCCATTCTCGAGTGTACTCATCCACATCTCCTTTTTGGCGTAATTTGATAAACGTTGAAAATAATTTTTCTTCTTTTATGCCTTGAAACCTTTTGAAGAATGCATCCTTAAATTTCCTCCAACTGATAGTGAGCGTCGTATTTTTCCACCACATATACCAATTATATGCTTCTCCTTCCATTTTCATGGAAGCATGCTTAATTTTTTCATCATCACTAGTAATGTCATAAATCTCAAAATATTCTTCTGCCTTATTAAGCCATGCAACGCTATTTTTTTCATTACCATCAAATTTGGGTAGGTCGATCTTGGCTTTGCGCTGATATGTTAATGGTGGAACAAGAAGGGGATATTGATTAGCGAATGCATTCCAGAGCTGCTTATTTTGAAAATCTGCATTACTATCTTCTTGATGATGTGGAGAATCAGTCTTTTCCTGATGCTCTTCCGAGTTCCCTGAATCTGCGGAATTTTTTTATTGATTTGGTTCCCTGTTAGGAGATGTTGGGGATTGTGTCTGACTCAACTTATCTATTTTATCATTTAGCTTGTTGAAGAGTTCTGTCATATTGTTCATTGCTTCGTTCTGCTTGTTCATTGCTTCGTTCTGCTTTTCTGTGGCCTCATGATGGTTTAGCCACATTTGTCTTTCTATTCGATTTGTCGTATCATGGATTTTTTTGATGTCGTTGGAGTGCCCTGCAACTGTGCCTTCCAGATCGACTAATCTCCTTCCGAATTCTTCGGAATTATTATTAATTTGTTTCTCAAGATCTCCCAATTTCTTCTGGAATTCCGCCATTGACATTGACGAAGACATCGAGCGTGTATGAGGTGGAGAGTATTTTTCTGCCAGTTTCTCCTCTTTTTTCTTTAAAATTAATTAATTAATATTTAATTAATATTTTTTTTTTTGAATTAATTAATTAATTAATTAATAATAGTTTTTTTTTAAAAACTATATAATTATTATATATATATAATTTTTAATTAAAAATTATATAATATATATAATTTAATTATATAATTATTTAAATGGAAATTATATAATATATAAATGAACCATATAATTATAATATATATATATATATATATAATTATCAATTAAATTATATAATATATATTTTATATATAATTAAAAAAAAAATCGTGTTTTTTTTTAAAACTGTGTCGTTCCGTTTTAAAACGAGACACTGTTCACAAATTTTTTTTTTAAACGCAAATTTTCCACACTCAGCAATTTAAAACAACACCCGTATGTTTTAAAACTTTGTATCATTTAAACGATGTATCATTCAACGGACAGCGTGGACCAGTCGAGGAACTGTGGCTGCGTGTAGGCGGATGCTCAGTGGGTCAATGCGGACAAGGTAGAACGACAGCGCAGTAACAAGTGATTCTAAAACAACGATGCTCAGTCCCAATGTGTGCTTTCTGTCACAGGTTCAATCTACTAAACCACAGGTCCGAGTTTTTCAAACTGAGTTACCACGGGACTGTCTTCTGCCCACTACAATCAAATTTGAGAGTCAAAAGGAGCGAGTTTTGTCCACAGGTCCGAGAGTGTCTGAGGCACTGATTTAACTGCTCCAGAGAGGCCACAGAAAAGGCCGCAGTGCAGGCCTGAGATGGCTACCCACAAGGCCTGAAGTGCTGTCCGAAATTGCAGGTCACTGTAATCTGAATTTTGCAGTTCCACAGGTCTGCAATGAGCTTCAGAAATCTGTAATATAGTCTGAGCTTGTTTACTGCTGTAACATGGTTCTATCTCCCTTATCTTTCTTGTGCAAAAACAGAGATATATATGTGATCTTCACTGAAAAATATTCTCTGAAATTTGCACGTCGAGTGTACGCCGAGGGCATTGTTTGAGTGTTGGGTGGTGAGGGGTAGGATGCGTAGAATGGTTTGGGAAGAGCGTTTAGTGTGAAAGGGTGAGCAAAGGAAGAGAGGGAGTGAGAGAACAGAAGGGGTTGGGTAAAAAATTTTAAACAAATGCTGCCACAAGCACTGATAAAAAAAATATGCAATCTGGAATTGTAGTTCTGGAATTCTGTAATTCCTGGGTGATCACACAGATCCCGAAGAGAGATGGCTCTGATACCAATGGAGTGTAAAAAACTCTGGTAAACTTGATAAATATATATTATTATTGATTATAGATAAAAGATGGTTACAATGAGGGATCGCTTAGGCTTTAAATATAGCCTCAAGGTGTCCCTTGGTGAAGAGGCATGATCTTTGATCATGCCTTTTCAGTTAATAACCTAAGATAACTAAATCTAATTAATAAATAATAAAATATACATAACAGCTTCTGGGAATTTCCATAAGCTGCAAAATTAAGTGTGGTACATGGCGTGAACTGAGTGACTTGAAGCAACAACATGAGTAGAGAATCAAAGCAACTACTGCCATCCAACAACAAGAACAGGAGAAAGGAATCAAAGAAACTAATAACTGGTAACATCCCTAATATTTACCTCTAAATTAAAGTAGTTTACTTGCTTTATATACTTACTAAGCTTTTTCTTCATATTAATAATTGGTCACATGGGTTTTTTTCAGTGGTTATCATTTCTTGATTAGTATAATTAATATCATTTTTCTCTTGTGTAGGTACGTGGCTAAAGATCTATTTACAGAATAAAAAGGTTTCCCTTAAAATTATAATATACAATGCATATGAAATGATTGTATTGATTTCAGAGTTAAGTAATAAAAGAATTTATTTTTCTTGCATCTGTTATCCGGAATGCTTGATTTCAGTCAAACACATGACTCAAACTAATATGGATGGAATTGAACGTTTTAGGAGTTAAGCAGTTGCCATGCAATATGTCTATTGAATCTGATATACCATTTAAGCGGTAAGATTTATGCATTTATGTCAGATAATGTTAAATTTAGTCTGAGCAATTTCTTGTTGTTTTTTATAATTTCTCTGTCAGTTTCAAACCTGGAACCTAGATGTTTTGTTTGACAATCTGGATTCTAAAATTTATATAAGACAAGTCTTCTCTTCTTTATTTAATAAATTAAGTTCCTATAATAACTCATTTTTAATAACTATACTTTATCCTTTTAAATTATGTCTTGAATTATTTAATAATTTACGTTTCACTTACACCATATTTGCATAAAACCTTTTAACATAGAAATCAAGAAAATGTCTTAGAAAAGAATCTTCATTATTCCTTCCTTGATTTGGAACAATGAAACTTATTTATGCATATTCTGTCTTTTTGTTTTTTACATGTAATTGGTATGTTAATAGAACTCTTTGATGTTGGCTAGCGATTTTCACTCCTTCCTCGCATGTAGCTAGTGAATCTACTAGAATTGCTAGAGATATATGACAATCAGGTATTTATAAATACTTTTCCCTCCCTTGATTTGAAGCAGTGCAACCGTTCATGCATATTCTGTTTATGCAACATGCTATATTTGGTTGCAAAATTAAAGGGTATATTTATCATTTATCAATTCATCTTTCAAGCAATATTTCACTCTGAAATGTTTATATTTATGATTTCCAATCTTTTTATTTCTACCTCTTATTTACAGAAAATTATACATACATTATTTCAGTCTTTCAAAGATATATTTGATGTGGTTATAAGCAATGCAACTAGAATCAAAGCTTGAATGTAATCAATAACTGATTTTTTGACAACATCGTCTCAATAAAGCTAGAATTTAATCAATAACTAAGTTTTGACAACATTGTCTCAAGAATGTAATCAATGAACTTATTTATGTTTTAGTGATAACGAAATTTTACAAAGTAACAGTTCTATTCACATAATATTTTTATAATGGTTATGATGTTTCTATTTACTCTTGTTAATTTACATCAAATCACCATGCTAAATAGGCACTACTGCATTTTTCCACTAGCAATAAACTAACAATTCAATTTTATAACACTAACAATTCGGTAAACATAACTATTCTTTTACATGCATTGAAATGAACTGCAACTAATAGACTAGGGAAAGTGCAAGATATAGGTAAGTAGGAGTAGGATCAAAGGTGGAAAGACCTCAAATTTAAATGATATATCATCTGTGGTAAGTTTAGTCTTTGAAAGCTTCTGACAAAGTAGTACTTGATCAGTAATATGACATAGACATTAAATAAAGCAAAGTAGCATTAACTAAAGAAAAATAGTATACATATTAACTAAAGCAAATTTAGTTACCATTTTACCTTTATGCTTCTTCCTTCTACCGGAAGGGACTACAGCTACGACAGTTTCTCCCTTGTTATAAATAATGCTTCAAATTGAAAATCACAACTGATATCATAAGCAATGAGTATTCATGGAGACATAATACAATATAGTATGTCGTTGATCGAAGTTAGGTATTTTTCAGGTGGTGCACTGGTAAGATTCCCTGTGTCTCATATGGTGTTTTGAATTATATTTAAAAAGGTTGTAACTAAAAACTGAATAAGAAATTAAGATGTAGGCTACTTATTGCAGGAATATTTTGAACAATGGGAAGCTAAGTATGGTTCATCTATGTTCTGAATGGCCCTGCGATGTTAAAGAAAGAGGCGAGGCCAGTATCGTCCATCTTCCGAGAAAAGTCGATCATAACGATATTCAATATGGGACAAAATTTTTAGGGTTTATAGAATAACGAAAAGTTGAAAATTCGGAGATTCGGTTCGTACATCGAATAATTCGATAAAAAAACAATTAATTCGTTTGATGGTACGTTCACGTCATGGTTTCTAATTTATTAGATGGATTTTTTAATATGGGTTTCTTTGGTAAGTGTAGTAACTTAAAGATATAATAGATGGCTTCAGGTACCACAGGTAGGAAATGAAAATGGAAAGGCTTAAGGATTGTAGTAGGAAATGGAAACTAATGTTTCTGAGCTTTTTATTTTAGCATGGTTTTAAAAGCTGAGCTAAAAAAAAGAATGAATTTAAGTGCATATATGATTTTTTTTAATAAAAGTAATTATTATTTTTAAATAGGTGACATAAGAATTTGAGCATGAATTATGAATTTTGATTCTTGAATTTTTTTATAAAAATTAATTTATTGTTTAAATATATTTATGTTTAATTTTTAAATAAATATTAAATAAAAAAATATTTTAGATAAGATTTGAAAGTAAGGAAGAAATTTTTGAGTTTTGAAAAAAAGAGAGATTTTGGAGATAACAAACAAGTGTGGTTATAGTTTTGGTTTGTAAATTGTAGTTTTAAAACTGTTTATATTGATTACAATTATTAAAAATTATTTAAATTTAAAAATGAATTGGAAGAAAAATGTCAAGCCATTATATGAAAAATATATATATATATATATATATATATATATATATATATGTTTAAGAAGTATAGTTTCGATTTTTTTTCAAATTGAAAAAAATCAATTCAAAATTTTATCGTATCGTATCGAATTAGAATATGAATTCAAACTTGAACTTGGTAACTATGCCGTAAACAAAGTAAAGTCGATCATAACGATATTCGATATGCGACAAACATTTTAGGGTTTATAGAATAACGATATTCGAGATGGGTCAACCGTAAACAAATGGTCAACAGTGGGGCCTCGACCAAAAAAAAAGATATGACTCTCTTGAATTACATTCAAATTCATGACTATAATAGATGGAGAGATGTGCCATAATGTCAACATTATGGTGGAGAGAATTTGTCCTGCAGGCCTCAGTCGGTGTGGAAAGACTTTCCATAATACCGACATTATGGCGAAGAGAATTTGTCCTACAGGCCTTAGTTGGTGTGGAAAGAGTTGCAGATTGCGTTGGATAAAGTATCTTCATCCAGGTATTAAACTCGGAAACATTTCCACAGATGAAGAGGAACTTATCATTAGGATGCATCAACTTCTTGGCTATCAGTATGTGTAGCATTTTGGTTTAGTTCACACAAAGTTACAAGTATGAATTTTATGGGAGTGGTTTAGTTCACACCAAGACAAAGTTAAGGTAGTATTAGGTTCAAAATTTATCCATATTGGTTGGCATATAACTCTTTAAGGTGGTCATTTCCAGTATGCAGGTTGAGGCCATCTAGTGTCATCATCTGTAACCTTCTTTTCTCTTTTTGATTAATGGAAAATAGGAAGGAACTACAAAACTTACAAAAATAAAAAATTATGGAAGTTATTTTGGGAGTTAAATTTTCTAACATCAATCAATTTTGACAATCTTAACTAATTTTGGCACAATTCTGAATATTTTAATGTGGGTGGATCAGTGATTTGCTATCCAAAAAAAATGCTAACCTCTACTTAGGTTCAACATAATACAGTGATCTTCCATCCAATATAAAGGCTAACCTCTACCTAGGTTCAGATAAAAATGAGTATATTATGATATTTTTTATTTGGTTTATAGATTTAGAAAAAAATCTGTATTTAATTGATCAAGGACGTAAAATAATTTACTTTAGTGTTATTATTTTTCATATTTTCAAATATTCAAAATTTTCCATAAAATTTACAATCTAGTGAAGTTCAGAAAAAAGAGGTCGATTGGATAAATGCCAATTTATATGCATGGATGTAGCTGGCCATTAATAGCAGAACGACTGCCTCGGTTAACCGACAATGAAATCAATAACTACTAGAAAAATCATCTGAGAAAGAATATTTTGATGAACGAATGTCAAAAGAAGACGTGCAATCTCAATACAAGTGGTGAATCTCGTACATTGTGGAATTTCATGTTCAAAATGACACCGGTGAAAATAAAAACCACGATGGGATACTATGGAATCTCAGGTATGGGCATTTAAATTTTGACAATTTAAAGTTCCTAACCTCACATTCATTAGTTTCTGGTTCGCCCAAGGGATAGGAGAAGAAGGAGGTTCGTGAAGGATGTGCTAAAGGAAAGCATGCAAGGAAAAAGTTACCAAAGTGTAATACATGGAGGGCTCATCACCCACTTCAACTTGTTCATTCAGACATATGTAGTCCTATGTAGACTAAGGGTTTAGATAAGTCATTATATTTCATCACTTTTATTGATGATTAATCTCGAAATTGGGTATATTTTTTGAAGGCCAAAAATGAAGCCCTCGATATATTCAAGAAGTTCAAAGACCTCGTAGAAAATGAGAAAGGGTGGAGGATCAATTTTTTACGAACTCACGGTGGAGGAGAATTTTTCTCAAAATATTTTGTGAGTTATTGTGATATGAATGTCATCAAGAGGCAACAAACTACCACATACACAACCCAAAAAAATGGCACAACTTAAAGGAATAATAATAATGTGGTTGAAATGGAAAGGTGCATGTTATAAAAAAAGGGGTTGAGTAATTATTATTGGGGAGATGCAGTTGCTACAACAATGTACATCCTCAACCATAGCCCCACCATTTCACTAGAAAATATGACACCTTATGAACATTGGTATGGAAAAATGCCTAATGTTAATCATTTCAAAGTTTTTGGTCCTTTTCTTATGTGCATATACCTCATCAGAAACGAAAAATTTATATCCAAAGAGTGAGCTATGTATTTTTATATGCTATAGTGAGAAAAGTAAGTCTTATAAATTATATAATCCCCTCACTAACAAGGTTATTGTCTCAAGAGATGCAATTTTTGATGAAGGGGGAGTTTATGGTCGTAAAAAAGGCCATTTTGAGCAGACAAAATTTGTTTTGAATCATGATATAATTTTTAGCTTAAAGGAAGGGGGCCATTTTAGATTCTACGTTGTCTCGTTAGCTTGTATTGCATTAGATGCCCACATATGTTATATTGATCATCCTTGTCCGTTGATTTATTTTATAAGAGGGGAGCCATGCTATAAATGGATTAAATTCTTTAAGAGGATTACATAATTTTTTATAGTCCAACGTTAATTTTTCCTGCCATCAAAAATTTCATACTTAAGTTGAGTCATAGTAGGGTCCATTGCAATGAGGTATTGTACCAAATCCTACTTCAATTTCCTACTCATTAACGTCGGTTCTTCGCGGGACAAAAAAATAAAGTTTTTCTGGTTCTCTCAAAACTAGCAAGGAATAAACAATGTTTTCAGCGATGATTCTACTATAATTCACTTAATCATTGATTTTGGGATGAATGGAAGGATCAATACTAAAACACCCACCAATACATTCAGTCTATCAATTCTTTCTTTATGATCTATGACACACCAATATTGTGTACTAAGGTTAGGTAAGTAAAGTATATAGTAAGTTAGTTTAGTTTATATAGAATATATAGCCCAAAAAAATAATATAACCAAGTCAATATGGATATTATATGTAATGGAAATGCAATTTATGATAGGTAGTACATGCTTATTATTTTTGTAAACCTTGTCTATGTTAGGTGGAAGCCAACTCCGAGCCCAACCAGCTTCTATTGTAAATAAAATAGTGTTTCCTACTTTCATCATTTTATTAGCTCATGGAAGTGCATTAAAGGATTGACATTAATATTTATTTTAATGCATTATATATATGTAAGTGAGCATACTTAGAATCCCATCCACCTTAAAGAAAAAAAGTGAAATTAAAAATAATTGTAACTTTTGGATTAAAAAGAAGCTAGCCTAGGCTGAAATAACCTCAAAGAATATTGATTCTTCCAAAGTACGTAATAATTTACCATAGTTCCTGGTCAAAGAATCTGAAACTCTCGACAATGACAATAAGCTAGTATATTTTATTTTTGAATTCTGACCATCTATAGCAACAAAACTATAAAAATAGGTAATTGGAAATATATATTTCAACAAGACAATCACTACGTCTTCCATGAATGAGAGATACTTCATGAGATCCTGGTATATGGAGCCATTAATTATTTCTCATCATGAAACACTCGATAATGATGATCATGGTAACGTAGCTACATTTTGGGAATCTGGTTACATCTCTAACGGGGTTGATTTAGGTAATTCCAATTGCTTATACAATGTTGAACAATATAACCATGACACTGAAAAAATTTGTAGCTATTTGCTTGCACTCCATGATGCTAGACAATAATCCACAACCATTGTTATAAAACACAATGACAACAATTCATTCATATATCTGGAGAAAATCCATAAAAAATGAGATTAATATAGACCAAGAAACATAACCATAAAATTTCAACAAAGGAATCTAAGATGAAAGAAGTTGAAGCAACAATATAATAAACAAATTGAATATAATGATCTAAGCAGTAGGAGAAAATAATTTATCAACATAAAACTTTCATGAAGTCCATTATTGTTTTCTAAATTTGGATTATAGAAAAAGGAGATTACAATGGGTTTGAGCATCTCTAACCATGCCATGTATTTGAAACAAAAAGTCCCTAAACCTACATACCATTCATCTCCTCATTTTCCACTCTAGGAGAGGTATTTTGTGAAGATATAAAAATTTCATTTGCTCCAAGATATTCATGCCAAATGAAGAATATGTTTATGTAAACTTGCATTTTCGAATCAAAAGAACTATAATATAAAACATTAATACAAAAATAATGTTAAGATGGGAAAATGGATAAATTTTAAATTTATGTAGCAACTAACTACTAAGTTCAAAAACCTACACTGTAGTTATACCCTTATCCAATGTCTTCATGCTTAGAGGAAATATATTATAGATTATCATTATCTTCAAAAGTAGTTTTGGCAGTAGTCAACAGAATGCTAGTTCCAAAAATGGTAAGAATCTTTAATCGATCTCCTTAAATAGTCGATGTTTCCAAATCTACTACTTCAAGTACTTTTGTTTTGGAATTTTTTCTATTATGACTATCAGATATGGCCATTTCCCTGAGTTATATACATGGGTGCTCATTTCCTTTCTATTTTCATGGTTAGAGAGTGTAAATATTGAGCAGGGTCCACTTTTTGAAATAAAAAAAAATTGAAAGTCATCGTAATCTTCTTGTAAAAAAAAATATTATAAAATATTCTATTATTTTAAAATTATGAAGGAGACCTTAAAATAGTTACTACTGATATATTTGCAAACTAGCATTTAAATGACCACTTAACACCAATTATAACCTCCGTCATTTATATTATTGCTACATATTCATTATTATCAAATTTACAATCAGAATAAATACTAAATTGAATAGGTGCAATTCCTTATTTCTTGTAAATCTCCAACGTTTCCACCTAAAAATAGACACACGCTCTTAAATCAAATCAATACCTTTGAGTTCCATGAAAAGGCATGCATTCTGAGGCAGAAAGAAGCGAAAGATTGTCCAAAATATTTTTTCTTAGTGCTATTGTCCTTAATAAAATATATTTAATTCCAAATTCAGTTATATCTTCTTTTGGCATTTCTTGTTAATTATCTTCCTCCTTTTCACAATCTATGTAAAATACTTTATTCTCAGCACACTTATGATGCTTAGTGTATTTTATATCACAACTATAACAAATCCCTTTTACTCATTTTTGTTCCAGTAGTTGTGCTGTCAGCCTTGTAGGTTGCAGGAGGCTAGGAGAAACAACCCATCCAACTTTATAGTTGTGAGTGGTAGAGTTCCTTGTTGCAATCATTTTTCCTTAAAATTTTCTTGCCACCTTGAATGCTTTCTCCAATGAATCAGGTTCCCAAAGGAGAACCTCATGTTGGATGTTATCCTGTCAAGTCCTTATGAAGACATCAATCTTATGCTACTCTAGAATATCATTTACCCTGATAGTTGATATTTGGAGGTCCTCAATGTACTCCACCATTGAACCCTTTTCTTTCAGATTTATCAATTTCCTAGTCCAGGTATTCCTCTTTGTATCCTCATAATGTGCTACAAATTATTTCAAAAATTTATCCAGGCGACAATTGATTTAGGAGAATAAAGCCATCTATACCACGCAAACTAATTTTGATCTAAATATAAAGATGTAATGCTTACCTATTGTGTGTGCGGTACATCATGTAAATCAAAGAATTGCTACATGTGTAGTATCCTTGTTACCATATCATTTCCATAAAACTTACTCATATTGATATTGGGAATTTTATGGGTCTTAAGCCCAACAACTGAGTCTCTAAAATCATAATTCATATTATTTTTATCCTCATCATGATTTTCATGGATTACCTTATAACTAGTAGGAAGCCTTTCTTGTAACAACTTTGTCAACCCTTCTAATTTTACATTCATCATCTCCATGTCTACCTTAAAAACTCCAATATCTACTTTTAAAGCATCCTTCAAGCTTTCCATGTTTGCTTTTATTTTTTCTTCTGAACCATCCATCTTAGCTTATATTTCCTTGTTGGATACTATTTGTGAAAGCATAATTTGTTGCACTTGATCTCGTAATTTTGATATAACATGTTGCATTTCTTCCTCTTCTTCATGTGTCATAATAGATATTTCTATTCTCTTACTAGGTGTGTCTATTTTTTTTTCGAGGAACTTTGGAATCAAGAAATGATATATGTGCTTCACTATTCCCTTTGAATTGCTTCAAACTTATTTTTCAAACAAAAGCTATGAAAAATTGAAAAAAATACACACATTTTTCTTGTTTTTATGAGCTTGATATAGAAACTATTTTATCTCTGTAATTTCGAATTTACAAGGTTTGAAATGTTTTCCTATGGTCACCCTCTAAGTCTTATTTCTAACCCCACAAGTGAGATTGAGATTGGATTCTTAAGAAATAGTTATGCAAAATCTCCCATCATGACCTGGTTATAGACTAGTTTAGTAGAGAAAACTTTTACAAAAGGCCATGTAATATCGCTCACGTAAGATACCAAAAAAAATACTGTAAAATGAGTGCTTTTCAACAATTAAATATTATTAATTATTATATTGATATTACATGAAAATTATTCTTCTAAATCTTAATTACAAGAATATTGCAAGAAATAATTATTAACTCTTATATTGAGAATAATTTATATTCTTCAATCTAAATAGATTATATTTTAAAGTTGGTCTATTGTATTATTTTAGAACTAAGGAGTCATAGTTTTACAAAAGCTATGGATAAGTGATATGTTGTCCGTAAGGAAAGAAAATTATTATTTGAAAAAAAAAATGAGAGATTTATCGAGGATTTATTAAGTGATTTTATAATTTAGAAAAAAATTATATATGTAGTGGTTTTCAAAATTAGGAAAAACCCTATTTATTAAGTGATTTATGGGTGATTTATGGAATTTTTTTAGGATTTAGAAAAACTATTTCGTTTTCTTAATTCTATTTATTGCAACCCTACGGGAAAATATGATCAGTGATGATAGAATACATGTAGAATAAATTTAAGAAAGATAGGGGGATTTAAAGCATTCATTAAAAGATGAGTTACCATGCTCCTTGAAAATTGTTGTGTTTGCATATGGTGCATGAAAAAATAAGAGTCAAATTTATTGTCTTCAAAAATTAAATATCATAAAGATTCAAGATTAGTTTATTGGGAAATCCTCATGGAACTTTCGTGAATAGATGAATACATGTTTTTTTCATTGAATTCTTGAAATATTTCATATGCATTGAAGCCTTAAAACATTTTCATGGCTAACTAATTGTGTGAATTGCATGGGTTATTGGAAAATAGGGTTCAAAAATGTCTTCATATCTGCCAAACTATCATAGATGTGTAAACACTAAAATAGGTTATTGTAAATAAGCGTGTTCTTTCCAAAATACTCTTTCATATTTCAAAAATTCATTTTCAAGTTCTCAAAAAATGTGTCTAAAGTTGATGGCTAAAACAATAAATTATTTAATATTTAAATCTCAAAAAATGGGTTGCAAATATTCATTCAAATCTTACAAACCACAACACCTCTATAAAAAAATAATAGAGATTTTTTTCAATTAACTAGTTCATAACAAAAAACTCTTTGTTTTTTCAAAATTGTGTTTGCAGATGTCTCGGAACCATGCGCAAAGAGGATGACTAAAATAGGAAAATTGAGTAAAACAGAGAAAAAAAGTGTTGTCATTTGAATTTGGCGGCGCGATAAGAATGGTTGTTTATGTACATATAGAGATAAATATTGTGTTAATTTTCTTGAAAATACATAAATTAATTACGTGAAAAAATAAATAACTATTAGGTTTGATATTTCTTGAAAACAAATAAGTTATTCACATGCACAAAAATAGAACAATTATGTTGATATTTCTTGAAAAGGAATAAGTCAATCACATGCAAAA
The DNA here is from genome assembly GCA_034641835.2 of Pinus albicaulis. NCBI lineage: Eukaryota > Viridiplantae > Streptophyta > Pinopsida > Pinales > Pinaceae > Pinus > Pinus albicaulis. Next base: position 1,669,712,705 of record CM076575.1, on the reverse strand, counting down.
AAATATAACAATTATGTTGGTAATTATTGAAAACGAATTAGGTTATTTCATTTGAAATATTACCAAGGATGTTCTCATGATGGATATGCATTAAATTTTTAAAGATAAATATTGGAATCTTAAAGAGAATATGTGCTTCTGTCCATAGGAATAATATCTAGGATCTATTGGAAATGAATTTTTGAGTAAGATTTTTGAGAAAGAGTTCACATAAAACCTTTATATAAAAGATAATTGGTTGTGTTATTTGAGAAGGATTTGTTATTCTTGTTATTTCTTAAGGAAATATTACAAATTCGTCTCATATGTGAAATGATAGGAAAATATTTTGTATTACATGCATAATAGAAAGTGAGTTAGATAATGTTTGGAAAAAGAATAATTAGTGCGTTAGAACACTTTAAAAATAAGAAAAGAGAAAAACATGTCCTTGAATGCATTATTGAATTATATTCTTGGACAGGAAAACTGGTAATCACATTCTTTATTATGTTAAGATTTATTTGGAATATTATTTAGAGAAACATATACAGTTGAATGCATGGAAAATTATAATTTTGGTATTATATTTATAGAGAAAAGGAAGGTGCAATCACATTATATTGATTTTTCTAGTCTCCTTTTGGAAAAAATAATATGCATTTGCACACCCAAAGGGATCAACTATGGTATTGGTTTTTTTTTTAGAATATTATGCATATTTATTGGGCTATGTATTTTGGTAAATGGGAAATGTATCTTTGCATGAAAAATAAATGTTATTCGTTTTATCCCTTCGAAAAGAAATGTGTTTATTTTTCCATGCAATATTTAGTGTGTTTCCTGGGGAAATAAATATATGTTCCATATGAAGGAATAACAAGTTATCATGTTTTTTTTTGTTGGATATGACAAGTAGTTTCATGCATAAAATTACAGCTATTATGTTAAATTTGTTTGAAATAGTGCTTGCGTGTTTATACATAATAGCCATTTTGAATAGCTCTCATGTAGAAAATATGTATTTAGAAAAGAACATGAATTCACATGCATAAGTATAGAATCTATTGAATTAATCCCTTTGGAAAAGAAGACATAATATGTGTTCATGTGTAGATTTCAAAGGTGCCAACATTAATGGAAAATACCTTAAACCTTTGATCCATATAGTATATAGTGAAGAGCGTGAAATGAGATATTAAGGTCTCACATTAATAATATATAAGTTTTAATATTGGTATGTGGTTATAATGTGTAAGGTATTTGTTAGAGGTTTATCAATGTGTTCGTGTGTAGATTTCAAAGGTGACAACATTAATGGAAAATACCTCAAACCTTTGATCCATATAATATATAGTGATGAGTGCATGAAATTAAATATTAAGGTGTCACATTACTAATCCATAATTTTGAATATAGGGGAAAATACCTTAAAACTTTCGTCCATATAATATATAGTGACGAGTGCATGAAATAAAATATTAAGGTGTCACATTATAAATCCATAAGTTTGCATATTGGTTCCATAAGTTTGAATATTAGTAACAACAAGGAAGTGGGTGGTGTCAAACCCCACCCTTTTTCTCAACCTGAAAAAAGTTTTACAAGAACCTACCATTAATAAAATATTGCATAAAATGAAATATTATAGTTAAACCAGAACTTAGCATTAGTAAAGGATTGCATGAAATGAAATATTAAAGTGTCACATTACTAATTCTTTCTTAAATTAAACAATCTTAAACAATAACCTACCATTACCTATCATTAATAAAGGATTGCATGAAATGAATTATTAAGGTGTCACATTAATAATCCATAAGTTTGAATATTGGTAAGAACAAGGAAGTGGGTGGTGTCAAATCCCATCCTTTTTCTTAAGTTAAATAAATTTAAAAAAAACCTACCATCATTAGTAAAACCCCATCCTTTTTCTTAAGTTAAACAAATTTAAACAGGAACGTACCATTAATAAAGGTTTACATTAAACAAAAAATTTAAACAAGAATCTACTATTAGTAAAGGATTGTATTAAAAAATAAATATCTTCTTATATAGTTGTAACAACAATATTATATCTCTATCTTGCTATAATAGCTCAGAATAAACCAAAAAAAAATGGTATGAAAATAAGGTATGTTACATATCCTATCCACTCAGAGGAAGAAAAATTGGCATGGAAATATGGTATGTTACATTTCCTATCCACTAAGGTTCAAATGTGACGAAAACATAAACTAATAAGGGAGTAGGAACCAATATTTGTAGGTAAAGGATCCAAATCTCTAATGACTTTGAAACATATTTCTTGAAAAAATGTTTTGTTATAATATGTGGTTCATAAAAAAATATTTTGTGTATGAATAAATTTTTTTTTTGGTTATATAATGTAAAAACTATTTAATATTAAGATAATATTTAAATATTAAAAAAAATAAAATTACAAAAACAATTTTTTTTTACATTTTGAAATAAAATTAATATTTTCAAATTTCAAATTTCATTTTGAATTAAATTCACTTCATCAAAAGGGTTTTTTGTACCAAAGTCACAAATTTTCCCGGAAAGTCATTTTTAGCGATTTCCCAACATTTCAGCCAAATTTCGGTCAAAATATTGCAATAATTTCCACTATATTTCAGGAAAAAGTATGGCCTCATTAAACTAATCTCATCAAAAGTATCCCACTCAACTATATGTTTTATAAATTTACAAGTACATTCAAACACTACTTATTAAATAATTACAAATTACACATAAAGATACAATACAAAATTAATTTACCATTAATTAGTATAGATAGATAGTATGGTACCAATTTCAACCTCTCACATCTCATTAACTTAATAAATACCTACTTCAACTACTATTTATTCTATAGCTAATAATTACACATCAATAGACAGTGCAAAAGTAATGTACTATTTATTGTTTGACTATTTTAGAAAGATAGCATAGTGTCAACTTCCACTTACCATATATTAAGAAAAAAAGTTCAAAGTACACATTAATATGAACTACAATAATGTTAATGGTACACATTTGTTATGGTTTAGAAGGATTTACACATTAATGTAAAGTCCAAAACCAAAATTCAAACTTGTCATAAATAACATCAACTTCAAACTTGACACATCTTATAAACAAAAGTGCAAGATACACATTAATATTTCCTATACTGATGTTAATGGAACACCTTTGTTATATATTTTTATATATAATTCATATTTGATATCTTAAAGACCAAAAATTATTTTTTTAAAGACAAAAATGCAAGATGCACATTAATATTGACTACAGTAATATTAATGGTACACATTTGTTAGACTTTTTGATATACACTTAGAATTTGATAAAGAGAGCACGAGGATATATATATATATATAATGTGAATATATATCATTATTTTCAAATTTAAGTATATATTTTTATTTTATTCATTAATTAATTTATATTAATTTTCTTTTAATATTATTGAATATAGGAAAGAATTAAAAAATATTTCGAATAAAAATGTAGTAGTGTTTAATAATTGTATTAATTAAAACAAATTTATTATATATACCCTATATTAACATTTTTATGTATAAAATAAAACCAGTAGATTTTATGAAATAGACATTAAAATGCACCTTGATTCTTTGAAGATCCTACAAAAATAAGGTTCCTCACTTTACAATTATTGAAATATTGCATGTACTTCATCTAATGCAGAGTGGTTGTACATATGGTTTTCACACAAATAACTAAACCCTACTCAAAGTTTGTCAGTGAAGACTAATTACCTCAATCAACATCAAACTTTCAACTAAGCGTAATTGAAGAATATCACTTCAATAGTAACTAAATTTGAAAAATAAATAATGGTACATCTTATTGATGTCACATTCAGCAAAGTCGACTTTAAATATTTTCAATTTAGTGTTTTTTTGTGTGAGTGTTATATAATGGTTATTGTTATGAAATATAGAAAAAGGGAAAAGAAAAAATGAATTTTTACATCATATCAATATGAAAAAATTATAATATCTATTTTGGTCATAAATATTTATTTTTATAAAATATTAAAATAAACATAAAATTAATTACATTAAAATCAAATTATTATTAAGATTGTGATTAACTAATAATACTTAAAATTGATTAAATAATAATCATACTTAACAATTACCCACATATTGTTATTTGATATGTATGAAAGTCATCACATGATATCTTTAGAAAATTCTATATGTTAAATAGTTTATATTTTTTGGGTTTACAGACATTTCACACTGTAATATGGTAAAATGTTGTAGTGTCATGTAAGGATAAAATAAAATAATAAAATAAATTTTTTACTTTAAAAAAAGGTAATAAAATAAGTGTTGAGGGAATTTTAGTCCTTGTTATTTAAGTTAATAATTATGTTTAAGGAAATATTTCATAATTTTTTTTAACTTGCATTGATCAATACTAGATTAATAGTGGTTAATAAAAAAATATGCTTTATGAAAATTGCATAAAAAAATTCTAGTTGCATTGGTCAATACTAAATTAATAGTGGTCAATAGGCAAATAAAATCCTAGTCTTGCTTTGGTAGGAGCTAATAAAGTGAAATCCTAGTATTGTTTTGGTAGGAACTAATAAAGTGAGGGGTGAAGAGGATAAATCAATTGTTTTCCTCAATGAAAAAGACATGCAAAAATTTTCATGGCTGGTAACCACTAGTAAGTCTATACACTTACTATGTAAGTGTTGGGGTTAACAAAAACAATACTGAGAAGTCACCCTTGGTCAATATATTTATTTACATATCATTCCTATCCATTTTATATTGAAATACTTGGTTAAATGATGGTGGGAAAAAATTAATGGTAAATATGTTATTTACTTAAATGTGAGTTATTTTGCAGGAATTTATTTTTCTATCGTTTTATAACAAAGCTTACTAATAAAAATCAACACACAAATATCTAAATATCTTGCATGAATATTAGATTCATATACATAAATTATGTGAAACATTCTTTTCATGAAACTGCAGAAGTGTCCTCAGACACACAACTTTATTGATCAAGCGAAAAGGTTACATAGCAAATTACAGGAGTTTACACACGTAAACTCACACTCTCACATTCTCTCATTACACACTAAAATTAAAATAGGAAACTAACCTATTTATAAGCTCTATGTTCTAACTTAATCTAGTTATGGATCACTTGGAAAATAAACAAGTGTTCATTTACATTAAATGAGCTTCTAACCACTCTACTAACTTCACTCCTAACTTAGAGCCTAGGAAACGACTCTTTTCTAGAGTCCTAATTTTTAATAACAAATTTCTATTTCTAAATATCTCAAAGATTTATCAAATATTCTACAATAATAATTATTAATTTAATATCTTAAATTAATAATTATTTTATTCAAACACTATAACCTATGATAAAATTTATTTTGGATCATCTAACATTCCCCCCTATGATCCAAAGATACATTACAACAGATACCAAGTTCATCCCTGAACTTAGTAAACTTTATTTTTCCAAGAGGCTTTGTGAAAATGTCGGAGGTCTGATCTTCTGAAGGACAAAACACTGGCTTGATGACGTCCTTTGCAATGAGAGATCTGATATGATGATACTTGCTGTCCACATGCTTTGTCTTTGAATGGAAAATTGGATTCTTGGCAAGCTTTATTGTTGATTGATTGTCGATGAATAATGAAGTAGCTTCTACTGGAGGAATCCCTAAGTCCTGTAAAACTCGATGTAACCAAACAATCTCACATGCTGCTTCCCATGCTAAAATGTACTATGCTTCTGCTGAAGAAGTGGCCACTGTAGTTTGCTTCTTTCAACTCCAGGAAACTGCAGCTGACCCCATCTTCATTAAGTAACCTGAGGCTGATGCCCTGTCATCAATACTACCAGCAAAGTCAACATCTGAAAATCCACCAAGTACAAAATTTTTAGTCTTTTTGTAAAGAAGACCAAAATATTTTGTTCCTTGGATATATTGAAGAACTCTTTTGGCTGCATTCCAGTGGCTGTCTAGTGGTTCCTTCATAACATGTGAAAGAATACTGACTGCATAAGATATATCAGGACAAGTGGTTGTCAAATAAATCAAGCTGCCAATCAACTGTCTGTAAGTAGTGCTTTCCACCTTTTGCCCCCCTTCAAATTTTGAAAGTTTTAAGTTTTTTTCCATGGGGGTAAGGACAGGCTTACAATCCTGCATTCCAAATCGCTGAAGAATTTCTGCTGCATATTTACTCTGGGAAATGAAGATCTGATGTGGATGTTGGAATACTTCAACTCCAAGATAGTAGTGAAGTAGTCCCAAATTTGTCATCTTAAAACCTGCATGTAACTCCTTTTTCACTTGTTCAATGTGATCATCATTATTTCCTGTAATGATCAAATCATCAACATACATAATGAAAATGACTAGATACTTTCCCTGTTGATGCACATAGAAGGTATCATCATATTCACTGCGATGAAAACCAACTTTGCGAAGGTATTCATCCATTTTGGCATACCAAGCACGGGGAGCTTCTTTTAATCCATATAAATCCTTGATTAATTTGCAGACTTTATGTTCTTGCCTTTCAACTTCAAACCCTGGTGGTTGTGTCATATATACATCTTCCTGTAAGTCCCCATTGAGAAAATCGCTTTTGACATCCATTTGATGAACTTTCCACCCTTTCTGAGTTGCTAAGGCAAGTGTGGGGCAGATGGTGTTCCATTTAGCTGTGGGAGAAAAGGTCTCCTCATAATCGATCCCTTCCTACTATGTAAAACCTTTAGAAACAAGGCGTTCTTTATACTTGTCAATATCACCATTTTGCTTGTACTTAATTCGATCAACCCATTTGCATCCAATAGGTTTAACATGCTGAGGACAATCAACAAGTTGCCAAGTGTTGTTGTCTTGAACTGCCTGATATTCATCAACCATTTCTTGTTGCCATGCTTTATGTTTTACTGCCTCTTGAAAAGAAGAAGGTTCAGTAAAATCATTTGCTATCAAAGGAAAATTGCCTTCATTTCATTTTGATCCCCTTGTTCCTGTTTTTTTTTGTTCATTAGGCCTTACATCTTTCAAAAGTTGAACTACCCATTTTTGAATTTGTTGCTCACTTGTTTGAGGTTCTGAGAAGTCCCTATCATTGTAAAGGGGATTAATGTAAACTGATGTTCTTCGTTCAGGTGGTGAATCAGGAGAATCACTGTCAAAACAACTATTGCTGCTTGGAAACGCTGATGAACTGCTAGAAGACCCAGATGATTTTGTTGAAGTAGATGGACTGGATGACTCATCTTCAGAGGAAGGAAAATCACGTTCATACCAATTAGGTGAATTTGGTTGAATTTACATATTTCCTTTCCTATTACTGCCCTTAGTTTCTAACTTGTGAAGAAGATTTTCGATTTCTTCCGCACTCTTACTCTTTGTTTCATCAAAAATGACATCCCTACTCACAATAAATTTTCCATTGGTAAAAAGACGATACCCTTTCTTTTCATGTGAATCACCAATCATAGTGCATTTCAAACTTCTTGAATTAAGCTTAGTTCTCTTTTCTTTGGGAACTAAGGCATAGCAGAAGGATCCTAAAACTCAAAGATGTTTAACTTTAGGTTTGAAACCAAACCAAGCTTCATAAGGGGTGATTCCTTCTAAAGAAGTAGTTGGAGATCTATTTGTTAGATAGACAGTTGTATGGATTTCTTCTGCCCAATATCTTGGACTTAAACCTTTGAAAGTTAACATGGATCTTGCCATGCCTAACAATGTGCGATTCATCCTTTCTGCGACTCCATTTTTATATGGAGTGTAAACATTTGTAAGATGCCTCTTGATTCCATTTTCACTGCAATAAGTTTTGAATTCATTTGGATTTAATTCTCCCCCATTATCTGTCCTGAGAGTACCTATCTTTTCTTTGACCTCATTTTCAACAAGTTGTCGAAAAATTTTAAATTTCTCAAATGCTTCTGATTTGTTTTTCAAGAAGTAAACCCAAGTCATTCTACTGAAATCATGAATAAATAGCAAGAAATATTTGCAACCACCTAATGAATTTTGTAGTGGACCACACACATCACTGTGAACTAGTTGCAGTAGCCTGTTTGTGCGTCATGTACTTGTTGGAAAACTTTCTCGACTCTGTTTGCCATAAATGCAGGCTTCACATTTAGCATTTTCCTTATTGAAATTTGGAAGTCCTTTAACCATCCCTTATTTATGCAGTTGAGAAATATTTTCAAAATTCAAATGTCCATATCTTACATGCCATAATGTTATAGGTGAAATTCCTGTAGTAACTGCACCTGAAAAATTAGAATTCCTTGGAATAATTGTTCCTTTCATCCTTAATATTTTTCCATCTTCATACCCTGTCATCGCTGTTTGGAATTTTTGTTTAACTGAATTAATCTTAACTAAGCGATCTTCCATAATTATTTGATTTCCAACCTGTCGAATCATGACCAAAGACAAGAAATTTTTCTTAAAGGTGAGTACATACCACACATTGGAAATCAATTTTTCTCCAATGTCAGGGAGAAAAACTTTGACTGCACCTTTTCCATAAGGCGTATGTTTGGTATCATCTACTAGAAATATGGAATTAATATGGCACTCTTGAAAATTCCAAAATAAATCTCGTCTAGAGGTCATATGCTGAGTTTCTCCTGAATCCAAAATCCAAGCATCTTCATAGTCACTCTTAATATAGGAGGAAATTTGGATTATTGGTGAAGAAGTGAAGACATATTCTAAGTCATTATCATCCTGATCTTGATCATTTGCAAATTGTGCTGAAGGTTGTTGAAACTTAGAAATTTTATTGATAGATGTGCAACAATATGAAGCATAGTGACCAACTTTGTTACATTGCCTGCAAAAAATTTGACTCGAATCGGTGCCTCTTCCTTGACACTATCCTCGAACTCTGCTTTGTCCTCTGTTTTGAGATTTTCCTCTCCCTGGATTCTGTCCCGTACCTTGCTGAGATACTCTGTTTTGATTGTTGCCTCTGCCTTGAGAATTTTTTATGCCTAAATTGGAGCCTTTGGAGTTGTTTCCTCTGTGTTGAATGTGACCACGACCTTGCACTGCTTGATTTTGATTAAAATTACCTTTGCATTTGTTTTTGGAATTGTCAGCTAAGGATTTGCTAGTACTAGCTTTTGTGAGAAAAACATCTTCACCAACTTTCTTTTTCTTCCCAAAATTTTTATCATGTTGAGTCAACATTTCACAAAGCTCATCAAATTTTAGCTTTTCTAACTTTCCAGTTAGCTGTAGAGTTTCCAAAAAATGTGTGTAGGAATAAGGAAGCCCATCAATTAAAATTGTGACTATAAAACTATCATCAAATGCTTGAAAACTAGCATTAACAATTTCCTGCTTAATATTCTTAAGTCTGGAGATGTATTCAAGAATATCTCCTTCTTTAGTAAATTTTTGATGCAACAATTTTAATTGTAGGTCAACTCTTTTTTATTGAGGTTGAGGATCAAACAACTCTTTAAAAGTTCTCAAAGAAGACCAAGCATCTTTAGAATTTTTGATATGGACATACATTTCATCATTGATAGAGGATTTAATGATAGCTAATGCTTTGGCGTTTTTAAATTCCCAGTTTTCTAGCGCAACTGCATCTGTAGGTTTATTTGGCTTTACATCTCCATCACAAATATCATGTCATAGTTCATTATAAACAAAAGTGCTTTCGATGAGGTTTTGCCATCTTTTGTAAGATTTTGAGCCTTCAAGTTTGTCAGAATCAGAAAAGAAATTAATAAACTTAGACATTGTAGTGTTAAGACTTCAAACCATGAATCAAGCTCCAAAAAATATCAATATGCGTAACACAACAGCAACACAAGATGAAAAAAACGAACTATTGGGGCTTGGCCTTGACCCTCGAATATTCGTCGAAACTGGAGAAAATTGACTAAGCTTTGCACTTTGGTCTAGTCAATTTCTCAAATATTTACAAGTCAACTTTCAAAATTTGACTTTTACAATAGTGCTCTTGCACAATCTGGTAAAAAAAAAGTTACCCCCCCTCAAATTAAAATTATTTTGAGTCACACTTATCTCTCTAGAAACAAATTACAAAGCACAAATCTCCTTATTACTCCAAAAAATTACAATACCCTTATTACTCCAATTACAAAAAAAAAATTGCAATGTTCTTCAAGAAAATTGCAATGTTCTATCCCAAGATGCCATGATTCAATTTCAATACCAAGATACAACAAAAAATGTTGTTTTAATGCAATCGAATGCTGGTTGGCTGTGCTGGAATTGACATATATAAAAAAACACAAATCGAATACTTGCCAATTAGATCAATTCATTGAAACACGATTTTAAAAAGGCGGGTTCAAGTTTTCAATGCTTCTTTAATTCATTAAAAGGTTGGCCATCAACAAAATGGAACTGAGGTGGAAGCATAACTGAACTGCTTCCGTTTAAAAAATCAAAAACTACCACTCGACTTAATATACTCTTGCAATGGCTCTAACACACAGAAAAATTATAGATGAATTTGTTGTGTTATTGAAACACTAAGAAAGCAGTGAGTGAGAGAAGACCTACAGGCAGAATGAGCGGATTGATGCCACAAAATGTTGGTTCTTGAATTGATGCCACAAAACGTTGTTCTTATTGTTGATTGATGCCAAAAAATGTTGGTTCTTGAATCGATGCCACTTAATGCTGAATATTAATTCTGAATCGATACTGGTTCTTAATGCTGGAAGCAGAATCGATGGTAAACGTTGGATCTTAATATAAAATTGATTTGCTGGTAAATTTTGGTAAATGTTGGGTCTTAAACGTTGGTTTTTAATATTCTAAATGCTTTTACAATGCAGAATCCAATTCAATCGATTTATATACAATGCAAAATCCACTTCAATTGATTTATATGTAACGCTTTTACAATCCACTTTAAAACCACATATAAATCGATGCCGGAATGAAAAATCCACTTACAGAAAGCGATGTTTTCAGAATCGATGTTCATTTAAACACTATTTACAGACTCTTTCTTCTGGAGATTTTTTTTTATAAATGTAGAATTATACAGCACTTTCCCCCCCTTTTTTTTTACTTCACTCAAACAATTTGAAACAGAAATGCATCTCCTCTTTTAAAAAAATGATTTTAGAATTTACAGATCTATAATAAAATATAAAAAATTTGACAAATTTCATACCAATATTTTGTTGATCGATTCAACGGAGTTGAGTTTTCCACAACCTGGTAGAGCTGGAATCTCCTCGTCATAGCATTACCATGGCTCTGATACCACATGAAACTGTAGAAGTGTCCTTAGACACACAACTTTTTTGATCAAGCAAAAATATTACATAGCAAATTACAGGAGTTTACACACGTAAACTCACACTCTCACAGTCTCTCATTACACACTAAAATGAAATAGGAAACTAACCTATTTATAAGCTCTATGTTCTAACTTAATCTAGTTATGGATCACTTGGAAAATAAACAAGTGTCCATTTACAATAAATGAGCTTCTAACCACTCTACTAACTTCACTCCTAACTTAGAGCCTAGGAAACGACTATTTTCTAGAGTCCTAATTTTTAATAACAAATTTCTATTTCTAAATATCTCAAAGATTAATTAAATATTCTAGAATAATAATTATTAATTTAATATCTTAAATTAATAATTATTTTATTCAAACACTATCACCTATGAGAAAATTTATTTTGGATCATCTAAAATTATGGCATAAAATATGTGAGACAATTATCTACATGATATTACAGTGTGTCATAGTTAAAATAAGATATTCAAATTATGATCCAATCCATTTAAAAAAAAAAAAAAAAATTAATAATATTTTATTTTTATTTTTTTTTAAATTAAACATTATATATTACATTTAGCAATACTAAATTAATAGTGTCAAGAGATAAATATATTACTAAAATGTTAGATTAAAAAAAGTAATAAAAATAAATAAATAAATAAACTAAATTTACAAATCCCTTTGAAAACAATAAAATTTATTGAACTAACAAACTAAATCAATGATTCCCAAATGGAAATTTACAAGGAAAAACTGCACCAACAAGACATTACCCATATGATTAGGAAGTGGGGAAAATAAGACATGTAAGGAAATTTCCAAACAATGTTGAGCATAAATGCGGTGTGCTCATGAGAAGGTTCTATATTAAATTAAAAGTCAACATTTATGGAAAAAATTATACCTTGCATCAATAACAAATTGCAAGAGTAGTTATGTATATTCCATGTTTAAATACATATATATTCTCATTGTTTAACACACTACATCTTAAGTGTGGAAGAAAATCTAGGCGATGTTGACAGAAGGAAAAATATTATATAGAGTGACAAATTGCACAAAAGATACAATAGAAATATGTATTGAAGATTACATGAACTAGTGTGTTAGTAGAGATAGGTTGATAATTAGGGTGTCGTGATTTCTTATAGTGGAGAAACATTTTGCAGCGAGAGTCCATTTTTTAGTAATGTATAATTATATATGAGCAAGGGCAAAAGGCCAGTCAAAGGAATGAAGAAGAGAAGAGAGAATGAGGTCAAGGATGTGATGGTAGAGGGGAAGGCCTGGTCATATTCTTCTTCCTATTCCAAACAAAATTAGTTCGAATTTGTGTCCTATGTAATAAAATATAGCCGTTTGCAAGAATTCCTCTAGAAGAAATTCAAGAGGCTCAATCCTACATTGGGATATAAAGCCATTGCCCATATATTACTCATCATTTGGTTGTGTTTTTTTATGAAGAAGCCTATGATTTGGCAAGGAGAAATTTCTTTGTTCTGTAGAAAAGTATCCAATGGGTTCTTTAAAAAATATCCTTTGACACTACATGAAAATAAGGCAAGTGTTGGATGTTCTCTTCATATATATTCCTCTTGCAACTTACCACTGACATGAATTCTTCCTAGGCACACTTTACTGTTTGTACATAACATTATAGATTTGACTGTGGTAGTATTCACATTTGTGCCATCTTGAAACATGTCTTGAATGCAACAATCAAAAAATAAATTACAATAGAAAATAAATACATACAATTTTAGCGTATATCATATATTTAACACATTAACCCATGAATTTCTTTCCCATTAGGTAATGGACTTGCAATAATCAACTAGCACAATCTAGAAATTAAAACAATCCTTACCAAACCCTCTAATCTACTACTGATCGTATAGATTTATCTATTAAAGGTTAATTGTAGCCACCAATTGTCATGTATTGGCCCCCTTTAGTTAGTGTACTCGCTAGCTTAAATTTGCCCTAAATTGATAGATTAAGGTTGATGCACCCTCCATGACCAAGGTTGTTACACACATTCCATTTGCACTAACTACTTCTCAAAGTTAGTAGGCTTCATTAGGGAGACTCATATATATGGTATGAAAATTGAAAGAAGACATCAAATTTTTTTGCCAACAAGTGTTTACAATTTTTAATAATTATAATAAAAAATATGTTATTTATTTCTAAAGCTTAACATTAGGTTTTGCATAAGTCAAATCTAAACTAATAGAAGTCAAAGTGAGAAATAATTTCTAGAGTCCTACCTTGGTAGGAACTAATAATAAATCAATTCAAGTAAAGATTCATATTTTCCTTAATAAAATTATAAACAATTATTTTAATCATAATATACATATCTAATTAAAATAAATTTAAATAATAATGATTCAAATTCATAGCCATCATATTTTAAAAGATAAAAAAACTTAATATGTAAAAACACACAAACACACACAACTTAATATGTAAAAAAACAAAACACACACACACACACGCATAGATATATATAAATTAGGATTTTAATCAAATTTAAAATAAGAATATTTTTATAAATAGATATGTGAAATTTATATAAATGTAAATAATATGATTACAAATTAGTATATATCCATATTAATTCCTTATATACTAAGTGATAAGAGGAATTAAATATCTTGAGGTGCAAACCATTCCTTAAATTTTACACTTACATATAAATTTACATCTTGAGATATTTGATCCCTTTGGGAGCTTGTAACATCCCTTTGAAAGTACCGAGAAATTAATTCAAAATTACTAAGAATTACACAACAATTTTTTTTTACAGAACATGCATTAATTATCGCATTCACAAGATGACTCTTAAAAATATGTTCACAGAAATATCACTCTTTATTTACCAATTATTTTTCCTTCCTTTAGAAATAATCATATAACTTAACCTCTTTAATTATCACATTAACTGGGTGACTCTTACACACATATATCACTTGTTATTTCCCCATTCTTTTTGCTTCCTCCACAAATAACCATATAACATAACCTCTGCACTCTAAACTTGGTTTGGGTTCCTGCTTGGGTGGGCATGGTAATGAAGATCGTCATGTATTTATTTTTATATTCCTTAAGGATTTATTTAAACCTTCAAGCTATGGTCTATGCTAGAAATATGGTCTAGTTGACCTAGCTCCATCATAACAGAAGGACACATTTTTTTTGTTATGTTTTCCTTGTCTCATAGCTTGACTCTTGTGACATTACATTAGCATTTACCTAATCATTATATAACTAAAATATTTAACATAATCTCATAATCTGTGATTGGGGTGGCGTCTAACTTATTTTCCAAGGTTTGAAAATTATGAAATTTTATAAGGTATTCTCCTTAATGTAATCTCTCCCTCTGGGAGAGATCATACATACGTTGATTGAGAGATGAATGCTTTAGGCTTTGTGTCTTTGTGGCACCACTGCGAATGTGGAGGCCATGTGTATATGGCTCACATTACTTTAATATGTGAATGAGGGACCCATGTTACTGGACTAAACCCTAGACATATGTTACCATCCTATTGTGGCGATTGGTTTGACGTTAATCAATGGTGCAACTAACTAACTACCTTCTAGTCGTCCATTAGTTTATTCTTAGTTGCAACTGCATAGGTTGACAACTAGTCTTTGTAACTACAAGATTTATTGCTAAGGGTTAGGTATTTCATTGTTGTTTTGAATATTTTACACAGTGATCCTATTATCTTTCTTTGTATGATGACAATAATGGATATGGCTTGGAATTCGTTACAGGGTTTAAGCACTAGGTATTTTAACTTAACCTCTCTTGTATTTATCTTCTCATCTTCCTCCTCAATAAGACTCTACACATATTTTACAATAGCTTACATGAATTACCATTGCTAGTTTACTAAGTTATTGTTGTAATGGTAGGTAAAAACCTTGTCTTCTGATGATTTTGAAACAACAACAATCCATGAAAATTTCTTATGGCTTTGACATATTATTCACACAGGTTTTTTTGTTGATATTCATTTTTTTTAATCGTACCCTGTATAAAATTTTAAACCCTAACTTTCTCTCATCAAAAGACGGGTCCTTTTTACTAGTCACGGTTACTAAAATGTGTTTCTACCTCCAGAGGGTATGGACGTGATTGATTCACTCATTTTGTTCAACGGTAGAGATACCAGCTGACAAAATATTTCTTTTAATACATTCTTGCACGAATATTATAGGCGCTAAAGACCATACTAAGGGTTTACTAATTTTTATGTGAAGGTTATCTCTTGACTGCATTTGGGTGTTTTATATTAGTCACTTGTGGTGCCTCCATAAGGCGATAGTCTGTCAGGGCTATGCTTTGGAAGGTATTTGATTGGATCCATGGTGATCAATAGAATAACATATTTTGGCAGTTTTCGAACGGATTTTAATTTGGAGTGCTAAAAGTGGATAGCAATAGATTTGTTTATTTTATGAACATCATTTCTTCAGAATGGAAAGGGGTACAAGCTAGTTCAGGTTTTTACATATGATTTTACATTTTTCTTCTTAACTGTTTTCCTACAAACTTTTGGGTTTGTCTTCTATATCACACTTATATGTGATTCTCTATGTAATTTTGTACTCACCTGCAGTAATGAAATTACGCTTTTTTCTCGAGGGAAAAAAAAAAAGGTACTCATTATATTCATGCTCTTATAGGTTTCTAAGCCATTTCAAGGCTTCATCTTGCCTAGGGGAGCATAAAATTACTTATAATTATGATTTCAACCTTAACGTGGCCAGGGTTTCAACTATAATTGTATTTAAAGTTTATTAAGACTCTTTCAGGATGAGACCCCTCATAGTCATAACTGTTATATTTTTAAATGTTATTTTTAAAGGTGTTTCACCCCTTTGATAACTCATAGGTTGTACTCCATTATATGATATATAAGAGAATCCTTTAGGGAAGAAATTAGAAATAGATTGTATATTTCTTTTTAATCTTTTTCATGCTAATATATGCATGGTCATGGATTTTTTTCCTTAATATATCTATTTTTATTTTTGTTCACTGTGCATGAGCAAAATGAAAATTCTTTATGTTCTTTTTTACAAATATCTTGGTAATTTTATATTTTTTATGACATTATTATTTTCTGTATTTATTATGCATGCATACATAATATATTTAACCACATTTTATATATAGTTTTGACATTAACCCTATGATATATATGTGGTTATTATTTTAATTTAGTAAACCTAAAACTACGCTAGAAGCCTAGTGGAATCCTATTTTTGTGGGGGCACAATAGTATATATATATATATATATATATATATATATATACTTTCATTCACAAAAAAGTTAATAGAAACATCCATTCACTTTATTGATACATCTATGAAAACAGAAAGAGTTGCCACTAAGATTTCCTCCTTAAAATCCACTCATAGATCTAAATTTTAGAAAGAGTGTATTGCTAAAAAAATTATTTCCAGTTATTATTATATATGTATCTAGAGAATCCCTAAAAATATATTAATTACTTTCACATTCCTCCCAACCATGAACTAATTTTCTCAATGGCTCCCCCCAAATTCTCCTCCTCCCAGCTAGGAAAGAGCTAATATATTTTCCTTAGCTTCACCTCCTTAACCCTTTAGTAGAATCCTGCTATTTTTTTGGATTCAAATCCAGTCTTTCTCTCCCGATGATCATTCTTTTCAAAACTAATTGCATTTATCTCTCATAGTCTGCTTTAGACAGGTTCTAACCCATCACATCTATATCCAATGATGAAAGTCTGCAAATATCTTTCTATATAGCACTGATAAAGAATAAATCTAGTTTTAAAAAACATTCACATGTATCTGTATATGAAATGTCTCTGTTCGTGTAATATTTTCTCTCAATTTGAATCCTCTCTATCAAAAATTGGATAGGGAATCCTTTGATTTTACCTCAATATCTACATGTGGATGTAGGAAACAAAATGAAGGATTTTTTTTGAAGCGGTTAATAATTCACCCTCACACATAATATTCACTCAATGCTGAGGGTGAAATTGAAATAAGGATTTAATGATTTCCATTGCACGGGTTTGGCATCAACTTTGGGAAAAAAGTAGCAATGTCCTGAATATCATAATTTTGCAACTAAACTGTCTGTGTTTTATGAATTCAATTGAACCCAAGTGGATCTACGTTTTGGTCTAACATTGTGTTTGTGACACAGCACAATATAATTTGGCCAATTAGATTAAATCATGATCATCAAAGGCCCTCATTGCACTAAAACCTAACAATCCTGAAATAGTTTCAATAGAGGGGAAGAATTTGATAAGGATCAGACCTTTTCTAGGGTCACAAAATTCCTCAAGGAAGGTACAATCCTTTTTCCAAGTTTTGATTACCAACCAAGGAAGTTTCGATAAAAATTAGGTCCAAATAAATATTTGAGAGCACATGGATTAAATATTCGTGACATGAAAAGGGGAAAGAAGGCTGTCACTCACTCTTGATAGTTTATAGTCAAGAGGTGCCCTTCAAACTTTTAGTTAAATATGAGGGAGCCAACCGCTGACCCAAGTTGGGCTTGATATTTTTTTTTACGTTGGTGAAATTCTAATGGATGTATATTAATTTGGTTGTGAGTTTGGCAATGGTGTTCTTTGAGAAGTAGATATAATTGAGTTCACCTTTCACCTTGATTTTTTAAGTCAGAACTAACTGTAATTGTGCTTGACATCATTTAGGGTGTGTTAAGGGAGGGTACATCCCAACCATCCCTAATGTATCGTGTGCTCAAGTCTGACCAAAAATTTATGGAATATATACGATATAATTTTTCTTTTAGAAAGAAATTTCCAAGGAGAGGAAGGACGTAGTTAATTTGGGGAACTGAGCTGAGTTCAATTTTATAACCAAAAAGGTGCTAATTTTTATCTTTATGTGGTATCAAACCAAAAATAACAAGGGAGGTTTTCGTTTTCATAATTGAAGAGGTATTTTGACATTTTAGAAAAGGGGTGCGTCGACTTGAGGAGAACTAGGCAATTTTTCCTTTTTTTCGGTGAAGTCTAAATGAATGAGGGTCCTAAGAAAAATTCAACAAGCCACTAGAGAGGCCTACCATATTTGGGGCATCAAGGAATAGTGTGCACTGAAAATTAAAAAAATTATTGTAGGAAATATTTTTTAGGATACAGAGGGCTTAGTGGAGAATGAATCTTGAACTATATTTTTTTAGGAAAAAACTTAGTGGAAAATGTGAGCACAAAATATAGGAACTATAACCAACACGTAGATCATGAGGTATTAAAGAATACTTCTCATGAATTCAAGGGTAAATATAGGATTTAAGTGGATAGATACCACTAGACATAAGCAAGATTGAGATGATTAGAACTGGATAACTAATCACGTAAATATGGTCTTTAAAATTTTGATTTAGACAGTAAGGGAACTAACAACTTTGTAGGTATAAGCTGGTATAGACAATGGTGTTGTAGATTATCTAGAGAGGGGAAAACATTTATCTAAGAGAACCTTGCGGTAGAGAGGTTTCATAAGGAAATAAGGATTCCAGCTGAGGTTGGAAAAGAGAGAAGAGGAGAGGATGTCCTAGAAAGGATAGAACCAGTGAGGTTCTAAAGAGGTGAGAAGTAGGTGCAATATCCAGAGAGAGAGAGGAATGCTTAAGAATTTATAGTGGAAGGAACCAGAGAAGTGTCGATAGATAATTGGAGGTGAGTTGTTTAGGTAACAAGTAAGGTGAAGCTTGTTACAGGACTAGGTTGTATATTACGATGAACATGGAGGAGCCCATGCAGATAAGGAATAAGGTGATCGTTGTTGGTCATAATGAAAATTTGAGTAAGAGCCACAATAAAGGAGAGAAGGATGCTAAGATAAATTGCATGAGGAGGATGAGTGATGATGAGCTCAAAAAGGATATGAATGAGTTGAAGGTGCAGATTAATGCGCTAATGCAACTTCTATAAGAGAAGGAGATAAAGGTGAGGATAAAGGTCATATTCTGTCTTAAAAAAAATGATTTTAAGAATAAATCCCCAAAATTTAGATAGTTTGGGAAAAGGAGGATAAGACCTTTGATAAAATATTAGTGAGAAGAAGTAGAGCTCAAAGTAGCTAAGCCTAAGAAAGGTGTAGTTCACTATTTTAAACTTCAAGAAGGATCACTCCTTGAAGATAAGGAGATAGGATTGGTGTAATTTTATAGAAATAAGAGGTAATAGAAGATATTTTCCTCTGTAGACCAAATAAGAAATAATTAATGGCTAAGGCACTAATTATGATGAGGACTATGTGAAGAGTCCACATCAGTAGGGAGAGGTGTTGATAGAAGAGGAAGCTAAGAGACATTGATCTTTTTAAACTAAAAAATTTTGTGGGAGTTTCGATTTTTCCAACGAGGGTTACAAAGAGGAAGAGATGGAAATAGTCGAAAGTCTCATGAACTATGGGACAAGTCAAAATATACAAAAGGTGTTGGAGGTATCAATGGAGGTCCAAGAACCTCACTCTGTTAAAACCAATATTCTTTTTTAATGTGCAGATCAGAAAGAGGGACCACCATCAGAAGTTGTCATACACGATGATAAGACGGTAAGGGAAAAAATTATGGAATAAACTAACGATTATAGTCAACATATTTAAGGAAGAGCATGTGATCCAGCCTTAAGTCATGTAGATAATAGGAAACCATTTGAAGTTTTCATAAAAACTATGGGTGAAGAAGAGCCAAAATTTTCCCACAAAGAGAAGGAAAAACCAAAATTGGGCACATCTATGTCAAAGGGTGATCAAGTGCTCAAAAATATGCCCAAAAATGAAAGTTTTCAGAATGGTGTGGAACATGAATGATCGTGTATATCTCGTCATTCTGAATCTGAGGTAACTTCTTTCGTAGAAACCTGAAACCATATGCTCCCGGAAACGTGTTTTGTTCGTTTTCCCAAACAAATAAAATTTTAGATAAATTGTGTAAAATTTCTAGTCAGCAGTCCATACAGTTGTCTTGGCATGGCTGACTCATCAAGGTTGATTGGGCATGGTTTACCAATTAGGTCATGCCATTTTTCTCTTTTTTATTTTTGTTGGGTGACATATTTTTATTGCTTTAGATGTTAGCCAACCACATGCTGCCACGTGGCCCAATCAAAGGCTGCCATGTGCCAGCACGGGGGCCACGAAAAAGTTGGTAGCAATCTCAATTAGCCTTTAGTGGATTTGAACACTGGACCACCTTGGAAACAACACAATTACTAACTAGTCGAGCCACATGTTTCTTATTAAACATTGTATCCAAATGTTATATAAAGTTAACACATGGGAGGTTTGGGATAAGTGGTCAGGGCTTCACCCCGGTGCCTCCCATATACGATACCATATAACCCATGGCTCAGAATCGATGGTGCGGTGGAGTTGGAGTCTATCCAATGTTTAATTCAATAAATTTTCCGCTAAATTTTTATATCAAATAAATGCGCCATTTTTAATTTAAAAAATAATAATTCGAACCATATCATTATCGTTAAAAATGTGGATTTTAGGCGTTATTGGGAAAATTAACTATCCGACAATTTTTCCCAAAATTGCATGATTTTGTTGCTCGTTTAGTTGAAATCAGCGCAGAGTTATAGGTACAGTCCGAATTTTGTGGATTTTTGCTGCGGTTAGCAACAAAACTAAGGAGGCTCACAAATTCTTTAGCTTTTTACCAATTTTGGAGCAGAAAGAGGCTAGGCAGAAATTTTTTGGTCCTTTAGAGTCGATGGAATAGGTTCTTAAGCCATTCAACCACTATAAAGGTATGTTATCACCATTTTCATATAATGAAAGAGGGCCAAGCCATTGAAATATGGACGAAGGAGACATAGCCCATGAGGGGTGAACTCCTTCATCGTTTGTCGTGTTGTGGTTATTTTTATGGTGTATTTCTCTATGGTTTATGTTATTTTAGAGCTTTAAATTTATGTTTTATATATTTAAAAATTTAACATAAAGACCCATAAAACTCAATTTTTAACACTTGCAATTTACAAATCGTGAAGCAAACTTTTTTTAATATCTCATACATATCATGTTTTTCTATCAGAGATTTAGTTTTCTTTGTTGTTGTGAGGATTTAATTGTGTGAAATTGTATGTGATCCTTACAATTTTCAATCTCAAGAGAGGAGAAGGAAATCATGTTGTTGCAAGTCCTCAAGTTAGGTCAAGGACAAATAGAGCATGTTTTCCACAATCTCCACCACAAATGCTTCCAAAAATTGCAGTTGAAGCTTCAACAAGTATGTCACATGAAGGAGAGCCTGAAAATATGTCAAAGAGTGAAAAATAATTCATGAAAGTACTCTTTCATATGAAAAGAATGTTCAAATTTCTCTATGAGGTGAGAAGCTCAAGGATGCAAGGTGAAAGTTCCAATATTCTGAAAGGAGACAAGTATTCAAAAGGAGAATAATGAGATGGAGACAAGCCTTCAAGAGGTAATGGGAATCATGACAAACCAAATTTGACACCATCATTATCCTCATCACCATCTTCACAATCATCTTCTTCCACAACAAGCCCTTCACACACACCTCCACATTCTCCAAAAGTTCATCGTAAAACTCCATTTTTGAAGCTTCAATTAATTTTGATTTTCCTATCTATGATCGAGAGGTAGATTCTGAAATATTAGAAAATTATGTGCATGAACTTGAAGTGTATTGCAGGATACAAAGAATCAAGGATGATGACACAAAGATTCAACTTGCTTCATTAATATTGGAAAGTGCATCTCTTATTTGGTGGGAATCGAAAACTCAAGAGGACATGAAGAAACATGATAAGGTTTTAACCTCTTGGAATGATATTTTTTCTTCCTTAAGGAGACAATTTTATGCATTAGCACACATGAAAAAGGCTATAATGAACTGGAAAAACTTTAGGAAAGGTAAAGGACAAAGCGTGCAAAAATATAATCAAAAGTTCAGGAGAAGAGCACTAATTTTGGGTTTAGTGTTGACATCTCTAGAAACTTTGTTAAGGTACATTACAGGTTTGCATAGTTGCCTAAAACATAATATTCTCATGTTTAATCCTTCAAATTTGGATGAAGTACGTGTAGATGCCACACATCTAGAGGCAAGAGAGAAACATGTTTCATAGGAGACAAGTGATGATACCTTTGAGTCTTAACATAAAGGAAAGGGTATGTTCGAGGGTAAAGGTAAGAATAATGATTCCATCAATATGGAGAAATAAAAAATCACATGAAAACAATGTTCCGGATATGGGCATGATGAATATCATGGCTGGAATCTTCATCTAGAGATGGGACCCAACAACCTTAAAACAATGATAAGGAGAAGACAACTACTAAAATAACACAAAATTTAGGTTTTGATTCTGGAGATGAAACAAAGATCACTACATTGGATTTGAAAGGTAAGGAAATTGCAATTACTAGTTCTTCAAGTTGTCAAAATAGTACTCAAGATGATGAAAAAATACTTGAGCTTTCCCATGTTAGAGTTATTTGAAAGCATACCAAGGTTGACATCCAATTTGATAGTGGCTCACAAGAAAACCTTATTTCTTAAGACTTAGTCAAGAACTTGAATTTAAAAACCATTCCTCATCCAATACCTTATACTTTAGGTTGGATATGTAAGAAGGAAAATTTGTAGGTGACGATGAAGTGCATACTTAGATTTGCAATCACTGGAAATATTCTTGATGAAGTTGAACTTCATGTTGTTCCACTTTATATTTTTGGTATTTTTTTGGGTAGCCCATATCTTTATTATATGAGACTAATATTTCATAAAAATGAGAATAAGTATTAGTTTTTCAAGAATTGTATTGAGTACATTGTTAGAGTGCATAGTAAGAAGATGAATTTGTCTCTTATGCATGATGGACAAATGAAGAGAATTGTGAATCCTAGTAAAACGTTTTCTTTGTTAATGTTCAAGCTTCACGGTGTTGTGAATGAGGGCTTTGAAGGATATGCATAAAATGAAAATTCTAAATTCATTGAGGTTGCTAATGGTTGTGATAAGATTTTTAAGCAGTCTACATGTTGCCTCCAAAAAGAGGGCAACAAGATGTGCTAAAGTTGCAGCAACATGCATCATTATTGAGTAGCGATGTGAACAAGATGTCAATTCAAGAGAGTGAAAAGGTCAAATAGAAAGAACCAAATCGAGACGACCAACTTGATCCCAAATCGGGACGACCAGCTTGATATTTCATTATATTCCTTTTAGTGTTACAACACATATATATACATGCCGAAGCATACATAAACCCTAATCCATTAACCCTGGATTAGAACATAACCATAGTTCCCTTGATCGAATCTAAAAAAATACCAAGGGCTGAAAACCATCGTACCCCAAAACCATGTGCAAAACCATGCACAAAACCATGGGCACGTGACTAGTCGTGGAAAGAATATAACACATACCCAACAATGGTACCCAAACGATAGTTTAAAGCATGGGTAGGAACAAAAATTGCAATAACACTTGATACGATAAAGGAAAATCACCAACGAATCTATGTGTTTATACCATAAAAGTATAATTTAGTAAATTTTATAGTGTTTGCATATGAATGTCTAAGTTTGTGTTTAAGGATTTATTTGTCTAAAAATTGAATTATCATGTTGAAGCTTGGTAGTTCATTCGAATTCAAGATAAATTCTAGAGGAATGACACCAACAGATATTTTGGGTGTGGATTTTAAAGGTAGAATTAAACCAAGTATTACTTTGTGCACTGAGTATTCTAAACACATCTATAGGGAGTAGTGGGAGGAATCAATTTCCCTTAAACAACAATTACATTATAAAATCTTGGAACAAGAAATAAAACAGAAAGTAAATACTACTATCCTAGGAGATATTAAGAAGGTATGGCCATTACCTAAATCTTGTAGCTGAAGGGGACTGGATTTAAAACATTTTGATCTAAGATGCAAAATTTTAGACATAAATTAGTCACTTTTTCAGTATGCAAATCCTGTAAAAATTTCGTTGCTTAGTCACTTTTTTAGTATGAAAATCATGTACAGCTTTGGTTGTCATTGGTCTGATGCTTTTCAGGGTATTGTTCTTACAGGATTATTTTAGGAAATGTTAGATAGAATGGTGATGTTAGGGTATATAAGTAGTGAGATTGATCCATTGTGGCTTTATTTTATTGAATTTTAAATAAAGACATGTTGTTTGTAAGATTGAAACCCCCAATTGCCAAATAACAGCCATCAGAACATGTTGAGATATGTCAATTTTTCTAGCTACCACACAGAGCATCAAGTACTGCACTACCTCCATTGGTTATAGGCAAAAGATATTTCTTTGTGCCACAGTATGATTCCCTTAGGATCATGCACTATGATATTGAATGCAACTGTAAAAATTGTGCATGTTACTTGGCCAAGTTTTGCTAACATGCATCCTTTTGCACATCAAGATCAAGCTATTGGTTACCAGGTATGGTTGTCATTTTATTTACTGAGATATAGATGACAGTTTTAGTATAATAACAAATACTTCTTGAAAAAGCATGAAAAATGCATATTTTGTTGCATGAGATTTTCAAAGATTTGGGAAATATTATTTATGACATTACTGCGTTTGATTCATTCTCTTTGCAACCAAATTCTGGTGCAGCAGGGGAGTATGATGGACTGATGCTCATTCGTGCTTATCATCAAGTAGGTGCTCAAAAATTTTGAACCTTATAAAAATGTTTACCAAGAATAGTGCCTAAGACATTGGATTTAGTGTTGAAATGCACATAAAACCTTCACAGGCAAGAGAAGAGGGGCACAGGAATGTTCGTACTATTTCTGTATCTACTCATGGAACAAATCCTACAAATGTTGACAATAAAATCTAATAAAATATACATATAAGTAATGATGTTCTCTCCAAGCCAATCTATAGCAAAGATCATGTCTTGTTTAAGAATTGAAAGCTTTATCTATTCTTAGTATGCCTTTTTTGCTAGAGATTTCATACTTGATTTCTAACATTTTTTCAACGATTAATTCTATCATTGAGAAATCTATTTCATGAAATATCCAGGATTGATCAGCAATTGCATATTTCATCAATTTCCTTGCATTTAACAAGCATCAAGATAGTCCAACATAGCTAGCTTTGCATCAATTTTGGGGTCTTTGGCATCTAAGGTTTATTGTGTTGTTATATTTGTTTTCCAACACAAAACATTTGTGTAATTTATCCTGTTGTTTACTCTTTGAGTCATTAATTATCACTATCTTCACTTCTTTATCAGATATTATGAGGCTTTTTCTTATTGTTAAAAAACAATTTTTTGTTGCAAATCTCGAATAAAACCCTAGTTTATGAGAGCCAAGTATATTTTCTTGATTGTATGAGTTCGAGAACTTATTTGAGCCTCGATTGGTTGACGTAAGTCTCTAGATTGAGCCAACCCTGGAACTTATTTTATTGGAATTATAACTTATTCCACTTGAAACCCTAATTATTGCATACTTATTCCCAAGTGAATTTTTGTTGTAGAACCCTTAGGGGGCATTTAGCCTATAATCCAAATTGGGTTACTCTCTTGGGGTAATTGTTTCCAACCACTAAGGCGAGGGGAATAAATGCTGAGGTGACAATGGTAACTCATCCATTGTTGTGTTCAATCTAGGTTGCTTAGTGAGACCTTGCACTAAGATTCTAGATTTTGCAGTAACAGGCAACATAAGGGAGCTTCTAATAATTGCAATAGTGTTCCTATTGTTCGATATTTATTATGAATTTCAAACTCACAATTTAGGAAAATATGAATCATCATTAGTTTGATTTTGGTCTATATTTATTTCAGTAACTAAATGTTCTATATAGTAGAAGAAATATAGAAGACGTGTAGGTCATATTTATTTCGGTAAGTAAATGTTCTAATAGTAGAACAAATATAGAAGACGTTTTGGTCTGTATTTATTTTAGGAAGTAAATGTTTTATATAGTAGAAGAAATATAGAAGATGAATTTAAAAGACACATCCCTTACTTTTTGCTCAAAATATTTCTACAATTTTAGTTTTCTTTCCCAAACTATTGTTATTACCTTTGATCTCTTGTCTTCCTTTTCATTTTTGGATAGTTTAAATATTTTGCTATGGTTCTTTATATCTCTCAACATCATTTCTATGTTTTTCATACATGTGGATGTAATTTTTCTATTATAGTTGTTTCTTATTTTTTACTTTACATTCTTCATCCTTTTTCACGTTATACTTTTTGGCATCTGAAACCCATTCCTTTATTCTGTTCAATCCGTCATAACATCCTATAATGTGCATACGTGAAGCACCTAAAGCCATAAACAATATTTCTTGTTATCTTTTGGTAACATCCACGAAGGATGGACCAAGAGGAACATATTTTCTTTCTTTCTTCTTGAATTTCAGATTTGGAAACATGATTTAGCGAGTGTGATTGTTGGAAATGGAAAATGAGTAGTTTCATGAGATTCTAGCTAGAAAACTAACACACAACTTTTAGAACACCCTTTTGTAATTTAGTGTGCAGCAGAAACAATCAGGTTTTCTAATTATGAAATTTGTCATAATTACCCTTTTTAAGTGCTGCTAATAAAATCTAATAAAATCTACATAAAAGTAATGATATTCTCTCCAAGTCAATCTAGAGAAAATATCATGTCTTGTTGAAGAATTGAAGACTTTATCTATTCTTAGTATGGGTTTTTTACTACAGATTTTATACTTGATTTGTAACATTTTCTTACTAAAATATTATTATGCATAATTGTTCCATGGTTAATTCTATCATTGAGAAATCAGTTTCATGAAATTTCTAGGGCTGATCAGTAATTCCATATTTCATCAATTGCCTTGCATTTAAGAAGCATGAATATAGTCCAGCATAGCTAGCTTTGCATCAATTTTGGGGTCTTTCCAGCAATTTATAACTGACTTCAATTTGTTGTCTCACTAATTTAGTGTGCAACAGTAGCAATCAAGTTGTCTAGTTATGAAAGTTGTCATAATTACCCTTTTTGCAATTGTTTGTGTGCCAATTTATATATTTGGTGCATCAATTCTAGGCTCTTTCTGACTGATTTCAAATTGCTGTCTCACACTAATTTAGTCTAGAAAAACACAAAATTATCATCCATTTTAGAATATATCTCACTAATTTAGTGTGTAGCAACAACAATTTAGTGTCTCGAAGGATAAAATCAGCCAAATAAACTTGCTATCCATCACTATTTTTTAGGCAGAAATAGGTTGTCATAATTACATTTTTTGCACTGGTTTATGTGCCAATTTATACCAAGTATTTGGTGCATCAATTTTAGGCTCTTTCTGACTGATTTCAAGTTTCTTTTTGACAATAATTTAATGTAAAAAAACACAAAATTATCATCAGTTTTACGATATATGCAAACCTTATGGATCTATATTCCACATGTACACAATGAAACCCAATTTTCAACATCTAATTAAACTCGGCACTCGTACAAACCCTGCCATTTCCATTTGCTAAAGAAATTCCAGATTTGGGTGATCTTGCTGAAGTGACATGTTGACTTGGTATCCAGTTCTATTTTCAACGGTCGCATTTCACATCATGTTGTTGCTCCTATTATTGTCATATGTAGTATGGTTTGGTGATGGTCATTAGTTTCAGTGATCAGTAAAGTTCCAGGTTAACTGTAGAGGGATATCTGTCTACTAGTTTTTTCGTCAACTTTCTTCGTCATCCTAGTTTTTCCATCAATTTTTTTCACGAAAGTATAGAAATACTTCCAATACAATCATCTCTAACATGATATGCTGGAGATGTCTTTATCAATATGAATAGTTATTACAATTAGATAAGACGTGAGTGCTATGTTTCAGATGCTCAAAACATTTATGTCACCACATAGTATGCAAGCTGTTTATATCATCATGTGGAGGAAGCTCTTTATTGCATAAGAATAATTATCTGACAATCATCTGCACAATCCATTTAAAAAAAAAAAACGAGCTTCAGGGACTTTCCATAAACTGCAAAATTAAGTGTGGTACGTGGCGTGAGCTGAGTGACCTGAAGCAACAACAGGAGAAAATATGACAGTGGAATTCACCTCATTGTTGTGTCTTAGTTTGGCTTTGTGTTGTGAGGCCTCTCTCAAGACCTGCTAGATTTTGAGGCAACAAGGCCTAGCAATAGATAGGTTTAAAATAATTAAGGCTATTTCTTTCTATTCTCTTCATTTTTTATTTTCTATTTTTTTAAATTGAGATAAAGCCAAAAGAGACACTTTGTGATCTCCTATAGAATTTAGGGATGCCTTGATCTAACCATATGTGAGGAATATACTAGGAAGGGGACATCCTTGAGGTAGACTTGTGGATGTTAGGGGGGTGCCAACACCATGTCTTGCCATCTCTTGAATGCAAGGAAATGTGCTTGTCGTTGGAGCATTAATACTCCAATACTTAAATGCATTGTACTAAGGTGAAATTATGTTATATCACTTAGACATAAGTGTTAACAGTTATGAATGGTCAGGTAAGTCAAGTATGATTAACTACCTCATGAATAAATATACAAAGAGATCTTGCTAACTGTATGCAATGACTCCATTTACAATGAAGTTTATATTCTACATCTTCATTATGAAATGTTTAATAATGATAGAAAATAACTTTCCCTAAGGCAACTGCTTAAGTTGGAAAATGATATTATTTTATGATTTTCAAAAAATTATGTTATCTCTAATTTAAGTTACCTGATGTTCTCTCGCGAATGAAAATGTGTACTTTTATTCTTCATACTTGATTTTCTCCATTGACTACCTTTTAGGAAATGTTGTATATGGGATACAACATGCTTAATTTTTATAGTTGTTTTTGAAGTTTCTTGCAAAAATGACTTTTACATTAATATGTTTTTATTGCTTTGAAATGGCAATTCTTCGTTGGGGGCAATTGGAAATGTGTAAGTATCCTATTCTATCTCCTATACCTCTTTACATTATCAGTTTTATAATCATATTTTTTGTCTAATTTGTGCATTAAAGCTTGTGGCATAGCCAAGACGATAACTTTAGGTACTTGATCATTTGGCCTTTCCTTTTCTGTCTATTGTTGTCTATGGTCATTTACTATGTAGCAACAACAATTTAGTGTCTCAAAGGATAAAATCAGCTAAATAAAATTTCTATCCTACATTTTTTTTTATGTAGCAATAGGTTGTCATAATTACCCTTTTTGCAGTGGTTTATGTGCCAATTTATACCAAGTATTTGGTGCATCAATTTTAGGCTCTTTCTGACTGATTTCAACTTGCTGTCTGACACTAATTTAATGTAAAAAAACTCAAAATTATCATCCATTTTAGGATATATGAAAATTGTCACACCTCCCAATGCACAAAATTCTTTTTTTCTATTTGGTTGCGTCGTTTCCAGTTAATGCGAATGAGGCACTCTGTCATTTCGTTGCAGGTTTACACTATGATTTCTTTTCAATTTCTATTCACCTCCCCACTTTGTCTTTCCATATTGTAATTTTCTTGATTGGTAATAATTATAATTATGTTAATTATAATTACCTCTGACATAACCAAATGTCCTTGTTATATTACCCCATTTCCATACAACTCTTCATTTTATATCATTATAATTATATTAATTATAATCACATTCGACATTAACCAAATGTCCTTATTATATTACTCCACTTCCATACAACTCTTCGTTTTGTATCATAACCTTTGGACTCTTAGTCCATTTGTACAGAGGGGAATTCGATGTGGTTTTATGTGCTTTCCATGTTACTATAGTTTCATGCACGTATACAATCCAACCTTATTCTTTGTTAATAATAACATAACCTTTGCGGAATTTGAATCACCAACTATACAAGTCGGGTATTCATACTTCATTCTCCGTCATGTCTTATCATTTGTTTATGTGAATTTTGGGCGTATTAAATGTAACTCGACGTAATATCCCAGTTGGAATTTTATGAACTGACCAAGTGAAGGTCGACGTCCCTCTGTCTTCCACGGTGAGCCACCATAAGGTTTTAACACTCATTGTATGGGTGGTAGAGGGTCTCGTTCAGTTGTGATCACGTGGCGTTGGTTCCACGTAATACAACCTTCATTCCGCCTTGTTTCCAAAGCGATTTTCCACCGTATGGCCAGATCGACCTGCATTCAATTCGTTGCTTGTCGTATTAATTTTGGACCAAAGGGGGTACCTCACCTCTTAATTACTCGATCCGTGGCTTCACCATGCGGATCTCGCCAGGTGGATGACTTGGATTTCATCTGGCTATTAGGGTTTGTTGTTTTGATTCATAACACACTGTTATAAATCAACTTGGTCTTGGTTCGGCGGCTCTTTTACCTCCCCCTGCGTTTGGTTTGTTTCTGGACCGTGCGTGACAACGCCATGGCCACTGGAGTGATTCGTTTCATTTCTTCACCTTACTCCTGATAACAATTTCCTCGGTAAGTTCCTGTGCCAGAGCTTGTAAACTTTCGCTCTCTATAATTTTTTTTGTCAGTTCTCAGGCTCCCACTTTCGATTTAGAGCTCCATGTTTCTATTCACACCAGCTCTACGATTTGGTATTATAGTCTTCTTCTATTGGAATAATTATAACGAAGGGCTCTATTTTTATTTTGTTCAGAGAATATACATTCGCCTTTCCAGGAACTTGATTAACTTGGGTTTTCCTACCTAGCTTGGGAGATTCTAATGCGCCATCTCAGAAGTAAGGTTGTACGCAGGCTCTCATGGCTTCGTAGCCCACTTCACTTTTCAAATGAACTTGATTACGCGTCCATTCATTTAGTGCCGTAAGGATTCTATGCCCTCAGCCCTCTGATTAGAACCTTTGTTGTTTGACCAAGCATAGAAATAATTTTCTATTTGTTCGTTCTCTAGAGGTTTCTCGTTTTTAGTCGATTCTTGCATGTAACCCTTTATTCATGACAATTCTATGGTTACCTATGGCAGATCGGTAAGGGAGTAGGGACTTCTCCCTCTCCAGGTATTACTGCTTCCTCAGTTATCGTTTGACTTGATTCACGTTATATTTTTTTCTATCATCAGCGTTTCATTGATGTTGGTTTTTCTTGTCGTGCAGGTAAATGTCGTGCTCTCCTTCGCACTTGCAGAGATACGTGGCTCCCTTAAAATATTAAAAATTGTTTACACGCTCATTGCAGGTTGGTATTAACCGAACTCTGTCAGAAGGAATTTGTTCTTCGCTCCTGGTTATAGGGTTTATATTTTGCCATGAAATATTGTAATGATACAATTGTAATTATTTTTAACCCTATAAGAAATTCCCCGCTCTAAATAATTATGGGGCTCAGTTCATGGGACTTTATAAGGTTGTTTCGAAATTGTATAATATATCCACATATACATCAGTCTTTTCTGGGTTTTTATAATACCCACTTTTGATTTCATCTATTGTTATTATGAGTCTGCTCCAGCAGTACCCTCTCTTTGCTCGTTTTGACTTGACTGAAAGAAATACTTAACTTTTGGCAATTAAATTCCTTGCTTTGTTTATATATATATATATATATATGTTACACATACTGTTCCTTCTGGGTAGTTTATTGCCTCTAGACTTTCAGTCATGTAATTGGTAACTATATTCGTACTATGGACACATTAGAGTGAATAATGTACTGTAACATCAATTTTCCTATTCCAGGAGAACATTGGTTCTATAATGGTAAAATTTAAATGTCTGCATGAAATCAATAGTATTATTATAAGTCAAAACTTTCTAAGTTTCTTCCTCCAGTGTAATAAATGAGTTGATCATTTATAACAGAATGACATTGTAGTTCTATGCAGATACTTGAGGAATAAATTTGTTATGTCTTTACACAGAATATGTATCCCAAATTCTCTACAGGGATGAATGCACCTGCATTTCTGTCTGTATGTTTAGAGGACATTGGGGTGCATAATCTACAAATTTACCCTCTTGATTGGGATTATCACGAAAACTAGAATATAGATAGTTCAATGAACATGCATGTGGATATTTACTCAACTGTCCTTTGTATTTACTTACTACGCTATACTATTAGAATTATTTCATAAGTTACCTATCTATGATCAATCTTTGAAATTTATCAGTTGCTTTCCTCTGCTATAACATGTGTTGCTTACATACAACTTTCTTGACCATTAATTTTCTAATTAAATGTGAATGGTATGTTGGCCCTGTAGTCAGTTTGTAGAGTCTCTCCTTCTGCTCTCTCATGCACAGTGTAAGTTTCCATTCATTTCATACTATTTTCCAATATAATACAGGAGCTTCGATTTCTCTCTCATATATGTATATATTAGAATCATGCTAGGAAACAGAAGTAGATTAAAAAAATTGCACAAATTTTCCTGTGGAAACCAAATTAAGTATCCTTAGATTTAAACCAATCACTGGTTTAGAGACTCTGGTGGATTCTACTTCACTAATCCAATTCTACAACTATACATAATTTCATGGATAATTTCCTTATGATCAGTTCTGTTAAATGTAGAATTGATATTCTAATAAACATTCAAATTTTTTAGATGTAGCAAATTCATACTATATGAAATAGAACATCAATAATTTTAGAGACATACCACTCATGCAATTGACCAACCTCCCAACCTTAGAGTCCTTTTTGTCTCCCAGAACTCACCCCCGAGCTGAGATCTTCTCCTTGCAACAGATCAACCTCTAATCTGTACAAGAGCAGCTTATTTAAGCTATTGTTCCCCAAAGAATGTTTCTAATTCTGCATCCAGAATATCAGGCTGCTTTTCTTCCTGTTTGCCTAGGCTTCCCAATTTATGGATTCTTTAAAGCTATTTTACGCTTTTCCTCAGCTTTTCCAGCTTTTTACCTCTTCCAAACTACTTTCCTCATCATTGGGGAAATTCAGATTTTTCCTCAAAATCTAAACTTAAATTTAATTTCTTTCACGGATTTTTGAAAGATTGTGGGGAAATATTTTCCTCATCCATCCTCATGGATTTAGCAAGTGATCTCACAATTCTCATTTTGGTCAAATCTGCACCACATTATTTTATTCATTTCCTCAATTAAATTTTTAATTACATTCACAAAATTTTTATCCTTTGGGGTCCACTCCCCTTAGGATTAAAGTTCAAATGTCTACTTTGAAATTCAAACACATGAATTGGGGGTGTTACATATTCCCCCTCTGAAAATAAACACCGTCCTCGGTGTTGTTCTTTAACTACTAGAGTTCATTTTGCAAATAAAAATGGATATTTTTCCATCATTTCACATTCTCTTTCCTAGGTAGCTTCTTCAGAAGTAAAGTGCTTCCACTCTACCTTTACTCTTGCTCCTGTTCTGCTTCTCAATTCAAATTCTTCCCGCTCCAATATTTGTAGCGGTTCTGGCAGAAACTCCCCTTCTGGTTCCACCTGTACAACATTCCAATCAACTATGTGAGAAGCATCATGCACATTTCTTTCCAATAACGAAACATGAAATACATCATGAACTCTAACATGGGGTGGTAAGTCCAGCTTGAAAGCCACTGGTCCCACCCTTTCTAATACTTCGAAAGGACCACAGTATCTAGGGGCCAGTTTTGCACAACTTCCCACGTAAAGGGTACTCTTTTTTGGTTTAATACGCAAATACACATGCTCCCCCACTTTAAATTCTCGGTGCACTCTTTTCTTATCAGCATAATTCTTCTGGCCATCTTGTGTTGTTTTGATGTTTCTTTGAATCTGTTTGACAATTCTTTCCATCTCTTGTAAAGCATCTGGTCCCAACATTATTTTATCTTCTGGCTGACTCTAGCTCAAAGGAGTACGACACTTCCTTCCATACAGTGCCTCAAACAGACTCATTTTGATGGAGGATTGGTAGCTGTTATTATAGGAAAATTCAGCTAAATGCAAGTAATCTTCCCACTTTGAGGGTCTATCCATCACATACATTCGCAGCATATCCTCCAAAATTTGATTAGTTCTTTCTGTTTGGCCATCGGTCTGAGGGTGGTAAACGGTACTAAAATTCAATTTAGTGTCCATACCTCCAAACAGCACTTTCCAAAAGGCTGCTGTAAACTTAGCATCTTTATCAGAAACAATCACCTTCGGAACCCCATGGAGTCTCACTACCTCCTTCAGGAACACATTTGCTACTTGAGTTGTTCCAAAGGTAGATTTCCCTGATATAAAGTGGGCAGCTTTGGTTAGAGTGTCTACTACTACCATTACATAATCATGCTGGTATTTGGTTTTGGGTAACCCTGTTATGAAATCCATGGAAACTATGTCCCATTTCCATTCTGAAATCTGTAAAGGGTTTAAAAGGCCAGCAGAATGCTGATGTTCAACTTTAACTAGTTGACATTCCATGCATCTACTTAAGTATTCTGCTACATCTCTCTTCACTCCTGGCCAGAACAACTTCTTTTTCAGTGCTGTTAACATTTTCTGATATCCTGGATGTCCTGCATATGGTTGTTTGTGGTACTCATCCAAAATTTCCCTTTTTAAGGACTCTACATTGGGAATATACAATATGTTTTTATAGTGGATCAGCCCTTTTTGATTTTGAGTGAAATCACTTTTCTCCTTTTTCTGTAATTTTACCAGAAGTGTTTCATAATTTGGGTCTTGGTTTTCTACCTTATTCACCAACTCTTCTATATCCATCTGAGCACTACTTCCAATACTATTGATATTCTGACATGCATTTTTGCTCAAGGCATCAACAAATTTATTTTCTTTCCCTCTAATATGTTTTATCTCCATATCAAATTCACTTAAAAAGGACAGCCATCTGGCTTGTCTGGCATTCAAATCAGTTTGGGAAAAGAAATATTTGAGACTAATATGATCAGTCATCAATGTAAATTTCTTTCCAAGAAGATAGTGCCGCCACATTTTCAAAGCATGGATAACAACTTCTAATTCTAAATCATAGGCACTGTAATTCTGTTCATGTATCTTCAGTTTCCTAGATTCATAGGCAATAACTAAATTTTCCTGCAAAAGAACTCCTCCCAATCCTTCTCTATAGACATCCGTACATACCACAAATTCTTTATCAGGATCTGCAATTTTCAGTATAGGGGCTGCAGTAATTTCAGTTTTAATTGATCAAAACTGTTTTGACATTTTTCAGTCCATTCAAACTTGACACCTTTCCTTTGTAATGATGTGATGGGATGTGCTATGGCAGAAAATATTTCTACAAATATGCGATAATAGCCTGCAATCCCCATGAATGATCTTACTGATGAAACATCAGCTGGTACAGGCCATTCTATTATAGCCTTTATCTTTTCAGGGTCAACCACAAGGCCTTGTTCAGAAATAATATGACCCAAGTATTGGATCTTATCTTTATAAAACTCACATTTTCTAAACTTGGCATATAGCTGATTTTCCTTTAGAGTTTGCAATACTATCCTCAAGTGTTCTTTATGTTCCTCCTCACTTTTTGAGTAGACTAAGATATCATCTATGAACACAAGGACAAATTTATCCAAGTACTTGTTTAACACACTGTTCATTAGGAAAATAAATGTGGCAGGGGCGTTTTTCAAACCAAAAGGTAGGACTACAAATTTGTAGTGACCATACCTGGTTTGAA
This sequence comes from Pinus albicaulis, assembly GCA_034641835.2. Taxonomy (NCBI): domain Eukaryota; kingdom Viridiplantae; phylum Streptophyta; class Pinopsida; order Pinales; family Pinaceae; genus Pinus; species Pinus albicaulis. The sequence continues at coordinate 1,669,676,698 of CM076575.1, read as the reverse complement.
AGGTTGTTTTGCTGATGTCTTCTTCTTTAATTCTAAGGTGGTGATAACCAGTTCTTAAGTCAATTTTCGAAAATATTGAAGCCCCTCTCACTTGATCAAAAAGATCATCAATTCTAGACAAAGGGTATCTGTTTTTAATGGTCAACTTATTCAGTTGACGATAATCAATGCACATCCTAAAGGTTCCATCTTTCTTTTTCACGAACAGCATCGGTGGTCCCCAAGGAGATACACTCGGTCTGATATACCCTTTATCTAACAGTTCTTGCAATTGCATTTTCAGTTCCATCAGTTCAGGAGGACTCATTCGATAAGGCGCTCGGGAGACAGGTGTTGCTCCTGGCACCATATCGATTGAGAAATCAATCTCTCTTTTGGGGGGAAGATGAGGGATTTCCTTTGGGAAAACTTCCTTGAATTCTCTTATTACTGGTACCGCATCCAGTAATTCCTCTTCAGTTTTCTGTTATGTTTCTTCCACATGCACTGCATAAACTTGGTATCCTTTTCTAGTTGTTCTTTTTAATTGGAATGTTGAAATCTGTCTTACAGAAATAGGTTGTTGTTTCCCTCTGAGAATAAAAGGTTTCCCTTCCTCATCTACACAATGCAAAGTATTATCCCAGCAATTCATCAAGGCTTTCTTCTTTTCTAGCCAATCCATTCATATCAGTAAATCATATGACCCTAAGGGCAGAATGTTCAAATTTACTTCTGTTTGAAGCTCATTTAATTTGATTTCTGTTCTGGGCAATTTATGTGTTACCTTTCTCTTAGTTCCAGTGGCTAGCTGTACCAGCCATGACTGTTGAAATTTTTCAGTTTTTAGGTTACAGTTTTCTACAATCTTGGGACTAATGTAACTCAAAGAAGCACCTGGATCAATCAGAACAGTAACAGGTATGTCAGAAATCTTACCCTCCATTTCCACCATGGTTTCTTGATGTTCTTCTTGCCGATTTTCCAGGGCTGCACTGATAGTCGGTATATTTCTGGCTATATCGTTTACTGTTGTCGCTTCTCGATCCCTCATGAGCATATGAATGTTTCGATGCAGACAGTCCCTCAAAAGATGGGGTTCTCCACAGCCCCAACATTTCAGGGGTTCTCTCATTTTGACTGTCCCTCCCTTTTTACTGTCTCCATCTATTTGTTTGGAAGCTACTTGGGACTGAACAATTTGGCTTTCTTTGGGTTTATTAAACTTTTTCCGCTGATGGTCTCTGCCAAAATTTTTTAAATCGACTGGTTTCAGTTTCCTCCCTTTGAACTCATAATTATTTACCCAGCTTTTCCCTTGTTCAGATTTTCCTTTGAACTATTGGTAACATAATTTGGCTTTTCTAACAGCTTCATCCATTGTTTTTGGGTTGTCAAACTCGATTTTCTCTTTTTATACAGCAGGCAAGCAATTTAGAAATCTTTGAACTTTTGCCTTCTCTTCCTTTATGTAGGGTACATATCTCAACAGATTTGTAAACTTAGTAACAAAATCATCTATAGTGAGCTGTCCCAGTCTAAGTTCATGAAATTCTTTTGCTTTATCATCATAGTAACATTCATTTAGGTAGCAGTTCTTGAACTTAACCTGAAAATCTTCATAGGTGATTGTCTTTTCATCAATGACATGCACCACTTTCGTCTCCTCCCACCACAAGGTAGCCTTGCCTTGTAGCTAATAAACATCTAATATGGCCTTCAAATTGCTATCATATTCATAGACCTGGAAGTACTTGATCATGTTCAATAACCAAGCTTCCGCATCCTCCTCCTTCTCCCCATCATAGGAGGGAGACTTGATTTTCCGGAATTCCCCCTGTAATTCCTTTTTCTGTTTGTATTGATTCCTTACTGCATCTTTATCTTTAGACTCATCATTTTTCCTCTTTCTGGAACCTTCGCCTTCCCAGCTGTTCCGCGAAGTTAATTCTCTGATGAGCTTTTTCTGCTCCTCACTGGCTAATGACAATCTGTCATTCTGGCTTTTTATCTCCGCTAGCTCTTGTTGCAATTCTCGCAACATAGCCATCATGGGCGCGTTTGGATCTGGTGCATTTTCCTCATCACGTAGATCAACATAAATTTCTCCACCTTCTTCCATTTCAGCACCACTGTACACACTCAACACAGATCAGGGAAATAATAAAAAAATACAATAATAAATTTATTTTTTTTTCTTTTCCACAGAATTAAATTTATGCAGTGAATACACAGCAACAGTGAGCACAATGTCACCAGCCCAATTTTGTAACGCGGGCTCTGATACCATTTGTCACACCTCCCAATGCACAAATTTTTTTTTTCTGTTTGGTTGCGTCGTTTCCAGTTAATGCGAATGAGGCATTCTGTCATTTCATTGCAGGTTTACACTATGATTTCTTTTCAATTTCTATTCACCTCCCCACTTTATCTTTCCATATTGTAATTTGCTTGATTGGTAATAATTATAATTAACTCTGACATAACCAAACGTCCTTGTTATATTACCCCATATCCATACAACTCTTCATTTTATATCATTATAATTATATTAATTATAATCACATTCTACATTAACCAAATGTCCTTATTATATTACTCCACTTCCATACAACTCTTCGTTTTGTATCATAACCTTTGGACTCTTAGTCCATTTGTATAGAGGGGAATTCGATGTGGTTTTATGTGCCTTCCATGTTACTATAGTTTCATGCACGTATACAATCCAACCTTATTCTTTGTTAATAATAACATAACCTTTGCGGAATTTGAATCACCAAATATACAAGTCGGGTATTCGTACTTCATTCTCCCTCATGTCTTACCATTTGTTTATATGAATTTTGGGCGTATTAAATGTAACTCCACATAATTTCCCAGTTGGAATTTTATGAACTGATCAAGTGAAGGAAGATATCCCTTTGTCTTCCACGGTGAGCCACCATAAGGTTTTAACGCTCGTCGTATGGGTGGTAGAGGGTCTCGTTCAGTTGTGATCACGTGGCGTTGGTTCCACGTAATATAGGCTTCGTTCCGCCTCGTTTCCAAAGTGATTTTCCACCATATGGCCAGATCGACCTGCATTCAATTCGTTGCTTGTCATATTAATTTTGGACCAGAGGGGGTACCTCACCTATTAATTACTCAATCCGTGGCTTCACCATGCGGATCTCGCCAGGAGGACGACTTGGATTTCATCTGGCTATTAGGGTTTGTTGTTTTGATTCATAGCACACTGTTATAAATCAACTTGGTCCTGGTTCGGCGGCTCTTTTACCTCCCCCTATGTTTGGTTTCTTTCTAGACCGTGCGTGACAACGCCATGGCCACTGGAGTGATTTGTTTCATTTCTTCGCCTTACTCCTGATAACAATTTCCACGGTAAGTTCCTGTGCTAGAGCTTGTAAAATTTTGCTCTCTATAATTTTTTTAGTCAGTTCTCAGGCTGCCATTTTCGATTTAGAGCTCCACGTTTCTATTCACGCCAGCTCTACGATTTGGTATTATAGTCTTCTGCTATGGGAATAATTATAACGAAGGGCTCTATTTTTTTTTTGTTCAGAGAATATACATTCGCCTTTCCAGGAACTTGATTAACTTTGGTTTTCCTACCTATCTTGGGAGATTCTGATGCGCCATCTCAGAAGTAAGGTTGTATGCAGGCTCTCTTGGCTTCATAGCCCATTCCTCTTTTCAAATGAACTTGATTACGTGTGCATTCATTCAGTGCCGTAAGGATTCTACGCCCTCGGCCCTCTGATTAGAACCTTTTTTGTTTGACCAAGCATAGAAATAATTTTCTATTTGTTCGTTCTTTGGAGGTTTCTCGTTTTTAGTTGATTCTTGCATGTAACCCTTTATTCATGACAATTCTATGGTTACCTGTGGCAGATCGGTAAGGGAGTAGGGGCTTCTCCCTCTCCAGGTATTACTCCTTCCTCGGTTATCGTTTGACTTGATTCACGCTATATTTTTTTCTATCTTCAGTGTTTCATTGATGTTGGTTTTTCTTGTCGTGCAGGTAAATGTCGTGCTCTCCTTCTCACTTGCAGAGATATGTGGCTCCCTTAAAATATTAACAATTGTTTACTCGCTCATTGTAGTTCAGTGTTAACCGAACTCTGTGAGAAGGAATTCGTTCTTCGCTCCTGGTTATAGGGTTTATATTTTTCCATGAAATATTGTAATGATACAATTGTAATTATTTTTAACCCTACAAAAAATTCCCCGCTCTGAATAATTATGGGCCTCAGTTCATGGGACTTTATAAGGTTGTTTCGAAATTGTATAATATATCCACATATACATCAGTATTTTCCGGGTTTTTATAATACCCACTTTTGATTTCAGTTATTGTTATTATGAGTCTGCTCCAGCAGTACCCTCTCTTTGCTCGTTTTGACTTGACTGAAAGAAATACTTAACTTTTGGCAATTAAATTTCTTGCTTTGTTTATATATATATATATATATATATATATATATATATATATATATATATGTTACACATATTGTTCCTTCTGGGTATTTTATTGCCTCTAGACTTTCAGTCATGTAATTGGTAACTATATTCATACTATGGAGACATTAGAGTGAATAATGTATTGTACCATCAATTTTCCTATTCCAGGAGAACATTGGTTCTATAATGGTAAAATTTAAATGTCTGCATGAAATCAATAGTAATATTATAAGTCAAAACTTTCTAAGTTTCTTCCTCCAGTGTAATAAATGAGGTGATCATTTATAACAAAATGACATTGTAGTTCTATGCAGATACTTGAGGAATAAATTTGTTATGTCTTTACACAGAATATGTATCCCAAATTCTCTACAGGGATGAATTCACCTGAATTTCTGTCTGTATGTTTAGAGGACATTGGGGTGCATAATCTACAAATTTACCCTCTTTATTGGAATTATCACGAAAACTAGAATACAGATAGTTCAATGAACATGCATGTGGATATTTACTCAACTGTCCTTTGTATTTACTTACTATGCTATACTATTAGAATGGTTTCATAAGTTATCTGTCTATGATCAATATTTGAAATTTATTAGTCGCTTTCCTCTGCTATAACATGTGTTGCTTACATACAACTTTCTTGACCATTAATTTTCTAATTAAATGTGAATGGTATGTTGGCCTTGTAGTCAGTTTGTAGAGTCTCTCCTTCTGCTCTCTCATGCACAGTGTAAGTTGCCATTCATTTCATACTATTTTCCAATATAATACAGGAACTTTGATTTCTCTCTCATATATGTATATATTAGAATCATGCTAGGAAACAAAAGCTGATTAAAAAAATTGCACAAATTTTCCTGTGGCAACCAAATTAAGTATCCTCAGATTTAAACCAATCACTGGTTTAGAGACTCTGGTGGATTCTACTTCATTAATCCAATTCTACAACTATACATAATTTCATGGATGATTTCCTTATGATCAGTTCTGTTAAATGTAGAATTGATATTCTAATAAACATTCAAATTTTTTATATGTAGCCAATTCATACTATATGAAATAGAACATCAATAATTTTAGAGACATACCACTCATGCAATTGACCAACCTCCCAACCTTAGAGTCCTTTTTTTCTTCCAGAACTCACCGCCGAGCTAAGATATTATCCTTGCAACCGATCAACCTCTAATATGTACAAGAGAAGCTTATTTAAGCTATTGTTCCCCAAAGCATGTTTCTATTTCTATGTCCAGAATATCAGGATGCTTTTCTTCCTGTTTGCCTAGGCTTACCAATTTAGGGATTCTTTAAAGTTGTTTTATGCTTTTCCTCATCTTTTCCAGCTTTTTACCTCTTCCCAACTACTTTCCTCATCATTGGGGAAATTCAGATTTTTCCTCAAAATCTAAAATTAAATTTAATTTCTTTCAAGGATTTTTGAAAGATTGTGGGGGTAATATTTTCCTCATCCATCCTCATGGATTTAGCAAGTGATCTCACAATTCTCATTTTGGTCAAATCTGCACCAGATTATTTTATTCATTTCCTCAATTAAATTTTTAATTACATTCACAAAATGTTTATCCTTTGGGGTCAAGTCCCCTTAGGATTAAAGTTCAAATGTCTACTTTGAAATTCACACACATGAATTGGGGGTGTTACATATTCCCCCTCTGAAAATAAACATCATCCTCGGTGTTGTTATTTAACTACTAGAGTTCATTTTGCAAATAAAAATGGATATTTTTCCATCATTTCAAATTCTCTTTCCCAGGTAGCTTCTTCAGAAGTAAAGTGCTTCCACTGCACCTTTACTCTTGCTACTGTTCTGCTTCTCAATTCAATTTCTTCTCGCTCCAATATTTGTAGCGGTTCTGGCAGAAACTCCCCTTCTGGTTCCACCTGTACAAAATTCCAATCAACTATGTGAGAAGCATCATGCACATATCTTTTCAATAACGAAACATGAAATACATCATGAACTCTAACATGGGGTGGTAAGGCCAGCTTGTAAGCCATTGGTCCCACCCGTTCTAATACTTCGAAAGGACCACAGTATCTAGGGGCCAGTTTTGCACAACTTCCCGTATAAAGGGTACTCTTTTTTGGTTTAATACGCAAATACACATGCTCCCCGACTTTAAATTATAGGTGCACTCTTTTCTTATCAGCATAATTCTTCTGGCCATCTTGTGATGTTTTGATGTTTCTTTGTATCTGTTTGACAATTATTTCCATCTCTTGTAAAGCATCTGGTCCCAACATTAGTTTATCTTCTGGCTGACAACAGCTCAAAGGAGTACGACACTTCCTTCCATACAGTGCCTCAAACAGACTCATTTTGATGGAGGATTGGTAGCTGTTATTATAGGAAAATTCAGCTAAATGCAAGTAATCTTCCCATTTTGAGGGTCTATCCATCACATACATTCACAGCGTATCCTCCAAAATCCGATTAGTTCTTTCCGTTTGGCCATCGGTCTGAGGGTGGTAAACGGTACTAAAATTCAATTTAGTGCCCATACCTCCAAACAGCCCTTTCCAAAAGGCTATTGTAAACTTAGCATCTCTATCAAAAACAATCACCTTCGGAACCCCATGGAGTCTCACTACCTCCTTAAGGAACACATTTGCTACTTGAGCTGTTCCAAAGGTAGATTTCACTTCTATAAAGTGGGCAGATTTGGTTAGAGTGTCTAATACTACCATTACAGAATCATGCTGGTATTTGGTTTTGGGTAACCCTATTATGAAATCCATGGAAACTGTGTCCCATTTCCATTCTGAAATCGGTAAAGGGTTTAAAAGGCCAGCAGGATGCTGATGTTCAACTTTGACTAGTTGACATTCCATGCATCTACTTAAGTATTCTGCTATATCTCTCTTCACTCCTGGCCAGAACAACTTCTTTTTCAGTGCTGTTAACATTTTCTGATATCCTGGATGTCTTGCATATGGTTGTTTGTGGTTCTCATCCAAAATTTCCCCTTTTAAGGACTCTACATTGGGAATATACAATCTGTTTTTATAAAAGATCAGCCCTTTTTTATTTTGAGTGAAATCACTTTTCTCCTTTTTCTGTAATTTTACCAGAAGTGTTTCATAATTTGGGTCTTGGTTTGTTACCTTATTCACCAACTCTTCTATATCCATCTGAGCACTGCTTCCAACACTATTGATACTCTGACATGCATTTCTACTCAAGGCATCAACAACTTTATTTTCTTTCCCTCTAATATGTTTTATCTCCATATCAAATTCACTTAAAAAGGACAGCCATCTGGCTTGTCTGGCATTCAAATCAGTTTGGGAAAAGAAATATTTGAGACTAATATGATTAGTCATCAATGTAAATTTCTTTCCAAGAAGATAGTGCCGCCACATTTTCAAAGTATGGATAACAACTGCTAATTCTAAATCATAGGCACTGTAATTATGTTCATGTATCTTCAGTTTCCTAGATTCATAGGCAATAACTGAATTTTCCTGCAAAAGAACTCCTCCCAATCCTTCTCTACATGCATCCATACATACCACAAATTCTTTATCAGGATCTGCAATTTTCAGTATAGGGGCTGTAGTAAGTTTCAGTTTTAATTGATCAAAATTGTTTTGACATTTTTCAGTCCATTCAAACTTGACACCTTTCCTTTGTAATGATGTGATGGGATGTGCTATGGCAGAAAATATTTCTACAGATATGAGATAATAGCCTGCAATCCCCATGAATGATCTTACTGCTGAAACATCAGCTGGTATAGGCCATTCTATTATAGCCTTTATCTTTTCAGGGTCAATTGCAAGGCCTTGTTCAGAAATAATATGACCCAAGTATTGGATCTTATCTTTATAAAACTCACATTTGCTAAACTTAGCATATAGCTGATTTTCCTTTAGATTTTGCAATACTATCCTCAAGTGTTCTTTATGTTCCTCCTCACTTTTTGAGTAGACTAAGATATCATCTATGAACACAAGAACAAATTTATCCAAGTACTTGTTTAACACACTGTTCATTAGGCGCATAAATGTGGCAGGGGCGTTTTTCAAACCAAAAGGTAGGACTACAAATTCGTAGTGACCATACCTGGTTCGAAAGGCTATTTTGCTGATGTCTTCTTCTTTAATTCTAAGCTGGTGATAACCAGCTCTTAAGTCAATTTTCGAAAATACTGAAGCCCCTCTCACTTGATCAAAAATATCATCAATTCTAGGCAAAGGGTATCTGTTTTTAATGGTCAACTTATTCAGTTGATGATAATCAATGCACATCCTAAAGGTTCCATCTTTCTTTTTCACGAACAGCACCGGTGCTCCCCAAGGAGATACACTCGGTCTGATATACCCTTTATCTAACAGTTTTTGCAATTGCATTTTCAGTTCCATCAGTTCAAGAGGACTCATTCGATAAGGCGCTCGGGAGACAGGTGTTGCTCCCAGCACCATATCGATTGAGAAATCAATCTCTCTTTTGGGGGGAAGATGAGGGATTTCCTTTGGGAAAACTTCCTTGAATTCTCTTATTACTGGTACCGCATCCAGTAATTCCTCTTCAGTTTTCTGTTATGTTTCTTCCACATGCACTGCATAAACTTGGTATCCTTTTCTAGCTGTTCTTTTTAATTGCAATGTTGAAATCTGTCTTACAGAAATAGGTTTTTGTTTCCCTCTGAGAATAAAAGGTTTCCCTTCCTCATCTACACAATGCAAAGTATTATCCCAGCAGTTCATCAAGGCTTTCTTCTTTTCCAGCCAGTCCATTCCTATCAGTAAATCATATGACCCTAAGGGTAGAATGTTCAAATTTACTTCTGTTTGAAGCTCATTTAATTTGATTTCTATTCTGGGCAGTTTATGTGTTACCTTTCTCTTAGTTCCAGTGGCCAGCTGTACCAGCCATGACTGTTGAAATTTTTTAGTTTTTAGGTTACATTTTTCTACAATCTTGGGACTAATGTAACTCAAATAAGCACCTGGATCAATTAGAACAGTAACAGGTAGGTCAGAAATCTTACCCTCCATTTCCACCATGGTTGCTTGATGTTCTGCTTACCGATTTTCCAAGGCTGCACTGATAGTTGGTATATTTCTGGCTATATCATTTACTTTTGTCGCTTCCCGATCCCTCATGAGCATATGAATGTTTTGATGCGGACAGTCCCTCAAAAGATGGGGTTCTCCACAGCCCCAACATTTCAGGGGTTCTCTCATTTTGACTGTCCCTTCCTTTTTACTGTCTCCATCTATTTGTTTGGAAGCTACTTGGGACTAAGCAGTTTGGCTTTCTTTGGGTTTATTAAACTTTTTTCGTTGATGGTCTCTGCCAAATTTTTTTAAATCGGATGGTTTCAGTTTCCTCCCTTTGAACTCATTTTTATTTACCCAGCTTTTCCCTTGTTCAGATTTTCCTTTGAACTGTTGGTAACATAATCTAGCTTTTCTAACAGCTTCATCCATTGTTTTTGGGTTGTCAAACTCGATTTTCTCTTTGTATACAGCAGGCAAGCAATTTAGAAATCTTTGAACTTTTGCCTTCTCTTCCCTTATGTAGGGTACATATCTCAACAGATTTGTAAACTTAGTAACAAACTCATCTATAGTGAGCTGTCCCAGTCTAATTTCATGAAATTCATTTGATTTATCATCATAGTAACGTTCATTTAGGTAGCAGTTCTTGAACTTAACCTGAAAATCTTCCTAGGTGACTGTCTTTTCATCAATGGCATGCACCATTTTCGTCTCCTCCCACCACAAGGTAGCCTTGCCTTGTAGCTGATAAACAGCTAATATGGCCTTCAAATTGCTATCATATTCATAGACCTGGAAGTACTTGATCATGTTCAATAACCAAGCTTCCACATCCTCCTCCTTCTCCCCATCATAGGAGGGAGGCTTAATTTTCCGGAATTCCCCCTGTAATTCCTTTTTCTGTTTGTATTGATGCCTCACTGCATCTTCATCTTCAGACTCATCATTTTTCCTCTTTCTGGAACCTTCACCTTCCTGGCTGTTCTGCGAAGTTAATTCCCTGATGAGCTTTTCCTGCTCCTCACTAGCTAATGACAATCTGTCATTCTGGCTTTTTATCTCCGCCAGATCTTGTTGCAATTCTCACAACATAGCCATCATGGGCGCATTTGGATCTAGTGCATTTTCCTCATCATGCAGATCAACATAAATTTCACCACCTTCTTGCATTTCAGCACCACTGTACACACTCAACACAGATCAGGGAAATAATAAAAAAATACAATAATAAATTTATTTATTTTCTTTTCCACAGAATTAAATTTATGCAGTGAATACATAGCAATAGTGAGCACAATGTTACCAGCCCAGTTTTTTAACGTGGGCTCTGATACCATTTTTCAGACCTCCCAATGCACAAAAAAAAAAATTCTGTTTGGTTGCATCGTTTCCAGTTAATGCGAATGAGGCATTTTGTCATTTCGTTGCAGGTTTACACTATGATTTCTTTTCAATTTCTATTCACCTCCCCACTTTATCTTTCCATATTGTAATTTTCTTGATTGGTAATAATTATAATTATGTTAATTATACTTACCTCTGACATAACCAAATGTCCTTGTTATATTACCCCATTTCCGTACAACTCTTCATTTTATATCATTATCATTATATTAATTATAATCACATTCAACATTAACCAAATGTCCTTATTATATTACTCCACTTCCATACAACTCTTCGTTTTTTATCATAACCTTTGGACTCTTAGTCCATTTGTATAAAGGGGAATTCGATGTGGTTTTATGTGCCTTCCATGTTAATATAGTTTCATGCACATATACAATCCAACCTTATAATTTGTTTATAATAACATAACCTTTGCGGAATTTGAATCACCAACTATATAAGTCGGGTATTCGTACTTCATTCTCCCCCATGTCTTATCATTTTTTTATGTGAATTTTGGGCGTATTAAATGTAACTCCACATAATTTTAGAGTTGGAATTTTATGAACTGATCAAGTGAAGGACGACGTCCCTCTGTCTTCCACGGTGAGCCACCATAAGGTTTTAACGCTCGTCGTATGGGTGGTAGAGGGTCTCGTTCAGTTGTGATCATGTGGCGTTGGTTCCTCGTAATACAGGCTTCATTCCGCCTCATTTCCAAAGCGATTTTCCACCGTAAGGCCAAATCGACCTGCATTCAATTCGTTGCTTGTCATATTAATTTTGGACCAGAGGGGGTACCTCACCTCTTAATTACCTGATCCGTGGCTTCACCATGCGGATCTTTCCAGGTGGATGACTTGGATTTCATCTGGCTATTAAGGTTTGTTGTTTTGATTCATAGCACACTGTTATAAATCAACTTGGTCCTGGTTCGGCGGCTCTTTTACCTCCCCCTGCGTTTGGTTTGTTTCTGGACCGTACGTGACAACGCCATGGCTGCTGGAGTGATTCCTTTCATTTCTTCGCCTTACTCCTGATAACAATTTCCTCGGTAAGTTCCTGTGCCAGAGCTTGTAAACTTTCGCTCTCTATAAATTTTTTTGTCAGTTCTCAGGCTGCCATTTTCGATTTAGAGCTCCACGTTTCTATTCACGCTAGCTCTATGATTTGGTATTATAGTCTTCTGCTATTGGAATAATTATAACGAAGGGCTCTATTTTTTTTTTGTTCAGAGAATATACATTCGCCTTTCCAGGAACTTGATTAACTTCGGTTTTCCTACCTAGCTTGGGAGATTCTGATGTGCCATCTCAGAAGTAAGGTTGTACGCAGGCTCACATGGCTTCGTAGCCCATTCCGCTTTTCAAATGAACTTGATTACGCGTGCATTCATTCAGTTTCATAAGGATTCTATGCCCTTGGCCCTCTGATTAGAACCTTTGTTGTTTGACCAAGCATAGAAATAATTTTCTATTTGTTCGTTCTCTGGAGGTTTCTCGATTTTAGTCGATTCTTGCATGTAACCCTTTATTCCTGACAATTCTATGGTTACCTGTGGTAGATCGGTAAGGGAGTAGGGGCTTCTCCCTCTCCAGGTATTACTCCTTCCTCGGTTATCTTTTGACTTGATTCACGTTATATTTTTTTCTATCTTCAGCGTTTCATTGAGGTTGGTTTTTCTTGTCGTGCAGGTAAATGTCGTGCTTTCCTTCGCACTTGCAGAGATACGTGGCTCCCTTAAAATATTAACAATTGTTTACTCGCTCATTGTAGGTCGGTATTAACCGAACTCTATCAGAAGTAATTTGTTCTTCACTCCTGGCTATAGGGTTTATATTTTTCCATGAAATATTGTAATGATACAATTGTAATTATTTTTAACCCTATAAGAAATTCCCCGCTCTGAATAATTATGGGGCTCAGTTCATGGGACTTTATAAGGTTGTTTCGAAATTGTATAATATATCCACATATACATCAGTATTTTCTGGGTTTTTATAATACCCACTTTTGATTTCAGTTATTTTTATTATGAGTCTGCTCGAGCAGTACCCTCTCTTTGCTCGTTTTGACTTGACTGAAAGAAATACTTAACTTTTGGCAATTAAATTTATTTCTTTATATATATATATATATATATGTTACACATAATGTTCCTTCTGGGTAGTCTATTGCCTCTAGACTTTCAGTCATGTAATTGGTAACTATATTCTTACTATGGAGACATTAGAGTGAATAATGTACTGTAACATCAAGTTTCCTATTCCAGGAGAACATTGGTTCTATAATAGTAAAATTTAAATGTCTGCATGAAATCAATAGTATTATTATAAGTCAAAACTTTCTAAGTTTCTTCCTCCAGTGTAATAAATGAGGTGATCATTTATAACAGAATGACATTGTAGTTCTGTGCAGATACTTGAGGAATAAATTTGTTATGTCTTTACACAGAATATGTATCCCAAATTCTCTACAGGGATGAATTCACCTGCATTTCTGTCTGTATGTTTAGAGTACATTGGTGTGCATAATCTACAAATTTACCCTCTTGATTGGGATTATCACGAAAGCTAGAATACAGATAGTTCAATGAACATGGATGTGGATATTTAGTCAATTGTCCTTTGTATTTACTTACTATGCTATACTATTAGAATGGTTTCATAAGTTATCTGTCTATGATCAATCTTTGAAATTTATCAGTTGCTTTCCTCTGCTATAACATGTGTTGCTTACATACAACTTTCTTGACCATTAATTTTCTAATTAAATGTGAATGGTATGTTGGCCCTGTAGTGAGTTCGTAGAGTCTCTCCTTCTGCTCTCTCATGCACAGTATAAGTTCCCATTCATTTCATGCTATTTTCCAATATAATACAGGAACTTTGATTTCTCTCTAATGTATGTATATATTAGAATCATGCTAGTAAACAGAAGCAGATTAAAACAATTGCACAAATTTTCCTGTGGCAACCAAATTAAGTATCCTCAGATTTAAACCAATCACTAGTTTAGAGACTCTGGTGAATTCTACTTCACTAATCCAATTCTACAACTATACAGAATTTCATGGATAATTTCCTTATGACCAGTTCTGTTAAATGTAGAATTGATATTCTAATAAACATTCAAATTTTTTATATGTAGCCAATTCATACTATATGAAATAGAACATAAATAATTTTAGAGACATACCACTCATGCAATTGACCAACCTCCCAACCTTAGAGTCCTTTTTGTCTCCCAGAACTCACCCCCAAGCTGAGATCTTCTCCTTGCAACAGATCAACCTCTAATATGTACAAGAGCAGCTTATTTAAGCTATTGTTCCCCAAAGCATGTTTCTAATTCTGTGTCTAGAATATTAGGATGCTTTTCTTCCTGTTTGCCTAGGCTTCCCAATTTAGGGATTCTTTAAAGCTGTTTTATGCTTTTCCTCAGCTTTTCCAGCTTTTTACCTCTTCCTAACTACTTTCCTCATCATTGGGGAAATTCAGATTTTTCCTCAAAATCTAAACTTAAATTTAATTTCTTTCAAGGATTTTTGAAATATTGTGGGGAAATATTTGCCTCATCCAACGTCATGGATTTGGCAACTGATCTCACAATTCTCATTTTGGTCAAATCTGCACCACATTATTTTATTCATTTCCTCAATTAAATTTTTAATTACATTCACAAAATGTTTATCCTTTGGGGTCCACTCCCCTTAGGATTAAAGTTCAAATGTCTACTTTGAAATTCAAACACATGAATTGGGGGTGTTACAATAATCTTATGGATCTATATTCCACACGTATGCAATGAAACCCAATTTTTGACATCCAATTAAACTTGGAACTCATACAAACCCTGTCATTTCCATTTTCTAAAGAAATTCTAGATTTGGGTGATCTTGCTGAAGTGACATGTTGACTGCATTTTACATCATTTAGCACCGAACCACTCTTTGAACACAGTATACCACTCCTATGACGAATTCTCTAATTGTGCATTTTTTTACCCATATCACCCATGTTTCATGCTATTATCTGAATTTGTTCAAATGGATGATATATGGCATCCCTAGTAAGAGCTGATAGTGGATTTGAAACACAGAAAATGATAGTTACGTAGTGACTAGCCAATGGAAGGAATCTGATCTCGCTTCAAATGATTTTTTATCTTTTAAAATACTCTTGCAACTACAAGTATGTCTAGCATATTGACCACTACTCGTAGTTTACATTGTAAGAGCTTCGTTTGCAAGCAACGCGCACTACTGAATAGTCACAAGTACTACTTTTATTGATCTTTCGAATTAAACTAGTGAGAATATAGTGGTCTTGGAGATGCAAGTATTCGCTTTTTAAGATCATTTGAAATATGTGTTGTTTTCATTCACAAAATGTGTCAATGCGATTCCCATCAGAATGAAGTGCTAGTCTGGTGGATTTTTGGTACACTATGTCTCTAGACTGGTGTGGGGAGGTTATTCTGATAGTGATATTGGCTATAATAGAGGGAATCATTCTTGCTACCATTTTTAGGACACACAACAAGGATAATTACAAGCACTCAAACGCAAAATCATGGAAATAAGCTCCTGATAAGTTTCCTGATTCACAGTATTCCTCAATTCAGTCCAGATGGACAACCTTCTGGCATAAGTGGATTGATTCCTTCATTATTTCACATCCTTGTAAAGACTTTGGTTTCCAGTTCTGTTTCTAGTGGTGGCATTGCACAAGATGTTGTTGCTGCTGTTGTTGTCATGTGTAGTATGGATTGGTAATGGTTATTAGTTTCACTGAGTCGCATTACACATGATGTTGTTTCCCCTATTATTTTCATATGTAGTATGGATTGGTGATGGTCATTAGTTTCACTGATCAGTAAAGTTCCAAGTTAACTGTAGAGGGATATCTATCTACTATTCTTTTCGACAACTTTCTTCGCCATCCTAGTTTTTCTGCCAATTTTTTCCTGATAGTACGAAACCACTGCCAATACAATCATATCTGACATGATATGCCAGTGATGTCTTTATGAATTTGCATAGTTATTACAATTGGATAAGACGTGAGTGCTAATTTTCAGATTCTCAAAACATTTATATGTCACCACATAGTATCCAGGCTGTTTATATCATCAGGTGGCGACAACTCTTTATTGCATAAGAATAATTATCTGACAATCATCTGTGGTATCCATTTTCAGAAAAAACCCAGCTTCTGGGAATTTCCTTAAGCTGCAAAATTAAGTGTGGTGCGTGGCGTGAACTGATTGACTTGAAGCAACAACAGGAGCAGAGAATCAAAGAAACTACTGCCATCCAACAACAAGAACAGGAGCAGAGAATCAAAGCAACTAATAACTGGTAACGGCCCTAATATTTACCTCTGAATTAAAGTAGTTTACTTGTTTTATATACTTACTGAGCTTTTTCTTCATATTAATAATTGGTCACATGGGTTTTTTTCAGTGGTTGTCATTTCTTGATTAGTATAATCAATATCATTTTTTTCTTCTGTAAGTACGTGGCTAAGGATCTATTTAAAGAACAAAAACTTGTCCCTTAAACTTATAATATACAATGCATATGAAATTATTGTATTGATTTCAAAGTTAAATAATAATAAAATTCATTTTTCTTGCATCTGTTATTCAGAATGCTTGATTTTAGTTAAACATGACTCAAACTAATATGGATGGCATTGAACATTTTAGGAGTTAATAAGTTGCCATGCAATATTTCTAATGAATTCGATATACCATTTAAGCGGTAAGATTTATGCATTTCTGTCAAATAATGTTAAATTTAGTTTGAGCAGTTTCTTCTTGTTTTTGATAATTTCTCAGTCAGTTTTGGACCTGGAACCTAGGTGTTTTGTTTGACAATCTGGGTTATAAAATGTATATAAGACAAGTCTTCTATTCTTTATTTAATAAATTAAGTTCCTATAATAACTCATTTTTAATAACTATAATTTATCCTTTTAAATTATGTCTTGAATTGTTTAATAATTTATGTTTCACTTACACCATATATGCATAAAACCTTTTAACATAGAAATCAAGAAAGGAATCTTCATTATTCCTTCCTTGAAATGGAACAATGAAACATGTTTATGCATATTCTGTCTTTTTGTTTTTGACATGTAACTGGTATGTTAACAGAACTCTTGGATGCTGGCTAGCGAGTTTCACTCCTTCCTCTCCTGTAGCTGGTGAATCTACTGGAATTGCTAGAGATATATGACAATCAGGTATTTATAGATAGTTTTTCCTCCCTTGATTTGAAGCACTGCAACCGTTCATGCATATTCTATTTATGCAACATGTTATATTTGGTTGAAAATTAAAGGGTATATTTATCATTTATCAATTCATTTTTCAAGCAATGTTTCACTCTGAAATGTTTATATTTATGATTTCTAATCTTTTTATTTCTACCTCTTATTTACAGAAAATGATACATACCATATTTCAGTCTTTCAAAGATATATTTAATTTGGTTATAAGAAATGAAACTAGAATCAAAGCTTGAATGTAATCAATAACTGAGTTTTTGACAACATTGTCTCAAGAATGTAATCAATGAACTTATTTTTGTTTTAGTGATAACGAAATTTGACAAAGTAATCGTTCTATTTACATAATGTTTTGCTAATGGTTATGATGTTTCTATTTAATCTTGTTAATTTACATTAAATCACCATGATAAATAGTCGCTATTGCATTTTCCCACTAGCAATAAACTAACAATTCAATTTTATAACACTAACAATTCGGTAAACATAACTATTTTTTTACATGCATTGAAATGAACTGCAACTAACAGACTAGGGCAAGTGAAAGATATAGGTAAGTAGGAGTAGGATCAAAGGTGGAAAGAATTAAAATTTAAATGATATATCATCTGTGGTAAGTTTAGTCTTTGAAATCTTATGCTAAAGCAGTACTTGATCACTAATAATACATATATATTAACTAAAGCAAAGTACCATTAACTAAAGAAAAATAGTATACAGATTAACTAAAGCAAATTCAGTTATCATTTTATGTTTATGCTTCTTCCTTCTACCGGCATGGACTACAGCTATGACAGTTGCTCCCTTGTTATAAATAGCACTTCTGAATGAAAAGCACATTTGATACCATAAGCAATAACTATTCATGGAGACATAATACAATATAGTCTCTCGTTGATCGAAGTTAGGTATTTTTCAGGTGGCACACTGGTAAGATTTCCTGTGTCTCATATGGTGTTTTGAATTATATTTAAAAAGGTTGTAACTAAAAAATGAATAAGAAATTAAGGTGTAGGCTACTTATTGCAGGAATCTTTTGAACAATGGGAAGCTAATTCGGGTTCATCTATGTTCTGAATGGCACTGCGATGTTAAAGAAAGAGGCGAGGCCAGTATCATCTATCTTCCGAGAAAAGTAGATCATAACGATATTCAATATGGGACAAACATTTTAGGGTTTACAGGATAACGATATTCGATATGGGTCAACTGTAAACCATAGTTGCCAAATTTTCCCGTATCCACAAAAAAAATACGAAAATTCGAAAATTCATAGATTTGGTTTGTACATCGAATAATTCGGCAAAAACTAATTAATTCGTTTGATGGTATGTTCACGTCATGGTTTCTAATTTATTAGATAATGAGATGGATTTTTTTATTTTCGATTTCGGTAAGTGCAACAACTTAAAAATATAATGGATGGATTTCACGTCATGGATTCTAATTTATTAGATGGATTTTTTAATATGGGTTTCTTTGGTAAGTGTAGTAACTTAAAGATATAATAGATCGCTTCAGTACCACAGGTAGGAAATGTAAATGGAAAGGCTTAAGGATTGTAGTAGGAAATGGAAACTAATGTTTCTGAGTTTTTAATCTTAGCATGGTTTAAAAAGCTGAGCTAAAAAGAAAGAATGAATTTGAGTGCATATATGAATTTTTTAAATAAAAGATATTATTATTTTTAAATATTTGACATAAGAATTTGAGCATGAATTATGAATTTCGATTTTTGAATTTTTTTACAAAAATTAATTTATTGTTTAAATATATTTATGTTTAATTTTGAAATAAATATTAAATAGAAAAAAATTTAGACAAGATTTGAAAGTAAGGAAGAATGTTTTGAGTTTTAAAAAAAAAGAGAGATTTTGGAGATAAAAAACAAGTGTGGTTATAGTTTTGGTTTGTAAATTGTAGTTTCAAAACTGTTTATATTTATTAAAATTATTAAAAATTATTTAAATTTCAAAATGAATTGGAAGAAAATGACAAGCCATTATATGAATATACATATATATATATATATATATATATATATATATATATATATATATATATATGTGTGTGTGTGTGTGTGTGTGTGTGTGTGTTTCAGAAGTATAGTTTCAAATTTTTTTCAAATTGAAAAAAATTAATTCGAACTTTTATCGTATTGTATTGAATTGGAATATGAATTCAAACTCGAACTTGGTAACTATGTCGTAAACAAAACAAAGTCGATCATAACGATATTCAATATGGGACAAACATTTTAGTGTTTATATAATAACGATATTCGATATGGGTCAACCGTAAACAAAGGGTCAACAGTGGGGCCTAGACCAAAACAGAGGATATGACTCTCTCGAATTACATTCGAATTCATGAATATAATAGATTGAGAGATGTGCCATAATGTCGACGTTATGGCAGAGAGAATTTGTCCTACAGGCCTCAGTCAGTGTCGAAATAGTTTCCATAATACCGACATTATGGCGAAGAGAATTTGTCCTGCAGGCCTTAGTCGTTGTGGAAAGAGTTACAGATTGCATTGGATAAAGTATCTTCATCCAGATATTAAACTCGGAAAAAATTCCCCAGATGACGAGGAACTTATCATTAGGATGCATCAACTTCTTGGCAATCGATATGTGTAGCATTTTAGATTAGTTCACACAAAGTTACAAGTATAAATTTTATTTGAGTGGTTTATTTCACACCAACACAAAGTCAAGGTAGTATTAGGTTCAAAATTTATCCATATTGGTTGGCATATAACTCTTTAAGGTGGTCGTTTCCAACATGTAGGTTGAGGCCATCTAGTGTCATCATATTTAACCTTCTTTTCTCTTTTTGATTAATGGAAAATAGGAAGGAACTACAAAACTTGCAAAAATAAAAATTATGGAAGTTATTTTGGGAGTTAAATTTTCTAACATCAATCAATTTTGACAATATTAAATAACTTTGGCACAATTCTTAATATTTTAATGTGCGTGGATCAGTGATTTTCTATCCAATAAAAAGGCTAACCTCTACCTAGGTTCAGCATAATCCAGTGATCTTCCATCCAATATAAAGGCTAACCTCTACCTAAGTTCAGATAAAAATGAGTATATTATGATATTTTTTATTTGGTTTATAGATTTAGAAAAAAAATATGTATTTAATTGATCAAGGACGTAAAATAATTTACTTTAGTGTTATTATTTTTCATATTTTCAAATATTTAAAATTTTCCGTAAAATTTACAATCTAGTGAAGTTTAGAAAAAAGAGGTCGATTGGATAAATTCCAATTTATATGCATGGATGTAGCTGGCCATTAATAGCAGAACGATTACCTTGAAAAACCGACAATGAAATCAAGAAGTACTAGAACAATCATCTGAGAAAGAAGATTTTGATGAACAAATGTCAAAAGAAGACGTGCAATCTCAATACAAGTGGTGAATCTCGTACATTATGGAATGTCATGTTCAAAATGACATCGGTGAAAATAACAACCACGGTGTGATACTATGGAATCTCAGGTATGGGCATTTAAATTTTGACAATTTAAAGTTCCTAACCTCACATTCATTAGTTTCTGGTTCGCCCAAGCGATAGGAGAAGAAGGAGGTTCGTGAAGGATGTTCTAAAGGCAAGCATGCAAGGAAAAAGTTACCAAAGGGTAATACATGGAGGGCTCATCACCCACTTAAACTTGTTAATTTAGACATATGTAGTCCTATGTAGACTAATGGTTTAGGTAAGTCATTATATTTCATCACTTTTATTGATGATTAATCTCGAAATTGGGTATATTTTTTGAAGGCCAAAAGTGAAGCCCTCGATATATAAAAGAAGTTCAAAGACCTTCTAGAAAATGAGAAAGGGTGGAAGATCAAATGTTTACGAACTTACAGTGGAGGATATTTTTTCTCAAAGTATTTTGTGAGTTATTATGGTATGAATGTCATCAAGAGGCAACATACTACCGCATACAGAACCCAAAAAAATGGCACAACTTAAAGGAATAATAATAATGTGGTTGAAATGGAAAGGTGCATGTTAAAAAAAAGGGGTTGAGTAATTATTATTGGGGAGATGCAATTGCTACAACAATGCACATCCTCAACCGTAGCCCCACCATTGCACTAGAAAAGATGACTCCTTATGAATATTGGTATGGAAAAATGCCTAATGTCAATCATTTCAAAGTTTTTGGTCCTTTTCTTATGTGCATATACCTCATCAGAAAAGAAAAAGTTATATGCAAAGAGTGAGCTATGTATTTTTATATGCTATAGTGAGACAATTAAGTCTTATAAACTATATAATCCCCTCACTAACAAGGTTATTGTCTCAAGAGATGCATTTTTTGATGAAGGGGAGTTTATGGTCGTAAAAAAGGCCATTTTGAGTAGACAAAATTTGTTTTGAATGATGATATAATTGTTGATAGTGATCATGAGAAACCAACTAATGCTTTTGTATCTAGTGGTTTAACTCCACCAAGAAGCCCTTCATCAATTTCTTCAGTATCAGGTTCAAGTCCAACTTCTTCTCAAAGTTCGACAAGTAAGGTAAGGATATTGAGAAATATATATCAAAGGAGTTAAAATCAAGCACATGAATAAAACCCAATAGGTGATAGAGTGAATTTTTCTTTATTAACCAAGGATGATTTTGAACCATCATGTTTTGAAGATGCATGTACTAATGAGGTTTGGGTGTAAGCCATGTAAGAAGAGATCAATTCCATTCACATGAATGCCACTTGGGAGTTGGAAGAGCATCCACATGAAAAGAAAAATATTGGCACCAAATGGGTCTACAAGGCCAAATTTAACAATGGTGGGAGTGTTGAAAGGCACAAGGAAATATTAGTTGCCACAAGATTCACAGAAAAGTATGGAATTGATTATGAAGAGACATAATCAATTACAAATCAAAAGAGATAATTAGAATAATGATTTCTTTAGCAACTCAAAAAAAGTGGAGCATACATCATCTGGATGTGAAAACTTTCTTCTTGAATAGCTACTTAAAAGAAGAAGTATACGTGGAGCAGCTACAAGGTTTTGAAGTTGAACGAAAAGAGAAGAATGCATACAAGTTGAAGAAGTATTTTTATGTAATCAAGCAAGCACCAAGAGCGTGGTATGCTAGGATTGATGGATACTTTCAGGAAAATGGCTTTGAAAGAAGAAAGAGTGATCCCACCCTTTACTACAAACAATAAGGTACTGATATTCTAATCATAAGTTTGTATGTTGATGATCTATTGTATATGGGTAGTATTTCTAAGAAAAACTATGAATTCAAAGCTACTATGATGAATGAATTTGACATGAAAAATCTAGGTCTCATGAAATATTTTCTATGAATGGAGGTTTATTAAAGTAAGGATGATATTTTCATTTGTTAGACCAAGTATGCACAATATATCTTGAAGACATTTAATATGCTTGATTGTAATCTATCTCCTACTCCAAGTGCTCATGGCATTGTGTTATGTATAGATGATGGTGTTGATTTAATTGATGGGACAACTTACAAAAGTATTGTGGGGAGCTTGATGTTTCTAACCCACACGAGACATAATATTAAATCTTCAATTTTTCTTGTTTCAAGGTATATAAAAAATCCATATGAAATACATATGAAGGCAGCCAACAGGATTTTAAGGTATGTGAAAGGAAATCTAAATTTGGTATTCATTACTACTCTTCTGAAAAGTTCAATATTGTTGGATTTAGTGATTCAGATTGGGGAGCTAGCATGGATAATCGTAATTCTACATCTGTAAATTGTTTCTCTTTCGGTTCTTGTTTGATTCCCTGGATCTGAAAAAAAAAAAAAAAAAAAAAAAATCGCTCCCATCCACAAAATCATAGTATGTTGCAATTACCTGAGAAATTACGCAAGCTCTTTTGTTCAAAACATTTTTGGAAGATATTAGAGAAAAGAAAATTTAGCCTATAATGATTTATTACAATAATGTAAATAGAATCGAGTTAAAAAATAATCTAGTTTATCCGAGCAAGGAAAAAAAAATTGACATGAAATATCGCTTCATTCTAGATTTGGTTGAGAAGAAGAATGTTGAATTGAAGTACATAAATACTCAGGATCAGATAACATATATATTCACCAAAGTAGTTTCGAAAGCTCAGTTTTTGGCACTATGAGGTCAGATATTAATCCCTCATTAAGAAATAAGGGGTAGCCTTGGGGATAATGCTTAGTCCTTTCATGTAATTATTGACAATTTAGTTAGTAGATTTTTTGTGCGTATTTTATAAAAATTCGGGCAACAAATTATTAGTGTGGTCAGTGCTCGAAATTCAGGTTTAGAATATTGGTAGTGTTAGTAGATTTGTTTCAGATGATTATTTATTTGATTGATAATCGTTTTATTCATAGGTTTATTATATAAAAATGTACTTACTGGTTTTATTATAGATGAAATTTACAGGAGGGTTGAGCTCACGTAGTGAGAATCATATATGTGTTTTATTTGTTTGGTTTTATATGTTTTTTTTCTTTCATAATTATCTTGATTTATCGTTTGGCTTAAAGGATAGGGGCCATTTTAGATTCTACATTTTCTCATTAGCTTATATTACATTACACACCCGCATATGTTATATTGATCATCCCTATCTGTTGATTCATTTTATAAGAGGGGAGCCAAGCTATAAATGGATTAAATTCTTGAAGAGGATTACATAATTTTTGATAGTCCAAGGTTAACTTTTCCTTCCATAAACAATTTCATACTTAATTTTAGTCATAGTAGGGTCCATTGCAATGAGGTATTGTACCAAATCCTACTTCTTCAATTTCCTACTCATTAATGTCAGTTCTCCGCGGGACAAAAAAATAAATTTTTTCTGGTTCTCTCGAAACTAGCAAGGAATAAAAAATGTTTTCAGCGATGATTCTACTATAATTCACTTCATCATTGATTTTGGGATGAAGGGAAGGATCAATACTAAAACACCCACCAACACATTTAGTCTATCAATTCTTTCTTTATGATCTACAACACACCAATATTGTGTACTAAGGTTAGGTAAGTAAAGTGTATAGTAAGTTAGTTTAGTTTATATAGTATATATAGCCCAAAACACTAATATAACCAATTAAATATGGATATTCTATGTAATGGAAATTCAATTTATGACAGATATTATATGCTTCTTATTGTTGTAAACCTTGTTTATGTTAGGTGGAAGCCAACTCCGAGCCCAACCAACTTCTATTGTAAATAGAATAGTGTTTCCTACTTTCATCATTTTATTAGCTCATGGAAGTGGCTTAAAGGATTGGCATTAATATTTATTTTAATGAATTATATATGTGCAAGTGAGCATACTTACAATCCCATCTACCTTGAAGAAAAAACAGTGAAATTAAAAATAATTGTAAGTTTTGGATTAAAAGAAAGCTAGCCTAGGCTGAAATAACCTCAAAGAATATTGATTCTTCCAAAGTACGTAATAATTTACCATAGCTCCTGGTCAAAGAATATGAAACTCTCGACAATGACAACAAGCTAGTATATTATTTTTTAATTCTGACCACCTATAGTAACAAAATTGTAAAAATAGGTAATTGGAAATATATATTACAACAAGACAATCACTACGTCTTCCATGAATGAAAGATACTTCATGAGATCCTGGTATATGGAGCCATTAATTTATTCTCATCACGAAACACTCCATAATGATGATCATGCTAACGTAGCTACAATTTGGGAATCTGGTTCCATCTCTAATGGGGTTGATTTAGGTCATTCCAAGTGCCTATACAGTGTTGAACAATATAACCATGACACCGAAAAAAGTTGTAGCTATTTGCTTCCACTCCGTGATGCTAGACAATAATCCACAACTTGATATAAAACACAATGAAAACAATTCATTAATATATCTGGAGCAAATCCACAAAAAATGAGATTAATATATACCAAGAAACATAACCATAAAATTTGAACAAAGAAATCTAAGAAGAAAGAAGTGGAAGCAACAATATAATCAACAGATTGAATATAATAATCTAAGCACTAAGAGAAAATAATTCATCAACATAGAAATTTTATGAAGTCCATTACTATTTTCTGAATTTGGATTATAGCAAAAGGAGATTTCAATGGGTTTGAGCATCTCTAACCATGCCATGCATTTCAAACAAAAAGTCCTTGAACCTACAAACCATTCATCTCCTCTTTTTCTACTCTAGGAGAGGCATTTCGTGAAGATATAAAAAATTCATTTTCTCCAAGATATTCATGATAAATTAATAATATGTTTAGGTAAACTTGCATTTTTGAATCAGAAGCACTATAATATAACATATTAATACGAAAAGAATGTTAAGATGGGAAAATGGATAGATTTTAAATTTATGTAGCAACCAAATACTAAGTTCTAAAACCTACACTATAGTTATACCCTCATCCAATGTCTTCATGCTTAGAGGAAATGTATTATATATTATCATTATCTTCAGAAGTAGTTTTGGCAGTAGTCAACAAAATGCTAGTTCCAAAAAGCTTAAGAATCTTTAATCGATCTCCTTAAATAGTCAATTTTTACAAATCTACTACTTCAAGTACTTTTGTTTTCGATTTTTTTCTATTATAACTATTAGATATGGCCATTTCCCTGAGTTATATACATGGGTGTTCATCTCCTTTCTATTTTCATGGTTAGAGAGTGCAAATATTTAGCAGGGTCCACTTTTTGAAATAAAAACAAATTGATAGTCATAGTAATCTTGTTGTAAAAAAAAATATATCATAAAATATGCTATTATTTTAAAATTCTGAAGAAGACCTTAAAATAATTATTATTGATATATTTTCAAACTAGAATTTAAATGACTACCTAACACTAATTATAACCTCCTTCATTTATATTATTGCTACATATTCATTATTATCAAATTTACAATCAGAATAAATACTAAATTGAATAGGTGCAATTCCTTCTTTCTTGTTAATCTCCAACGTTTTCACCTAAAAATTGACACACACTCTTAATTCAAATCAATACCTTTGAGTTCCATGAAAAGCATGCATTCTGAGGCAGAAACAAAAAAAAATATTGTCCAAAATATTTTTTCTTAGTGCTATTGTCCTTAATAAAATATATTTAATTCCAAATTCAGTTATATCTTATTTTGACGTTTTTATTGTTAATTATATTCCTCCTCTTCATAATCTATGTAGAATAATTTATTCTCAGCACACTTATGACGCTTAGTGTATTTTATATCACAACTGTAACAAATCTCTTTTACTCATTTTTCTTCCAGTAGTTGTGATGTCAACCTTGTAGGTTGCAGGAGGCTAGGAGAAACAACCCTTCCAACTTTATAGTTGTGAGTGGTAGAATTCCTTGTTGCAATCATTTTTATTTCAAATTTTCTTGCCACCTTGAATGATTTCTCCAATGACTCAGGTTCCCAAAGGAGAACCTCATGTTGGATGTTATCCTTTAAATTCCTTATGAAGACATCAATCTTATTCTGCTCTAGAGTATCATTTACCCTGATAGTCGATCTTTGGAGGTCCTCAATGTGCTCCACCATTGAACCCGTTTCTTTCAGATTTATCAATTTCCTAGTGCAGGTAATCCTCTTTGTATACTCATAATGTGCTAAAAATTATTTCAAAAATTTATCCAAGTAAAAGTTTATTTAGGAGAACAAAGCCATCTATACCAGAAAAACTGATTTTGATCTAAATATAAATATGTAATGCTTACCTATTGTATTTGTGGTACATCATGTAAATCAAAGAATTGCTACATGTGTGGTATCCATGTTACCATATCATTTCCATAAAACTTCCTAATATCGATATTGGGAATGTTATGGGTCTTAAGCCCAACAATTGAGTCTCTAAAATCATAATTCATATTATTTTTATCCTCATCGTGATTTTCATGGATTACCTTATCACCACTAGGAAGCCTTTCTTGTAACAACTTTGTCAGCCCTTCTAATTTTACATTCATCATCTCCATGTATACCTTAAAAACTCCCATATCTACTTTTAAACCATCCTTCAAGCCTTCCATGTTACCTTTTATTTTTTCTTCTGAACCGTCCATCTTAGCTTATATTTCCTTGTTGGTTACTATTTGTGAAAGCATAATTTGTTGCACTTGGTCTTGTAATTTTGATATATTATGTTGCATTTCTTCCTCTTATTCATGCGTCATAATAGATATTTATATTTTCTTACTAGGTGTGTCCATTTGTTTCGAGGAACTTTGGAATCAAGAAATGATATATGTGCTTCACTATTCCCTTTGAATCACTTCGAACTAATTTTTCAAACAAAATCTATGAAAAATTGAAAAAAATACACACCATTTTCTTGTTTTTAATGAGCTCGATATAGAAACTATTTTATCTTTGTAATTTCGAATTTACAAGTTTTGAAATTTTTACCTATGGTCACCCTCTGAGTCTTATTTCTAACCCACAAGTGAGACTGAGATTGGATTCTTAAGGAATACTTATGCCAAATCTCCCATGATGACCTGGTTATAGACTAGTTTAGTAGAGAAAACTTGTACAAAATTCCATGTAATATCCCTTGCATAAGATACCCAAAAAACTCCTGTAAAATGAGTGCTTTTCAAGAATTAAATATTATTAATTCTAATATTGATATTACATGAAAATTATTCTTCTAATTCTTAATTACAAGAATATTGCAAGAAATAATTATTAATTATTATATTATGAATAATTTATATTCTTCAATCTGAATAGATTATATTTTCAAGTTGGTCTATTTTATTATTTTACAACTAAGGAGTCATTGTTTTAGAAAAGCTATGGATGAGTGATATGTTGTCCATAAGGAAAAAAAAAATATTAATTGAAAAAAAAAATGAGAGATTTATTGAGGATTTATTGAGTGATTTTAGAATTTAGAAAAATATTATTTATGGAGTGGTTTTCAAAATTAGGGAAAACCCTATTTATTAAGTGATTTATGGGTGATTTATGGAATTCTTTTAGGATTTAGAAAAACTATTTCGTTTTCTTAATACTATTTATTGCAACCCTATGGGATAATATGATCAATAATGATAGAATACATGTAGAATCAATCTAAGAGAGATGGGGGGATTTAAAGCATTCATTAAAAGATAAGTTACTATGCTCCTTGAAAATTATTTTGTTTGCATATGGTGCATGAAAAAATAAGAGTCAAATTTATTGTCTTTGAAAATTAAATATCATAAAGATTCAAGATTAGTTTATTGGGAAATCCTCATGGTACTTTCGTGAATAGATGAATACATGTTTCTTTCATTGAATTCTTGAAATATTTCATATGCATTGAAGCCTTAACATTTTCATGGCTAACTAATTGTGTGAATTGCATGGGTTATTGGAAAATAGGGTTCAAATATGTCTTCATATCTGCCAAACTGTCATAGATGTGTAAACACTAAAATAGGTTTTTGTAAATAAGCATGATCTTTCCAAAAGACTCTTTCATATTTCAAAAATTCATTTTCAAGTTCTCAAAAAACGTGTCTAAAGTTGATGGGTAAAACAAGAAATTATTTAATATTTAAATCTCAAAAAATGGGTTGCAAATATTCATTCAAATCTTACAAACCATGACACCTGTATAAAAAAATGATAGAGATTTTGTTCAATTAACTAGTTCATAACAAAAAATATTTGTTTTTTCAAAATTTTGTTTGCAGATTTCTTGGAACCATGCCCAAAGTGGATGACTAAAACAAGAAAATTGAGTAAAACAGAGAAAAAAAAGTGTTGTCATTTGAATTTGGCAGCGCGATAAGAATGGTTGTTTATGTACATATAGAGATAAATATTGTGTTAATTTTCTTGAAAATACATAAATTAATTACATGAAAAAATAAATAACTATTAGGTTTGATATTTCTTAAAAACAAGTAAGTTATTCACATGCACACAAATAGAACAATGATGTTGATATTTCTTGAAAAGGAATAAGTTAATCGCATGCAAAAAAATACAACAATTATGTTGGTAATTATTGAAAACCAATTAGGTTATTTCATTTGAAATATTACCAGGGATGTTCTCATGATGGATATGCATTAAATTTTTAAAGATAAATATTGGAATCTTAAAGAGAATATGTGCTTCTGTCCATAGCAATAATATCTAGGATCTATTGGAAATGAATTTGTGAGTAAGATTTTTGAGAAAGAGTTCACATAAAACCTTTGTATAAAAGATAATTGGTTGTGTTATTTGAGAAGGATTTGTTATTCCTGATATTTCTTAAGGAAATATTACAAATTTGTCTCATATGTGAAATGATAGGAAAATATTTTGTATTACATGCATAATATAAAGTGAGTTAGATAATGTTTGGAAAAATAATAATTAGTGCGTTAGAACACTTTAAAAATAAGAAAAGAGAAAAACAGGTCCTTGAATGCATTATTGAATTATATTCTTGGACAGGAAAACTGGTAATCACATTTTTTATTGTGTTAAGATTTATTTGGAATATTATTTAGAGAAACATATACACTTGAATGCATGGAAAATTATAATTTTGGTATTATATTTGTAGAGAAAATGAAGATGCAATCACATGATATTGGTTGTGCTAGTCTCCTTTTGGAAAAAATAAGATGCATTTGCACACCGAAAGGGATCAACCATGGTATTGGTTTTTTTTTTTATAATATTATGTATATTTATTGGGCTATGTATTTTGTTAAAAGGAAAATGTATCTTTGCATGAAAAATAAATGTTATTCATTTGATCCCTTCGAAAAGAAATGTGTTTATTTTTCCTTGCAATATTTAGTTAGTTTCCTCGGGAAAGAAATATATGTTTCACATGAAGGAATAACAAGTTATGATGTTGTCTTTTGTTGGAGATGACAAGTAGTTTCATACATAAAATTATAACTATTATTTTAATTTTTTTTGAAATAGAGCTTGCGTGTTTATACATAATAGCCATTTTGAATAGCTCTCATGTGGAAAATATGTATTTGGAAGAGAACATGCATTCACATGCATAAGTATAGAATCTATTGCATTAATACCTTTGGAAAAGAAAACATAATATGTGTTCATGTGTAGATTTAAAAGGTGCCAACATGAATGGAAAATACCTTAAACCTTTGATCCATATAGTATATAGTGAAGAGCATGAAATGAATCTTAAGGTGTCACATTAATAATACATAAGTTTGAATATTGGTATGTGGTTATAATGTGTAAGGTGTTTGTTAGAGGTTTATCTATGTGTTCGTGTGTAGATTTCAAATTTGCCAACATTAATGGAAAATACCTCAAACCTTTGATCCATATAATATATAGTGATGAGCGCATAAAATTACATATTAAGGTGTCACATTACTAATCCATAATTTTGAATATAGGGGAAAATACCTTAAAACTTTCATCCTTATAATATATAGTGATGAGTCCATTAAACAAAATATTAAGGTGTCACATTATAAATCCATAAGTTTGCATATTGGTTCTTTTGTTCCTTGAGAAACAATTCTTGGCCGTGTACAAGAATCCGTGCTCAAGACATTAAAGATTATGTCACAAAATGTTTATATGTCTCTGTTTCTTAACCCTTCAAATATTAATAATATATTTCCCAAATATCAAATCTTTATTAGCTCTGCAATGCCATGTTCCTTTTATATTGAAGTGAGCGAATGGAAGACGAAGAAAGAAAAGGATTTCAGTTTGTCATGCTGCTTAAAACAGAAACTGCCATAATAAAATCCTGAAGAAGTGAATAAAAAATAAGCTAAAGTAAAGGAGCGCCCATTAAGGATATTTAACTCTTAGATACATAAATATCAAGAGACCTACAGCTCTAATCACTCTACTTTATTCACAGATATGGAAATGAAATGAAAACCAAGAAAACTCTTCAACACAGATGGAATAATGGAAACTTGCATAGCTTTTCCATTCATTCAATATTTTTCAGTACAAAATTAGCCTTTCAAGGTTCAAAACTCGGAACCTTCTTTCTTCCTTAAGATGTCTTTAAATACAATCTGAACCAAAATGGTTTTCAGTTATAAAACTGATTCTAACTAACTGTAACTGATTAACTACTCTCTGTAGTGGAGGTACATGCCTCGGAAATGTTTTATTACATTTACATAACTTCACTTAAAACAAAATAAAAGAAGATAACTCCTAATCTAAAGGAACTGATGTTCCTGGAATAGCGGCTAACTCAATGACTACTTGCGGCTGAACGGCTACTTGGGGCTGTTTGACTGGAAATCCTTTTTCTGTGTCAATAGAAAATTTCTTGCATTCCCTCCAAAGTTTATCTTGAGTTATCAGAGTGTTCTTACAACGATGATATTCCAGTGTAAAGGCAACAACTTGACTGTGAGTGAGGTTACTTGTGAATAATGTCTTCACCATCCACAGCAGAAGGAAATGCCTTTGTAAGAAATTGAATACTGTTTCTCCCTTCAATATCTGAGTCTTCTCATGTCGGCCATCTGCTCTGATTTTTGCAAATATCAATTGATCCTCATAAAATTTCTAGGACATAATCTTACCTCCCTCCCTCCAGCATGAGGGCAAACCTGTTCTTGTCAACTTATCAGACGAAATATCAAATTTCTTAACGATCTCTTTAATTACCTGTAACCGCTTCTCTCATGCCTTTAGAAGGTCATTTTTAATGATCATTTTGTTTACCTCTTCAGCATAGAAATACCTATCCAGTATCCCCATATCTTTCAACTCTTCATCTGTCTTGGCATTAATAAAATTTATGAATTTCTTGGCCCAATTTGATCTTTTGATAGCGGCCTGCTTCTCCGATAACAACTCCTTTTCATGCTCTAAAACAATGTTTTTCTCTCTGGAAATTATATTTATGGAATCCCATTTTTCCTGCATTTTAGAAATGATCTCGTTCCAAATGAGATCCTTAGCTTTAATAAGGGAAATATTTCCCTTCAATTTCTCCTTGAGTTCTTTGATTTCTTCCTTAGCTTTTTGTAGCTTCTGTTCATTCTCATTTTCCTTTCCTTCCCATCCTTGCATCAACTTAAGAACTGTGGCCAATTCAGACTGGGCCTGTTTACAATCTCTCTCCGCCATTTTTAATTCTTTGTTCAGCTGAACAACCTGTGCTTGAGGGTTGGCTCCACCTGCAGAAAAATCAAAAGTACAAGTATGGTTCTGGATTTGATTCTGTAAGGTTATAGCAGTCTGCTTTACCTTAGCAAGTTCCTCATCCTTCTTCATCAACCGTTGTCATCGTTCATCTTTTTCCTTTTCAACCTCTGCTACTTCGGTTGCCAACGAGTGCTCTGCCGCTGGCAATTTCAGCTTTTTCCTTAATGAAGATATTTCTACTTCTGCACTCTTCATAAGTTTTTGAATTGCGCTTTTATCATTTGGATCAACCCCGATTTTCATTATGATTTTCTTCAGCTCTTCATTCTGAGTAGTTAATTCTCTTGCATTGGCTTTTTCCATCTTGCATTGTTTGACAACCTTAGCAAGCATATTTTCTGTCTTGACTGTTGTAGCAGTGGTCTTGCTCAAATCATTGACAATCAACTGACCTGTCTGCATGTGGAGATTCATTTTGTCCCACAAGGGGATCTTTTTCACATCCATGACTATATTCAACTCCTTAAAGCTGCCTGAAGGTCCAAGGGACATTCCTGTTGGATGCGACAGCGCCATCTTAAACTGATCTTTCTCCAAATCCATTACAGTTAATAGTCTTGTTTGATCAGCAGGTATATGATGCTCTGCTTGTGTTTCTATATTGGCCTTTATTCTTTGGTTCTTTTCTTCAATCTGTGAGAACACTTGCTTCATGGAAGGAGCCTTTTCCAAATGAATTTCTGGTCTGCTAGGAGATGATGGGCCACCTTGTTCTTCACTGACCTAGAGAGTAAAACCAGGTGAATTGGAAGAGTGGTCTTCTTCTAATTTAGTCCTTTTCTCCTCTTGGGGTTCCTCCTCATCGATCTCAATAATATTATCTCTCCCTCTTTTGCCCATCTTTTCCAATATTGCAGGTGTTTGAATACTGATCCGTGATGAACTTGGCCCTCCTGGATTAGCCAATTTGTCTAAATCTGGTTTACTCACATGAGTAAAAGCAGCATACCCATTCTCGACCCTTTTTTGTGAAATAATCCCATGTGGGTCATAGGCCCATTTCTCTCCCAACAGCAACTGTGTTCCTTCCAATATTTTTGATACCTCCTCAAAAGCTTGCCTTGTGTTAAAAACAAAAGGGCCTACACTCATAGGCAGCTTGTACATTAATCCTTTCTTCATAGGCAGAAAATGAACTTGATCCACATTAAGACTTTTCCTTATAAATTCCAATGCAAACAGTCTCATGGGAACAAATGTTGGAAGCCTATAAGGCTCAATACTGGCTCCATATAGCCTTATCTCAGAATAATCTTCAAAAACAAACCAGTCTCCAAATTTACAATTAGGTCCTAATTGTAAGAACTCCTGGGCCTTTGGTAGGAAGCATGGAGGCAGAGTTCCATTAAGAATTTTATAAGCCGTGGTCATGAAATGGTCCACAAATTCAAATAAACCGGCTTCGTTCTCTTCTCTTCTAACCATATCGGTCCAAAGCAAAACTGACTATTTATTTTTATTACTATCCATTATATTCAAACCAACACTCATGAATTCTTCAACATTCTGATATAAAAACAAGTAGACTACCAATGAGGGAAATCTGAAATAACCTGTTAAAGGGAAGGCGATCAATTGAGAATTCACCACTTCCTGCCAAAAGGATGGGATATCTAGCACCACCCCTAGTTTCATCATGAGAGCGAACATCCCCAGGGCTGCCTTGTCAATTTCGCGATCATCATCTCTCCCCCAAATCATCATTATACAGCTAAGAACTGGCCTGTATTGAACATTAAATGCCTACAAACTGAACTTTCCCGATTCAAATTGAGTCTTCTCTGGACTTGATACCAAAAACGACATGCAACGATTAAACTCTTCATTTGAAAGCTCCTCGAAATATTGAATCAACGAATCTTCAGAGAACTGCAAAGGAGAATCATTTTCTGGAAAACATAATTCCTGACACATTAATTGAGTTGAAACCTGCAGAATATTTTCCCCTTGGGAATTCATAACAAAACATTTGCCGGGGTACATAGACGAAACCAACCAAGAAATAAATTCGGGGAAGAAATGAGTTTTTGGGATACAAGCGGATAACACTCCCGAACTTTGCATAGAAAAAAACACAGGTGACTTGTCAGTGTTCAGGGTTACTTGATAATGCAAGAGAGGATGGTTTATGGATGACGCGGTATCATGAACATCTTTCTCGCTATCTAGGAGGGGACTGAGACTGGACAAACCAGACAATGATGTTCGCTTGGCCATGACTGACAGGAATTTGAAAACAATTCAAAGTACTAAATAGCGCAAAGGTGGCGGGATGCGGTTTAAACAGGGAAAACAGATACAAATAAATCACAATAGGACGGAAAAACCCTTTTTATAGATTGTGGGAATCATAATAAATGCAAGATTGACGTGGAGAAACAGCTGGCAGTGGATGACGTCATGCGGGGGGTCTATGAGTACGGTGGGGAAGTTCTATCCATACCCCCCGTAATTAACCAGAACCGTCGATCACCAAAGTTCGGAGATCTGACCGGTCAACTGCGGGGGGTCGGGATTTTATAACTGATGGGCAAGTTAACCCCCCGCAGTTGCATATCCGCGAGCTTCTTTGTATGATGGCGCCTTCCGCTCGAAAAGCTGCTCGAGCTTTAACCTTTATATATTTATATGACAACCTAAAGTTGACACCCGCTTCACATATATAAAATAAAAACATAAAAACATGCATTCCCCCTTTTTTTTATGCTAAAGTACAAAACTTCATACTTAAAGCATATTTTTGAATTTTTATCTTTTTTTTTTTTAATTTTCTTTTCATAATTTCAAAATGAAATATAAAAAGGATATGTAGATAATGATCCACAACAGGTTCCATAAGCTTGAATATTAGTAACAACAAGGAAGTGAGTGGTGTCAAACCCCACCCTTTTTCTCAACCTGAAAAAAGTTTAACA